>CM051026.1:19968624-20343624 GCA_027627225.1 Congeria kusceri | reverse complement strand
AGTAGTGGTAGTAGTGGTAGTAGTGGTAGTAGTGGTAGTAGTAGTAGTAGTAGTAGTAGTAGTAGTAGTTGTTGTGTTGTTGTTTTTTGTTGTTGTTGTTGTTGCTGTTGTTGTTGTTTTGACCCACAATTTAGTTTACTATCACACGGGTGCGGAAGTCTGTCGCACTTGCTATTCTTCTTTTCAGGTTTACGACGTATGATCGAACCTCCCACCACTTACAGTTCTCACACGAGTGTAGAACTCTGTGACACTATTCATGTTTCCAGGTTTGTGACGTGTTATCGCACCTCCCACCAACTCACAACTCGCACACGGGTGTAGAACTCTGTCACACTTGCTGTTCAACAAACCTTTGTAACAACCACTGCGATTTCTCGCATCAACCGACCACGCCCCTGGCTCCCACGCGGCCCCCGATTACAACAACAACAACCGCTGAAAACGTCATAAGTACAACTACTCTTACACGTAAGTAAAACGTATATTTAAAAAAGTAAAGTATTAAATTAGTAAAAAGCTAATAACATTATGGTTTAGTGATGTTTTGATGTTTTGTCAGATAAATGACAGAATATCCAGAAACTGCATGTGAAATACATTCATATATAATGTGTTGCTGATTTATTTTAACATATGTTAAGCAAAGCTTTGCAAATCGTAACCTATGTCTTTATTTTGAAAATCAACGAAATAATACCTACTTAATAACACGAAAAACATAAAATGATGTCAAGGAAATCAACACAATGACGTCATTAAATCACATCTTTAAATAAATCTTTTAAGTGTCGTCTATACACGTACGGTGACTGTTTATTTGCTTGGCACAAAACGTGAATCACTCGCCAAAGTTTGTGGTTCAGGTTTTCTAAGCCTCTATTTTTATTTAACACTAACCTCGTAAAACGTGAACCTCTCGGCAATACTTATAATCTAGGTTTTCCTAGCCACGCTAAATAAAATTTATCCCGTCATAACGCCGGCATTTAGGAAATAACACTTCGTGGGATAGACTTAGCTAATTTTCCAAACTGTGGGACAAAGCAAACACGCGCATTACAATAACGTCATTTTATTGAGTTTCGTTACGTCATTATTCAATTCTAACCTTGTAAACACACTTATTGTAAGGACGTCATTTTGTTGAGTTTCCTGACGTCATTATTTAAAGCTAACCTTGCGAACGCTATATGAAAATTCTCTCTAATTACAGGCGAGGAGTGCGAAAAGCATGGCTACGCTTTCCTTCCTTATATCGATCTTTGCTTCAAACTACATTTTTCCAATTTGACCTGGCGCGATGCGAAACACGTGTGCTTTGTGGAGGGCGCGAGATTAGCTGTTGTAGACAATGACGCCAAGTTTAGCGTGCTGCAGTCGATGCTAGCATTTGAGAAAGAATGTAAGCAATGGGGCGAAAATTGAATGATGTGTGTTTTATTTTTAGTTTATTTTCCTCACACTTTTGCGTGTTGCCTTTCTTGGGATATAGGTCCATTTTGTAATATTTCTATTTTTAAAAGCAGTCACGTCACGCAAAAAATGTCAATGTTTTTAATCAAGTGATACGTGTGCACAATATCATGATCATTAATGCCTATATAGAATTGTCCTTTAGATTAATATACGTAATATCGCCAAATCCAGTACCTCAAAATTTAAGACAAGCGCAAACTTCAATGATATTTCAGTATCTTCATAGAGATATGAAACGTCACATATGTTTAATAAATGTACTGCCAGTTAATAATTCCGAATGTTTTTTTAAAATGTTTTCTACTTCAGATCACAACCTTATGGTTTACATTGGCGGAAGTGACGTATACAGCAATGGCACCTACGTCTGGGAAAATGGCGCGAAAATAACGTCAGATTTTCTACACTTAAAAGGGGTTTCCCAAGTTAAAAATAGCAATTGCGTGGTATTTTTATCTTCCAATCATTTTGCCTTATCTTTGGAAGATTGCCAACTTCACAATCCGTTTATTTGTACAAAACCCTAATAAATGCATTTGCAAGTTATGTTTCTTGTCATCAGTTAATGTAATAATACTCTAAAATACAAAAAAGTTCTACATATGTTATATTGTTGATGTTTCTAGACTATATTTTAAAGGGACTTTCGTATTTTTCTTTGAAAAAAAAGGTAGATAAAAAGGGCAAAAAGTAAAGCATTTGGAATACGCAACCCAAATGTCAAGAAAGAAATAAAAATGGTCCAAGGCTTAAACATACTACCTCCGGACCAATTTTTACACGTTTAGCCTCAAGGTAAGCTAACAAGAGACCTGGGTCGTATTCCAGAAATATCTTAAATGAAATCTTATCCTTAGCCTTAAAATCATCAATTTTCTTAAGCTTTTTATTCCATGTATACATGACATTCTGCCGAATTTTCACTAATTATAAACCTACTATTAACTAATATTTGCTTAACTAAAATTGGAATCATTAATTTATATGTAGTTTTAAAAAATTTTCCTTACAAAAATTTGAACTTAAGTGAAAATATTTTAAGATAAACTTAAGATATTTCTGGAATATGACCACTGGGCTTTTTAGGAAAATTTAAGGAATTTTATGATTTTTAGAAATATACTTAAGTTTTCACTAAGGTGCTTCGTGGTTATGGGCCCTGGAAGTTTAACTTAAGTACAACTTACGTGAAGATTTTCATTCGGAGCTTTGTTTCAGTAAATATAGAAAAGCAAAGAACATTAAAATTTGGGCTGGTATTCAAACAAGGGAAATCTTTTCAAATCAAATGTTCTATGTGAAATCAAATAATTTCTGTGTACTTAACGGTAAAATAAGAAGCATTTAAGCAATATGTTCACCTTTAAAAAAAATAATGTAAAAAGACATGTATATATATGAAACAGCCAGAGACTTATGGAAGTTGACGAATTTAAGAAATTTATTTATCACATGCTATACCTTGTTTGCCGTGAAATACAACCATTACGAATACATGTATTTCTTTCTTACATGTGTGTAAGATAACATTTTGAGCGTTTTCATTGGCTACATATTCTTTGACTGACCAATCGGATGACGTTATTTTGGTGAAATGAGGTCGTCAACATGAAATGACGTCACGTCAGTACACAACGTTTTGGATTTATCAACATGTTTTGGTAAAATTAGAAGATTTTGTTTCGTTTAAAAGCATGTGATAAAAAAGATCTGACACTCGTTGTCATTTTATACCATATTTTATTAAACTCGTCCAGGAAATTCGTTGGTAAACTCGCCAAAGGCTCGCTTACGAACAAAATTCCTGAACTCGTTTAATAAAATATGGTATGAAGTGACAACTCGTGTCAGGTCCTATATTTGAGGCGCGTCGTGAGAAAACCAGTCTAAATGCATGTGCGTAAAGTGTCGTCCCGGATTAGCCTGTGCAGTTCGCATCCAGGATGGCACTTTCCGCTTTTATGGTATTTTCTGTTTCAAGAAAGTATCTTCTGAACATAAATTCACTGCAGGCGGAAAGTGCCGTCCTGGATTAGCCTGTGCGGACTGCACAGGCTAATCCGGGACGACACTTTACGCACATACATTAAGACCGATTTTCCCACGACGCGCCTCATTTAAGTTTTGCCCAAGGCGCTATGTAAATATGGGCCCTGGACATTTTTCATCCATACACAATTATTTTGTCTGCATGTATTTTTCCATGTGAGTATACATTTTTGTTGTATAAACTTGTACTTTAATTCAGCGTACGGGTAACACATTTTTGTTTCAAACATGTCATTAAAAAGCGTTACCAGCCCAATATTCATAATATTGTTTCGGGTATGCAGCCACCCCTAAACCCCATCCACCTAAAAGAAATTGTGAAATTGGTGTATTTTGAGCATTATTACAGGTGTTATAAAGTACTTAAAATCTACATTTTGATGATAAACAAGAGATGTTTGTAAAACATGTATGCCCCCCAACTTGCAGCCAAGTCGTCAATATGTGCAATTGTTAAGATATTTTTTAATATTGTATGTGCACATTAACACATGGGGAGGAAATTAAAGTTGATGCTTTAGAAAGTAAATATAAAGCTGGAAGAAAGATGAAGTATAATTATGGATTTATTTTTACAGTCGTAGGTCAAAGCGTATTCTACATATCATGCGGAAACGAAATGGTCTACAGAGGAAACAGTTTTTATGTTACAAGCCTCTTTCACCTTGACCTTTGACTTTTTGACCTCAAAATTGATGGGCGTCTTCCTTTCCTCCCAAGTAACCAGCATACCAACTTAAATGATCGTAGGTCAAAGCGTTATCTAGATATCGCGCGGAAACAAATTTCATGTTACAAGCCCCTGTGACCTTGACCTTTGACCTGTTGACCTCAAAATCAATTGGCGTCTTCCTTTCCTCCCAAGTAACCAGCATACCAACTTAAATGATCGTAGGTCAAAGCGTTCTCTAGATATCGTGCGGAAACGAAAAGGTCTACGGACAGACCGATCGACCATCCGACCGACCGACCGTCGGACGGACAGGTGCAAAGCAATATACCCCCAATTCTTCGAAGGGGGGCATAATAAGTGAACAACAATAAATGCCACCGGTATGTGTTTGTGAACGAAACTTCTTGCGAGTTCTGTGTATATTCAGTGCGCAGTTTGGGGTTTAAGAGCTATTTAGTATAAACACGACCCAAAATGGGTTCAAAATATACACATTTAGTCTAGATCAGTGTGTAAAAAGTGTATGAAAAAATACATTTGGTCAAAACCATGTGGATTGAGCTACGCGCCTGTTAAGCTATTTAAATTGATGTCTATTTATAAATAAAACCTTTTAACACAATTTTATTTATTTTATTATAGATGGCCGTGTTAGAAGTGTGATTTTGCTTCTTTTTGTATAATGTAGATCTATTTTTCATTTAAGAATCTTTGACAAACATTTGGAAATTAAATGAAGCCAATTAACGAAGGATGATATTAATTAAAGAATGCTACTTAACTGTTTTTATACACAGACGCATTGGAATAGACTCTTGAACAACTGTATTAATTATATATCATAACAAAAAACAACAACAATAAATTAACAAACATCAAAACTATATAATTATAGTTTAAAATATAATTTAATCAAGGATATTTATAAATAGTTTATTTTATGTAAAAGTATACAAAGTGCATGAAAGAAGTAAGTAGCTCTATAAATATATTTGTCCATAAATTATAATAATAAATGTGCACATGGTTATATTCATTACTGCATATATAAAGTATATATTAACAGTCTCATAAACCAGTAAGGCACTCAACAAAAGTTGTATAACGCCACAAATGGAAATAAATGGAAATAAATGGACATTGTTGTGTTTTCTATATTTTAAAGAATTTCAGCTTGAAATGTCAGATATGATTATTTGAGTTGTACAGGCATTTGTTCATATCAAAATAATGGAAAATATACGAAAGAATGTCGTGTTTACCATTGCGCAGCTAAAATTCTTATAAATAAAAAAATACAACAATTTCCATTTATTTCCATTTGGTGCGTTATAACTTTTGATGAGTGTATGTGCCGACAAGACATTTAGTTTTGCCTTATTGAACACAACTTTTTACGCCATATCCAACGACGTCATTTGTGAGGTGATGTATGGAGCCAGGTAAGTATCGATGACATCATGTTCTCAATTTGGATATTTATGACGTCAGGTTCCGGACACTTATGACGTGAGATGATTGTTCGCTGTTTACATGGTTTTATTTTCTCTCCACAATGAAAAAAATGGAATGAATCAAAAGTATATCAGAGTTTGATAATCCATACACGTCACTATAGATTTTTCCTTATAGTATTTTGCCAAAAAATAGAAAACTGTCAATTTGCCAATCTGTGAACAGGTCCCTTTAAGACTGACGTGATGAAATTATCGTCCAAACACTTAAACCCTTTATGGCACTATCTGTCTTTGATTCTAGTACCCAGACCAGCCCGAGTACAGCTGTGTATATCTATAATTGTCCGGAATTGTGTCTTCCGAAAACGATACTTCTTGGCACAGAAAGTGACGTTGACCCGGAAGTTCCAACCAAAACTCTGAACCTGTACCCGGGTTGTGATTGGATGATCTAACAGATAAAAATAAAACAACGTCATTGACTACCAAAATAAAACATTTAATTCATTTATCTAAAAGATAAAAATAGAATGACTGCCTTGACTACCAAACTAAAACATGTGATTGGTTAATATACGAAATAACAAATATCACACCGTTTAGCGAATAATAACACTGTCATTAAAATCTATTAATGTTACTGAAATGTACGGAATCCTGTTAACATTTCGCTCTTTACTAGACGGCGACGATGCGACAACGCGACATTTTAGTTTTTAAAATCAACAAATCTCGCACTTTAAAAACATGGACACACGAAATTTCGGCATTATGCGTGTCTCAGTGCGAGATTTTCAGATTATAAAAGTTAAAATGCATCGTCGTATCGTCGCGATAAAGCATAGGGCGAAATTAGATGGCAGAAACATGATTCCGTAGAGCTGAATACGTATGTTAATGAAAAAAAAGTTTCAAAATCACGAATGTTCCTTGTATCAATATAGAACAACTCGATAAGCGAAGATTGTGTTTTAAGCGACTATTATTTGGTGTTCGAAATTACATAACGAAATTAACCATCTGGCGAACAGGTAGAGAATGCTGTTAACCTTGTATAATATAGAATGATGTGGCTTCGCAAGTTGTGTGGCTAAGGCCATTTTTTTGTTTAAGTTTGTCGAACATTTTTGGAAAGGCACTAGTTGGTAGACGCGATAAAAATAAAAGAATGTAAAAGAGCAACATTTGAGCGCATGTGCATCATGAACACGTCTGTTGTATCTTCAAGAGCCGGGTCCGGCTAGCTCAGTTGGTAGAGCGCTGGACTGTCAATCCGGGGATCGTGAGTTCGAGCCCAAGCCCGGTCACATGACTTGTGCGGGGATTGGTCATGAAATTATTTCTACGGCCATTCTCCCCCTACCTCTGATTCCAGTAGAGCAGTTGTCAGTTACTTGCATGGGTATGTGCACTGAGTACTGGTAACCGCTTAGATCGGCTAAGCTTGCCCAGGAAACGTGTGATTAGGTTAACTAACCGCCGTGATATGACTGAAATACTGTTAAAAACGGCAACTAAACCAACAAAACAAACAAACAAAATGTATCTACATGACCTTTACACACATAATTTTATAAACATACACACACGATAATCAAAGTAATGAAAATAAAATCCGTCTAAATTAAACTATGCGAAATTTAAAAGCGTGAGTTTATTCAAATGATGCCAAAAGTAAGGATATTAAAACAATACACCATCTGTTATATTATCCCTTGAAAGTCAGAACTGGCTTCTTTGTTCATATGCTGATGACAACTTCTGGCTTTCTTCGGACTATTTATGAAAACATGTACAATGAGAATAAATCCATGTGTAACTCTTCAATGAACACATATGTAAAAACAATTTGTAGATGGTATTGATTATTTTGACATGCAAATCTGCAAACCTCAAAAAGCTAACAAGTTGTAAAAGAGTGGATTCGTTTTGATATGTCATCAGTCTGTATCCGCAAAGCGCATCCACAAAAGTCGTCCGCACAAAAAAATAACTGACGACATGGTAACTCATCAAGTCAGTTAAAGTGTGCTTGCACGATCTTACATCAGATATATCAGGTTAAGGTTACAAAACACTAATAAACGATGCAAAAGTCGACACTTGTACATGTTGATTTATTTCATATTTAAATGTTTCCTTCGTCATTTTTATGTTGTTGTTTTTTGTTTTCTTTTAAGTTTTATTATCACTTTCATCTAGTTATTTTGAAAATAATTGATATGAAAGATCGTACATATACACTTTAAACGAAAGGCTTTTAGACTTAAACCATTACAAAAGAAGCAGAATTTATCCAGAAGCACCCGAATGAGGCAACCTGTACATTTATTATGCGGATATGAAAAAGAGATATAACACGGGATACAACTGAGGTGCATTTTTCTGTACAGAGTTACCTACCTTGACGTATTGAGTATATCACTGCTTCCATGCATCCGTTTCTTAACCTTCTTGTGGCGGTAGAGGGCGTAGAGTAGCAGTCCAATTAGCATTATGCAAGTGATTCCTACGGCCCCTAGGGTCAATACAAGGGGGAACTGGTCGAAATTTGTAGCTGAGATGGATGTTCTTGCTGACGATTCTGAAGGAAAACAAAACATATTAAAGAAATAAAGAAGTGAGATGCCATTAGTTATATGGTATAACATGTGATTGTTTGTTGGTATTTGTTTTCATTATAAAAAGTTAGATATAGAAGATTCAACATCGGTGTTTTGTATATACATATGTTGTTGCATACATATACACTTACGCTACAGTGACGTATGTACTTCCATAGAGATAGGCAAATTAATAGGGAATTAATTTTTTAGTATATACATAATGTTGTTACATATATATAGCATCTGACACGAGTTGTCATTTCATATCATATTTTATTAAACGAGTTCAGGAATTTTGTTAGTAAGCGAGCCTTTGGCGAGCTAACTAACGAATTTCGTGGACGAGTTTAATAAAACATGATATGAAATGACAAAGAGCGTCAGATCTTTTTTATCACATGCTTTTAAACGAAAAAAATGCTTCTAAATTTACCAAAGCATGTCGATAAATCCTAAAAGTTGTTTACTGCATTGACGTCGTTTCATTTCACCAAAATAACGTCATGCGATTGGTCAGTCAAAAGATATGTAGTCAATGAAAACGCTCAAAATGTTATCTTACACATGTGTAAGATACAAATATTTGTAATGGTTGTATTACATTTAAAAAAAAAAATAATAATAATAATATATATATATATATATACTTACGCTTCTGTGACGTATACACGTCCATAGAGATTGGCAAATGGATTGGGAAGTGGGGTTTAGTACATATGTACACTTACGCTATAGTGGCGTTTATACTTCCATAGAGACAGGTAAATGGATTGGGAAGTGGGGTTTAGTATATACATATGTTGTTGCATATACATATATACACACTGACGATAAAGTGACGTATATACTTCCATAGAGATAGACACATGGATTGTGAAATACGGTTTAGTATATACATATGTTCTTGCATATACATATATAAACTTACGCTACAGTGATGTATATAGATTTACTGTCATGGATATAGGTAAATGGAATGGGACATGGTTATGCCAACATTATCGAAGTGTCCTTGATGCAACATTTATTCTAACATGATACTCGCTAATTTTTCTATAGGCAAAGAGCAAAATTATCGTTGTTAAACTACCCAATAAACAACGCCAAAAGAAGCCCCGATTCTGAGCGGAGCACAGTAAAATAATAAACAACGCAAACAGAAGTAGCGATTCTGAGCGGAGCATAGTAAAATATAGTTCTCATTACAATGGAAAAATATTTGTCAAATCATGTTAGAATCGAATAATTTTTGCATTATCGGTGCTTATCGACCAATAAACAACTCTTCGTTGTTCTGCTGCGTGATTAACGCCATCGTGATATAATTTCTACGCATTAGAACTCCAAATTGTTGTTTATTGGCCGATTAACAGCGATAAATCGAAAAATAGTTCTTAATTATGAATTAATTATGAATGAATTATGAATGATTTCAGTGCAGGTTAGTACAAAGCTCCATAGGAAAACGTTAACTTAAGTTGTACATAAATGAAAATCAATTGATTTCTGTTCACAAAAAGGGTAAAAGCATTAAATGCCCAAGCAACATTTACTATCTAAAAACATTCTATTGTAAAACACCTATACATAAAACACCCAGAGAATTAAGTAATTTTATGAATTAAAGAAATTTATTTAAGTTTTCCCACAAGAGCTTTGTGAATACGGGCTCAGAACTTGCATGCAGTGAAAGTCTCTACATTATTAATCTTTCTCATAAATACATTGCCATGTACCTACCATACGCTACTGGCGCGAAAATAATATCCTTCATATTGTCTTTATTTGTATCTTTGATACATTTTGGTAACGGTGAATTCCATTGGCCACTGGGCAGACACGTGGTGAGGTCTCGGCCAATGAGAGAGTGCGTTCTATCGGAAAGACATGTCACGCGCACCTGTGTTCCCGGAAGTCGACTGTAGTTGCTCAGCAACAAGGAATCCAAGTTCTTTATTGTAATCACGTCCACTTCCTCTGCTAAAACCGGACATAGTACTAAAATGTAAAAAAGAAAAGGAAACGTAACAATAGTATAAATTTTGGTAACGGTGAATTCCATTGGCCACTGGGCAGACACGTGATGAGGTCTCGGCCAATGAGAGAGTGCGTTCTATCGGAAAGACATAGTATAACGTTTTTAGCCACTCATTCATAAACACGATGACAAAAAGTTAAGATAAGAGTTAAGTTATTCAGATATGTACAATAAAGATACTAATCATAATTGGAATATAGCCTACATTTGGAGCGAATGACATGGCCCAATAAAGGCCTAGTTAAATCCTTCTCTATTTGACACCCCCGGCCCAAATCTGGGGTATTGTACTCCTGTGTACTGGCACCGTGTTGTGGTCACAGTGTGGACACAGTGTGGCGACCCTTATCAGCTGAGATCAATGCACTGCTGCAACTGAAACATTGCACTCAGCCATTGTTCAGTCAGCTAAGAGAAAAGATTGCAGATAAAAATAAAAGATTTTATGGTGGACCAATACACAGTACTGAATACACCGCGGAAATGCCAGAAATTCCTTAAACTAGGCTGTTAATTGAGAAGACCATGCTCCAGAAGAGTACACAGTTTGCACCACGTGTCAGCTACATGTGAATATACCTCTGATGGTGGACATATTATGGTGTTTCGATATGCAAGCGAAATATACCGCTTAACAATTCGCTATGCAACCAGCTTAGTGGCAGGTTATGTTTTGCTGTTGCGTGCTGGTAAGAAAACTTTACATAGCAAACATTAAGGGCTGTGAAGCCCAAACAGACTGGCAAGTGTGAAGCTGGTCGGCATCACCGTTCGTCGGCAATGTGGAAAAGAGCATTTTCATGCATTTTGGACATAGACGTTTTCTCGCAAATACACAAAAAACACATATTTGGCTGTTGCATGCTGGTAAGGAAACTTTACATAGCAAACATTAAGGGCCGCGTAGCCCTTACAGACTGGCAAGTGTGAAGGTGGTCGGCATAACCCTTCGTCGGCAATGTGGAAAAGAGAATTTTCTTGCGTTTTGGACATAGCTTTTCTCGCAAATACACATATTTCGCTGTTGCATGCTTGTAAGGAAACATAGCAAACATTAAGGGCCGCGTAGCCCTAACAGACTGGCAAGGGTGAAGGAGGTCGGCATCACCCTTCGTCGGCAAGGTGGAAAAGAGAATTTTCTTGCGTTTTGGACACATTTACAAAAAAAACACGCATATTACGCTGTTGCATGATGGTAAGGAAACTTTACCGAGCGTTCTGGGTGCCAAACTTTTAGGGCGCATAGCCCTAACAGACTGGCAAGTGTGAAGATGGTCGGCACCACCATTCGTCGGCAATGTGGAAAAAAAGCATTTTCTTGCGTTTTGGACTAAAAAGACGTGTTGGACACAAAAAACACACATTTCGCTGTTGCATGCTGGTAAGGAAACTCTACATAGCAAACAATAAGGGCCGCGTAGCCCTAACAGTCTGGCAAGTGTGAAGGTGGTCGGCACCACCGTTTGTGGGCTATGTGGAAAACTTTCTTGTGTTTTGGACCCTTCGTCGGCAATGTGGAAAAAAACATTTTCTTGCATTTTGGACATAGCAGTTTTCCCGCAAATACACAAACAAAACACATATTTCGCTGAGGCATGCTGTAACGAAACTTTAAATAGGAAATATTGAGGGCCGCGTAGCCCTATTAGACTGGCAAAAGTGAAGGTTTTCGGTGTCACCCTTCGTCGGCAATGTGGAAAAGAGCATTTTCTTGCGTTTTGCACTTAGCCGTTTTCTCGGAAATTTAAAAAAAAACGCATATTCCGCTGTTGCATGATGGTAAAGAGACTTTACCTAGCATTCTGGTTGCCAAACTTTTAGGGCCGCGTAGCACTAACAGACTTGTAAGTGTGAAGGTGGTCGGCACCACCGTTTGTTGGCAATGTGGAAAAAAGCATTTTCTTGCGTCTTGGCCGTTTTATCGCAAGTACACAAGAAACACATATTTCGCTGTTCCATGGTCAGGTAACCCGACCTACCCTAAAAAAATGACCCGATCCTAGAACATTTTATTGGGTTTGTCAGATTGATTTTTGTTTTATTTACCTTTTTCAATAATTAAATGTGTTTTGGATAAATAAGTGTATTGTCTTAATGGTTTCAACTTATAAACAATCTTGTTGGATATTACTGATATGTTTTGAATATTTATTGAGTTTTAGAACCTTCAAGTTGACCATTTACCCCCCCCCCCCCCCAAAAAAAAAAAAAAAAATCCTCACCTACCTACCCTTATTTTTTTGGGCTTGTTACCTGAAACAAAAATATTTTTTTACGCCTAATCGGAAACATTGGATTTATAAACAATGTAAAATGTATTTTATTATGTAAGACTAACGTAATTATTTATTTACAAAATAAACTGCAATAGAATACAGTTATCTTATTATTCATAGTGTTTACCTATTTGGCTTTGGTGAACAATAATACGATAACCATGCAAGTTATAAAACTGCGTGTTATCTTTTTCAGCATCAGTTTTTACGAATACAATTTTTTACGAATACAAATATGAGCTACCACAGAAAATATTTTAAGCTATGCTTGTGTGTGTGTTTATATAAAAAAAAGATTAAGCGGATAGTGAATTGCCTTTGCGCACCTCAGACAAACGCTTCAATTCATTCAAGCATATTGCAAAAATAGAATCATATTCTATGCATAGCACGAAATGTGCTACAATAAAATCAATTCGTCTCGATTTAAAAGGCATAATAGGATGAATCATTGCACAGGACGCTGAGGGAAATATAATCGAATGCCTTTCAAAAATCGAGAAACGGAAATAAAACGTTTTGTTCACGCATGGATTCAATGTGCTGGGCACTGTGTAACATCTGTGCAAATATGCGTGTTAATTCACAAATATGGACAGAAATAAATAAGTATGCATAGAGACCCGTTTGAAAACCGTTTTTGTCTAGCATGGGGTTTCTCATAACAATTATTACAAGTTTGTAAAGGTATATTTGTGTTATTTAATTTTAGACTTGCGTTTACTTTGCAAACAGCTGTTATACGAATAAGCAAAGACCCACAATTAAAATAATTATATTATTATTAAAATGCTGCTGCTGCTCCTGATAATGATGATGATGAAAATGACGGCGATGATGATAATGATATTGATTGAGATGATTATGATGATAATGTTAATGATGATCGTGTTTATGATGATTTAGGGATAATGATGATAATAATAGTGTTGCTTCGGTTCTTGTTGATGTTGTTGTTGATGACGACGATGATAACGACGATGCTGATGCTGCTGCTGCTTATGAATATGATGCTGATGATGCTGATGCTGATGATGTTATTGATGATGATTATGATGATGATAATAATGATGATGATGATGACACTGATGATTATGATGATGATGATGATGATGATGATGTTGATAATGATGATGATAAAGATGATGATGATGATGATGATGATAAATATGATGATGATGATGACGATGACGATGATGATGACAGCGATTTTTACGATAATAATTTTTAAGACGATAATAACATTTCCTTTAAATTTCAGAACTTCAGTCTAACATTTACTCTTAAAATTACAATAAACTTACCTATGTAAGACATTTGACATTCACCTGATATGTCAACATTGATATAAACGCCGAAATAAGCAAACGTTTAATGATGATGCATGGCCCACCAATTAATAAAAAATACAATAATTTGCATAAAACAACATAAAACAACATAAAACAACGTAAAACAACATAAATCAAGACAATCACAAGCCTGTGGGGACTCAGACACTACGCTAGTGTGTTTTCGATTTATGTGTTTTAAGTTTATACTCAGCAGGGGAATCCGTTGAGCCAAACACCTGTTTATTGCTAAGATAAATAAAGCAAGAAATACAATTAAACATGTTTGATGTAACTGTAAAATCGAAGTACATGTATATTTCGTTTATGTCACTCGTGAAAACTGTATTCAATGACCACACACTTGACATAAGAATATAATCTTACACCGAAATGACCCATGCTCTTTCCTTTTTTAGTAATTAATTATTTTAGTATTAGTATTAGTATAAGCAGAAGCAGCAGCAGTAACAGCAGCAGCATCAGCAGCAGTGGTAGTAGTAGTAGTAGTTGTAGTAGCAGTAGTAGTAGTAATAGTTGAAGTAGTAGTAGCAGTAGTAGTAGTAGTAGTAGTAGTAGTAGTAGTAGTAGTAGTAGTAGTACTAGTAGTAGTAGTAGCTGTTGTTGTTTTAGTAGTAGTTGTAGTATTAGTAGAACTAGTAGTAGAAGTAGTTGTTGTAGTAGTAGTACTAGTAGTAGTAGTTGTAGTAGTACTAGTAGTACTAGTAGTAGTAGTTGTTGTAGTAGTAGTACTAGTAGTAGTAGTTGTAGTAGTAGTAGTAGTAGTACTAGTAGTAGTAGTTGTAATAGTAGTAGTAGTAGTAGTACTAGTAGTAGTAGTAGTTGCTGTTGTAGTATTAGTAGTAGTTGTAGTAGTAGTAGTACTAGTAGTTATTGTAGTAGCAGTAGTAGTAGTAGAAGTAGAAGCAGTAGAAGTAATAGTAGTAGAAGCAGCATTAGAAGTAGTAGCAGTTGTAAATGTCACTAGTGTTTCAGTTCTTGGTCTTGTTTTTGATGTTATTGCGATGTTAATAAAGTATTTAATGATGATGATGATGTTGTTGACAAAGATAAAGATATTGATTGTGGTGGTGAAAGCGAGAACAATCAAATAAACAAAATATGTATTCACGTACCTTTTGCCATGTTTAAATAAATCCAAAATTTCTAGAATTTGTCCATAGCTGTTTATGTAAAATCCTTTCTCTCGCGTCTTCGTTTAAAACTTCAAACTACATCTCCTACATCTCTATCCATCATTTTGGTAATGGTTAATATTCGGTCCAATAACTACTTCTAATAGATGTATCATTACATTATTTTTTCATAGAGCGCTCATTAATAATCATGCGTGTTTTACCAGCCGGTTTGTACAATCATCTACTATTTTTATGACAAATATTTCTCTATACATTTTATAGCAAATCATTGTTGTATCTAAACACACTGCAAAAAGAAAAGCAAGTCATTAATTATAAACCAAACGATCCGTGTAAACTATTCATATTTTTGTTTTATTATTACACCAGACGACATTTTTCTTGTTTTGCTTGTCCCGATTCTAATATCTCATCGATTAAAACTCCGTCATTGAATCGAGCCGATGTATCGTAAAATTTAAATGTTGAGCGTAAAGCGAGCATGCCCCTAATTTAAATATATATTTATTTTCTCAATCCGATTCATGTCGATTTCAATCCATAATTCATATAGACTTAGAGAATATGCTAAATAACGTTCCATTTAGACAATTTCTACGTCACTGTTAACTGAAGTCATTAACAAATAAAACATAATAGGGTGTACATTAAGCTATTATTTGGAGTGAACAAATCACTCTAAAATAAAGATTCGCTACTTAAATTTTGAAATTTTGACGGATGTTCAACATAAGTTACGATTAGTCTTCGCAACGTTATTGCTTGTGGAGCCTGTGCTGGTTATAATTTAGCATCTCAATCGAAAAAAAGAAAAATCGTAGAATTAATTTAGCATCTTAATCGAAAAAAAGAAAAATCGTAGAATTAATTTAGCATCTTAATCAAAAAAAAGAAAAATCATAGAATTAATTTAGCATCTTAATCGAAAAAAAGAAAAATCGTAGAATTAATTTAGCATCTTAATCGAAATAAAGAAAAATCGTAGAATTAATTTAGCATCTTAATCGAAATAAAGAAAAATCGTAGAATTAATTTAGCATCTTAATCGAAATAAAGAAAAATCGTAGAATTCTGAAATTTTATTTTGATACAGAATTGCAATGTTTGAATTGTTTGTATCCCATCATTACGCCTGCCTTGAGGAAATAACACCCCGTGGGATAAACTTAGCTGTATTCCACCTTGTTGAATACATTAAACACGCGCATTATAATGACATCATATTGTTTATTTTTGTTACGTCCTTTGATGTTTTTCGTGTTATTCCGCGATTTTCTTTCGTTTATTTAAAAAAAAAAGACAGACAATGATGGGATAAATATTTCCTCGGTACAAAAACCTAGACCACTCGCCAAATCTCGCGGTTTAGGTTTTCTATGCCTCCCTAAATAAACGTATCTGTATTCAACACCTACCTAATATTATCTATGCACTGACCGTTCCAAGTCGGTGACACCAGTTTTAATCATTTTGTATGTTTTGTGTTGTGTATGTATTGTCCTGTATTGTATAAGCAATTGGTCACTTGCCTCAAATAAAGGACTAACGGATGGTAATAAGTGTTTCTCTCCTGATGATGTCTCTGGAGTTTCATTATTCCTATACTGCAGTTTTGAAAATGTTACAAAAGAAGTTGTAATTCAAAGCGTACGTTGATAACATTTTGAATTTGTCATGTACATGATAAAAGCATAGTGCTTCAAACATGTATTGTTATTTTCACGTTTTTTTTTTAACTTAAAGGGACTATGTCAACGAAAAGGGCCTCAATGGGTGTAATTTCTTAAAAAGCTGAAATAAAGATATGAAAGCTAGCATATAAATAATAACGGTTAAATAAGATATAATTGGAAAAGAGTTTTCGTATTCTAAGATAAACATAAATTTAAATTATGGTTCGTGTTTGTTTGGCCCATTTCGTGTTTACATTTTGATGTCGGAATGTTGAAATGTTGTATAACCAGAGTTAACACATATATTTCCTTACAAAGCAGAAAAGCGCAGTTGGTTAGAGCGCTGTCAACTGTTATTTCTTCGTATACCGCTTGAGGTTTCCTTTTTCCAAACATTTAAGCTAATGTGTTTTTATCAACTATCTCATTATGTATTATATTGTTCATTTTTATTTCATGCACATGTCTTAGCTATCAGCTAATATCATTTAACATTGCAATAGGAAACCGGTTTTACCTTAACATAGTCCCTTTAACATAAGAATAACTGAAGAATCTTTATGAATACTGGCGAAGTACGTTCATCCGGACAGTACTTAAATCCGGACACCGGCAAAAATGTGTTTTTATGATCTATACCAGTAATTCAATGGTTTTGATTGATGCACAAGCCTGTCTCAGCAACATATGTCAAGTTTCAACAGAATGGTATTAATTCCCGTACTTACTATTGTTTTTATCTTCCTTTCAAATGTAAACATTTACACGCGGGGGTTGAAATCAAAACAGTACCTCCGATAAATAAAGCTTTACGGAGAAATTTTTGAAAGTAAATACCAGAAAAAGGTAAACAAACGAAGAAAAACGAGAAATCTGATGAACAAAGTATAGTTTAATGTTTATGTTTATTTATTATTTTGAAATTACCTGTATTTACGACAATTGTCCGGATTTAGGTACTATCCATCCGTATTTCGAAACATGTCACACATTTAAACACATTTTATTCAGGTACTTTTAGACAGCAGTCTTCAATAATATTTTGTCAAAAGCTTAAGATTAAACCATACTCATTTTGTATAACTTTTTATTTTTGTTTGATGCAAACATCAAGAGAAAAAGTCCAAAACCAGCATAAGTTTCCGGATTTACGTATTTCACCCAATTTCATACAAATTAAATCCTAACGTTGTTAGGATCTGAAGACTTCAGGTCTCGTTCAAGTCACCTTCCGAACAATAAAATATCATACCTGCTGCGCCCAATAAAATTGTCTGTTGCACAGCAAAGTTAGGTCACGGTTTTGAAAAGCGATGCATTTCCAACTGATCCTCGGGAATAAATCATTTACAGTTAATTTTCACGTGGATAACAAAGGATATAGTGGTACCTTAGGCGAGTAAACATCCAAAGTTCACGTTTATTTCGTGCAAAGTATGTGTGGTTTTTATATGAAGCTATTCCACAACATTTTGAATGCAACAGTTTAATAAGCTCCTGAAAAGGTCATCTGAACGTGACCCCTAATGCGGAGTCATCAGATCCAGTTAGCGGATAATACAATAGCGTCAGACAGAAGATGATTTTTATGAGATTGGGCTGGTATTTATAAAGAATCTTAGTCGAAAAATAAGAATTATGCTAGAATTCTGATTTTGTGTACATGTAATTGGGGTTTTCAGCCCCCAAAATGCATAGTTCGAAGATTTTGACGCAGAAGAAGAAACATAATTCAAAGCGTAATAAATCTATTTTTTTTATGCTCTCCGGCGGTTTATAGGAATATCAGTGAACTAAAATTGGTAATTCACTGTTTTAAACAGTGAAAATTACTACTTAGATATTTTTCACAGTTTTTACACCGGTACCCGATTTAGTATAGTAAGGGAAACGGACTGTGAACGATGCCGGACTCAAAAATTGTGAAATGACGTCATTATTTTAGACGTTATGACGTCATGATTCCCGCGATATTTTGAAATTAAACGCATGTACATAGCACTTAAAATTTAACAAAACGGCATAAAAAGGCATAAAATAAAAAGAAAATTTGTAGGTTTCGGTAGAATATTGATTTTTGATTCACTCGTGATCATAGAAAATATCTATTTTCGATTCTCACTATTTATTCGTTTAAATAAATAAATTCAAGTACATATATATAAAAAGAACATAATATATATGGCAATACATAGCAACATGTATTAGATTTAAGCCACTATAAAATTTGCTATGACATGTACAAAATTTATATAGTAGATCATCAATAAATACATAAATACAAAAGAACAAAACAGGTGAAAAAGAAAACAGCATGGTAAATGTTACAGCATTAATATCCATAAAAATATATATCAATGTTGATTGAGAGGAAGGGTGTATAAAAAAAAAAAAACAATTTTTAAATATTTAAAAAGTAATGCGTGTATTTAATTGTGGCTGCAAAATAATTGTTAATGTTCCTATAGCCCTTTCTTTGGACAGGTAAGTTTTTTTCAATAATTGTGCATGATAAGTTTAAAAATCTTTTTAAACCTTCTAATGCGGGGATGGTGTTCTGGTTTTACAAAGAAAATGTATCGCTTTATCTCTAGACAAAATAGATTACATGCTTTGGTAGGTGAACCTATAATGAATGATTTAGAATTAATTGCAAATTCAGCATCAATTTCATAAAAAATATTGATTATATTGGATAAAAAAGCTTGAACAATTATGCAATCTCTGCAAAGATGGATTAGTACATTTGTCACACTAAACTATTTTCATTTTGGAAAGAAGACTGTTGCTACCTAATATGTTATGAGTTAGCCTGATTTGGAACCATTGTAAGTAAGAATCTTGTGTGACATCAAATATCCAACCATGTAGAAACTTCCATTCGAATTCATCAATGTTAAAAACCCTATTCCACTATTCACGACATGTTGGAATTTCTGGAGTACATTTTGTACAAATAATTAATGACTAATATAGCTTGGTATTAAAGGGAAACATGTATCCATTATTTCTGTGCTGTCGGGAATATGAAGAGATTTTAAATAGACTTGAATAGATGTTTAATACCTTCATATTGCAGGAAATTCACTGACTTATCATTTTCATAAGATCTTTTACATCACGAATTCCCCGATCATACCAAGCTTTGACAAACATTGGTTCATTTCCAACCAACAATTTGTGATTAAAAGAGATACCTAGTCCTAACAATCGGTTATAGTAGTTATAACATATTTATATCAATAAAATCCTAGTATGACTGAAATAGAGATAGTAACTGTCACAAACATGTTCCTAAGAATTGTGTTTCAAACAAGCACATGTTAATTTTGACGTATTTTCAACTGAAGTTAAGAATAGCTTAGGATTCTTCTTATGTGCTGGACTATATAAAGGAATTTCGTCGGAATTTACGACAAAACATCTTAGATTTCTGATTTTGTATTGGATTTTCAGACAAAGAAATACATTGTTTGAAGTTATAACATTACTCAAAGTGTGATAATCAGGAGCTACCAGGCCTCGTAGTCGTAGGCGGAATTGCTGCTGAGGCCTGTCCCCTGACAGTGGCCCAGCCATCCGTGCCTGACACAATATTATGAAAGGTTAACAAAACTCCCCAAACTCTTCTCATCGGTCACCTCCCCTATCGATAAACGGTTACCACTGTCATCACACGTAAAATCCCTCCACATCTTGACGAATTACGTGTTTGTATCTTTTACTTATTTAATGCAACTCATTGCAATTTTCAACATAATTGGACTTTTTATATATCGTTTGCAGTCAATAATGAACACTGAGAAAGAAAATAACTAATTAAAAGTTTTAAATCGATCATCATCACGTGGTTTGTTATGACGGCATGGATTTGATTCGAGCTATGCTCGGAACCAGTAAAATCTCCGCGCGGAGGTTGAAAAATCCTCTTCCTAAATCGGTATTGTGCTTTACGTCATAAAAACGTGCGATCCTATAAATATCGAAATATGTCATCGGCATCATCATGGCGGCCAGTCAAACCGGCCACAAAAAGTCGAAACAGTCCCAACCGGTCAAAAACCAAACAAATTGGCCACACACTTTTCACATCCACAGCAAATACATGCTATTCATCGGTCTGGATCCGTTTTCAAGACGTTCCTCAGGAAAAACTTAAAGTCGTGGTATTCCTTAAAAATATTGATAGATTGGTAAATTGGCACTTTTCATTATTTTGTCACCGATTCCAAAAAGAAAACTACCGGTTCACTGTATTTACAGAATATAGTTATAATTATCATTATCGTGTAAATTAATATCATCATCACCATCATCACTATCATAATCATCATCATTTTCTTCTTCTTCTTCATGTCATAATCATAATCATCATCATCATCATCATCATCATCATCATCATCATCATCATCATCATCATCATCATCATCATCATCATCATCATCATCATCATCATCATCATAATAACCACCACCATCATCATCATCATCATCATCATCATCATCATCATCATCATCATCATTGTACGTCATAGTACTCTTTTGTACAGTTGATATGTTGATATATTCAAGGTATATGCAACTAATATCGGCTAATGAACGCCAGAGGGGGCAATAATCCTTCTCTGCCCATGGCCTTATGACACCTGGCTTTCAATGGATGATACGTGCAACTACAAACGTATGTTTCAAAATGGTATATATTTATATTTTACCAAAGTGAGAAGGAATTGCAGTTCTTCACTCTAACAGCGCAATTGGCATCGTTGGAGATATCGCTGTCAATGAAGGCTGCAGAAAAACATAGATCTATATATAATGAAGAGTTTTGCTATGTTATTTTTTATTATATGACCTATAAATAAACGGCTTCCCATTGGTCTTTATCGTAGTCGGTAACACAAAATATATATCACATTCAATGGACTTTTGGTTTTTTTCCTAGTCATATTCACTATGTCCAGTCGTT
This sequence comes from Congeria kusceri, assembly GCA_027627225.1. Taxonomy (NCBI): domain Eukaryota; kingdom Metazoa; phylum Mollusca; class Bivalvia; order Myida; family Dreissenidae; genus Congeria; species Congeria kusceri. Next base: position 20,321,914 of record CM051026.1, on the reverse strand, counting down.
ACGAATAACCTTTGTGCAAACACAGCGGGGACACATACAGTGACCTCACTTTACAATATTAACAACGCTATCTAAATGACGTCGTTTAAATATAAGAATGTTTGGCGCGTAATTCACAATTTTTTAGGAAATGGCGTTTTTAACAACGGTAAAAGATAAAAATTATAGTGTGTCATGTAATAAAACATTTGTTGACTAGATGGCCATAGAATATGATCTGATATTAACTGGCAGAAAAACATGCGCCTCGGTCAATATGTCTTTCTACCAGTGCATATCAGATCATATTCAATTGCCATCTAGTTAATAATTGTATAATGTATTTCGTGTTATATTTTTATATCGTTTATTTTAAAAATTAAGGCAGAAAATTATGAGATGTAATGAATAATAGGTAAGTGTTGAATAAAGATAAGTTTATTTCTAAGCGAGGGTTGTTGTAATGAAATCTGTTGCAATGAAATCTGTTGTTCATTTGGTATATCCCATAGTCATCCCCTCGGCTTCCGCCATTGGGATTTATGACGTCATACACAAAGCTGCTTTCATGCTGCACTAGGTATAACCCTGTTAAGTGAAGACAAATCGTTCCACTAAACAAGTGAAAAAATAGAAATAAGTGCACACTTTTAAAGCGGTCGATTCACAAATTATAAAATTTGCTATATTTCCAAAACAAGGTCACAGATGTCAAAAGTTATTTATCCTCGAGAGCTGTAGCCTTTGTGTTTTAGTTTAATATACGAGCACCAGAATGACTTTTAACTGAAGTTAAGAAAGCTTAAGAATCTTTATAATTATGGACCCAGATTACTAACTGTCTCTAATGTTACTGTCCGGAACTCCTTCTGCTCGAAGAGCTGTCACCACGTCACATCGAGACTTTGTTCTAGCCAGCGCTGAGCTTAGCACTGCCTTGGTAACCAAGAACACCTTTAGAGCTGCCATTTTGTTTTACAGCCTGAAAAATAATTTTAACTATTCCATAACTAAGCGATATGGAAATAAGGACTAAGTTTGTCCTTACAGTGATCCTATTTCAGTTTGTCCACAGTTAAATTACTATAACATAAATTGGAACCATTTAAAAATTGATTTAATTAATCGTTGAAGGTATGAGCAAAACAGCCATACAGTGAAAGTTTGCATTTATAATAGAACTGAGCAAAAAGAACGGATATGTAATTATAAATATATTAATAAAAAATAACTCTTACTTCAACTCCAGCATATGTGTTTCAAAGGGAGTTGTGGACACCGCGAAACAGAATCGTTGGTCGTTATTCAACCCTAAACCTAGTATGCCTTATAAGACAACAATGCACAAAGTTGAAGGACATCCCTCAGAAGGATCACCGCAAGAACTTATTTCTGGACATGTAACGACTATAGTTACCGAATCGTACAAAATCTTCTGGGCCGGTATTCACAAAGCTCCTAAGGGAAATCTTAACTTAAATTATACTTACGAAAAATTGTCTAGGTGAATTCCAATGATTTATATCGACAAAATGGTAAAATGTGAAACATCGGATCAACATTTATTAGTTTAAAACAATACCGTTTAAAGAGAGGCAAATATGAAACATCCAGGGACTTCAGGAATTATTTAGGATTTAAGAAATTTACGTAAGTTTTCCATAAGGAGCTTTGTGAATACGGGCCCTGTACGTGCTTTAGACCAGAGTTTGTGTTACGGGATATCCCGGCCTAAAGATCACAAAAGGTATATAACAATAAAATTGGAAATAGCAAATTTATGTTTTGACGATCATGGCGGCATTCTGGATATGAAAATAAATATTGGTTTAATATAACCCTTTGTCTGCTCACAATAATGAAGTTCGTACCGTGATCTTATTAATCGCAAAACAAAAGCTCGTGAGATTTAAAAAGTGAGGTGAATTATCCAAGTCCATCAATTTGCTTCATTAAACACTATACGAAAATAATGAAGAACAATTGTAATCGAAATTAGAGAATAAGTAAAAAAACAAATACATTTTTTAAATAAATAGAGGATATTTGTTGATTTCGGTGTAAGATCGTATTTTATTTCACAAGTGTTCATAGAAAATGATATTTTCACGAGTTGCGCAGCCACGAGTGAAACTATAGATTTTCTATATTTTCTATAATCACGTGTGAAATAAAATACGATCTTACAACGAAATCAACAAATTTTCTTTTTATTGTATGCTTTTGGACAACAAATAAATAAAATTGCGCGAGATAAGCTTAAACGTCACAAGTTCGTGTATACTGACGTCATAAAAATGACGTCATAAATGATTCCAAAATGTCACTCGTTAGTATGGTGGGGAAAAAGTGCCATATTTTGTTTGTTGATGTCGCTAAATTATAATTTTGTTGAATTTTATCAATGTATATGTAAAAACATGCATGTACATACCGTACATGTATATAAATTTGCCAAGGGTTGTAAACCACTACTTGTAGATCGATGCTTTTGATGGAAAAATAGTTCGTTTCATGGTATATTTTCACTGTAGTGAAGATTTAAAATTTTATTTCACCAGTAAAATTCGATATTTCACTGAAAAACATATATAAAAAATTCTTACTTTCTCATTTTTTTCCCGACGCCCTCATTTTTCACATTTATTTTTATTTTTCCCTCCTAGTAGTCATCTATTCAGAAATTTCCCGTAACACAAGAAATTAAAAATGTCTGGCTTAAATGCAATGACAAAACTAACTAACCAGAAAGTCGAAAGGAAATTGCAGCTTCTTGAGTAAATAAAAATAAAGCGTGTCGTGGGAAAACAGGGCTTTATGCATCAGCAGTCCGCACAGGTTAATCCAGGACGGCACATGATGGTGAAGAAATTTTACCGATTGTTCTGGGTGCCAAAATTTTAAGGCCGCGTAGCCCTAACAGATATTAAGAGCCACGTAGCCCCAACAGACTGGCAAGTGTGGACGTGGTCGGCATCACCCTTCGTCGTCAATGTGGAAAACAGCATTTTCTTACATTTTGGACTTAGCCGTTTCCTATCAAACAGACAAAAAACACATATTTCGCAGCTGCATGCTGGTAAGGAAACTTTACATAGCAAACATTAATGGCCGCATAGCCCTAAAAGACTGGCAAGTGTGAAGGAGGTCGGCATCACCCTTCGTCGTCAATGTGGAAAAGAGCATTTTCTTGCATTTTGGACTTAGCCGTTTTCTCGCAAATACACCAAAAAAACACATATTTCGCTGTTGCATGCTGGTAAGGAAGCTTTACGGAGCTTTCTGGGTGCCAAACTTTTAGGGCCGCATAGCCCTAACAGACTGGCAAGTGTGAAGGTGGTCGGCATCACCCTTCGCTGGCAATGTGGAAACGAGCATTTTCTTGCGTTTTGGACTTAGCCGTTTACTTGCAAATTTACAAAACAACGCATATTTCGCTGTTGCATTATGGTAAGGAAACTTTACCGAGAGTTCTGGGTCCCACACGTTTAGGGCCGCATAGCCCTAACAGACTGGAAAGTGTGAAGGTGGTCGACACCACCGTTCGTCGGCAATGTGGAAACGAGCATTTTCTTGCGTTTTGGACTTAACCGATTACTTGCAAATTTACAAAACAACGCATATTACGCTGTTGCATTATGGTAAGGAAACTTTACGGATCATTCTGGATGTCAAACTTTTAGGGCCGCGTCGCCCAAACAGACTGGCAAGTGTGAAGGTGGTCGGCACAACCGTTCGTCGGCAATGTGGGAAAGAGTATTGCCGACAATGTGGAAAAGAGCATTTTCTTGCGTTTTGGACTTAGCCGTTTTCTCGCAATCAAACAAAAAACACATATATCGCTGTTGCATGCTGGTAAGAAAACTTTACATAGCAAACATTAAGGGCCGAGTAGCCCTAACAGACTGGCATGTGTAAAGGTGTGCATCATCACTCTTCGTCGGCAATGTCTTGCATTTTGGATTTAGCCGTTTTCTCGAAAATCTACAAAAAACGCATATTTCGCTGTTGCATTTTGGTAAGGAAACTTTACCGAGAGTTCTGCGTCCCAAACATTTAGGGCCGCGTAGCCCGAACAGACTGGCAAGTGTGAAGGTGGTCGGCATCACCCTTTGTCGGCAATGTGGAAAAGAGCATTTTCTTGCGTTTTGGACTTAGCCGTTTTCTCGCAATCAAACAAAAAACACATATTTCGCTGTTGCATGCTGGTAAGGAAACTTTACACAGCAAACATTAAGGGCCGCGTCGCCTAAACAAACCGGCAAGTGTGAAGGCGGTCGACATCACCCTTCGTCGGCAATGGGAAAAAGAGCATTTTCTTGCGTTTTGGACTTTGCCGTTTCCTAGAAAATCTACAAATAAACGCATATTCGCTGTTGCATTATGGTAAGGAAACTTTACCGAGAGTTCTGGGTCCCAAACTTTTAGGACCGCGTAGCCCTAACAGACTGGCAAGTGTGAAGGTGGTCGGCATAACCATTCGTCGGCAATGTGGAAAAATGCCTTTTCTTGCGTTTGGACGTAGCCGTTTTCTCGCAAATCTACAAAAAAAAAACCCGCATATTTCGCTGTTGCATTATGGTAAGGAAACTTTATTGAGCGTTCAGGGTCCCAATGTTATAGGGCCGCGTAGCTCTAACAGACTGGCAAGTGTGAATGCGGTCGGCATCACCCTTCGTAGGCAATGTAGAAAAGAGCATTTTGTTGCGTTTTGGACTTAGCCGTTTTCTCGCAAATACACAAAAAACACATATTTCAATGTTGCATGTTAGTAAGGAAACTTTACATAGCAAACATTAACGGCTGCGTAGCCCAAACAGACTGGCAATTGTGAAGGTAGTCAGCAACACCGTTCGCCCGCAATGTGGAAAAAAGCATTTTCTTGCGTTTTGGACATAGCCGTTTTCTCGCAAATACATAAAAAAAACGAATATTTCGCTGTTGCATGCTGGTAAGGAAACTTTACATATCAAACATTAAGGGCCGCGTAGACATACAGACTGGCAAGTGTGAAGGTGGTCGGCATCACCCTTCGTCGGCAATGTGGAAAAACGCCTTTTCTTGTGTTTTGGACAGAGTCGTTTTCTCGCAAATTCACAAAAAAACATATTTTGCTGTTGAACGCTGGTAAGGAAACTTTACATAGCAAATATTATGAGCCGCGTAGCCCCAACAGACTGGCAAGTGTGGAGGTTGTCGGCATCACCCTTCGTCGGCAATGTGGAAAAGAGCATTTTCTTGCGTTTTGGACTTAGCCATTTTGTCGCAAATACACAAAAAACAAATATTTCGCTGTTGCATGATGGTATGGAGACTTTACATAGGAAACATTAACGGAGGCGTAGCCCGAACAGACTGGCAAGTGTGAAGTTGGTCATCATCACCCTTCGTCGGCAATGTGGAAAAAAGCATTTTCTTGCATTTTGGACTTAGCCGTTTTCTCGCAAATACACAAAAAAACACATATTTCGCTGTTGCATGCTGGTAAGGAAACTTTACATAGCAAACATTAAGGGCCGCGTAGCCCTAAACAGACTGTCAAGTGTGAAGGTGGTCGGCTACAGCCTTCGTCGGTAATGTGGAAAAGAGCATTTTCTTGCGTTTTCTCGCAAATCTACAATAAACTCATATTTCGCTGTTGCATGCTGGTTAGGAAACTTTCTGGCACCACCGTTCGTCGGCAATATGGAAAAAAGCAATTTCTTGCGTTTTGGACATAGCCGTTTTCTGGTAAATAAACAAAAAAACACATATTTTGCTGTGGCATGCTGGTTAGGAAATTTTACATAGCAAACATTAAGGTCCGCGTAGCCCTAACAGACTGGCAAGTGTGAAGGTGTTCGGCAACACCCTTCGTCGGTAATGTGGAAAGAGCATTTTCTTGCGTTGTGGACATAGCCGTTTTCTCGCAAATCTACAAAAGACGCATATTTCGCTATTGCATGCTTTTTAGGAAACTTTACCGAGCGTTCTGGATAGCAAACGTTTAGGGCCGAGTAGCCCTAACAGACTGGCAAGTGTAAAGGTGGTCGGCATCACCCTTGGTCGGAAATGTGGAAAAAAAGCATTTTCTGCATTTTGGACATAGCCGTTATCTCGCAAAAACACACAAAAAACATATTTCACTGTTGCATGCTGGTTAGTAAACTTTACATAGCAAACATGAAGAGCCGCGAATCCCTAACAGACTGGCAAGTGCGAAGGTGGTTGGCATCACCCTTCGTCGGCAATGTGGAAAAGAGCATTTTTTTGCGTTTTGAACATAGCCGTTTTAACGGAAATACAAAAAAAAAAAAATATTTCGCTGCTGCATGATAGTATGGAGACTTTGCATTGGCAATATTAACGGAGGCGTAGCCCTAACAGACTGGCAAGTGTGAAGGAGGTCAGCATCATCCTTCGTCGGCACGGTGGAAAAGAGAATTTTCATGCGTTTTGGATATAGCCGTTTTCTCGCAAATTTACCATAAAAACGCATATTACGCTGCTGCATGATGGTAATGGAACTTTACCGAGCGTTCTGGGTGCCAAACTTGTAGAGCGCGTAGCCCTAACAGACTGGCAAGTGTGAAGATGGTTGGCACCACCATCGGTCGGCAATGTGGAAAAAAGCATTTACTTGCTTTTTGGACTAAAAGACGTTTTGGGCATAAAAAACACACATTTCGCTGTTGCATGCTGGCAAGGAAACTCTACATAGCAAACAATAAGGGCCGCGTAGCCCTAACAGTCTGGCAAGTGTGAGGGTGGTTGGCACCACCGTTTGTGGATGCTGTGCAAAAAACCACTTTCTTGTGTTTTGGACTTAGCCGATTGCTCGCAAATACACAAAAACACATATTTCGCTGTTGCATGCTGGTATGGAAACTTTACAAAGCAAACATTAAGGGCCGCGTAGCCCTAACAGACTGGCAAATGGGAAGGTGATCGGTATCACCCTTCGTCGGCATTGTCGAAAATAGCATTTTCTTGCGTTTGTGACTTAGCCGTTTTCTCGCAAATTTACAAAAAACGCATATTTCGCTGTTGCATGATGGTAAGGACACTTTACCGAGCGTTCTGGTTGCCAAACTTTTAGGGCCGCGTAGCCCGAACAGACTTGCAAGTGCGAAGGTGTTCGGCACCACCGTTCGTCGGCAATGTGGAAAAAAGCATTTTCTAGCGTTTTGGACATTGCCGTTTTCTCTCAAGCATACAAAAAACACATTTCGCTGTTGCATGCTGGTAAGGAAACTTTACATAGCAAACATTAAGGGCTGCGTAGCCCTAACAGACTGGCAACTGTGAAGTTGGTCGGGATCACCCTTCGTCTTTTTCTTGCGTTTTGGACATAGCCGTCTTCTCGCAAATACACAAAAAATACATACTTCGCTGTTGCATGCTGGTAAGGAAACTTTACATAGCAAATATTAAGGGCCACGTAGCCCTAACAGACTCGCAAGGGTGAAGGAGGTTGGCATCACCCTTCGTCGGCAATGTGGAAAAGAGCATTTTCTTGCGTTTTAGACATAGCCGTTTTAACGGAAATACACAAAAAATAAATATTTCGCTGTTGCATGATAGTATGGAGACTTTACATAGGAAACATTAACGGAGGCGTAGCCCTAACAGACTGGCAAGTGTGAAGTTGGTCATCATCACCCTTCGTCGGCGTTGTTGAAAAAAGCATTTTCTTGCATTTTGGACTTAGCCGTTTTCTCGCAAATACACAAAAAACACATATTTCGCTGTTGCATGCTGGTAAGCAAACTTTAAGGAGCGTTCTGGGTGCCAAACCTTTCGGGCCGGGTAGCCCAAACAGACTGGCAAGTGTGAAGGTGGTCGGCATCACCCTACGTCGGCAATGTGGAAAAAGCATTTTCTTCCATTTTGGACAAAAAACGCATATTTTGCTGTTGCATGATGGTTAGGACACTTAACCGAGCGTTCTGGATAGCAAAATTTAGGGCCGGGTAGCCCGAATAGACTGGCAAGTGGAAAGGTGGTCGGCATCACCCTTCGTCGGTAATGTGGAAATGATCATTTTCTTGCGTTGTGGACTTCGCCGTTTTCTCTCAAATCTACAAAAAACGCATATTTCGCTGGATAGCAAACTTTTAGGGTCGAGAAGCCCTAACAGACTGGCACGTGTAAAGGTGGTCGGCATCACCCTTCGTCGGCAATGTGGAAAAAAACATTTTCATGCATTTTGGACATAGCCGTTTTCTCGCAAAAACACACAACACACATATTTCACTGTTGCATGCTGGATAGGAAACTTTTCATAGCAAACATTAAGAGCCGCGAAGCCCTAACAGACTGGCATGTGTGAGAGTGGTTGGCATCACCCTTCGTCGGCAATGTGGAAATGAGCATTTTCTGCTGTTTTGGACATAGCCGTTTTGTCGCAAATACACAAAATACAAATATTTCGCTGTTGCATGCTGGTAAGGAGACTTTGCATAGCAAACATTAACGGCTTCGTAGCTCTATCAGACACGCAAGTGTTAAGGTGGTCGGCATCACCCTTCGTCGGCAATGTGGACAAAAGCATTTTCTTGCATTTTGGAAATATCTGTTTCCTCGCAAATGCACAAAAAACACATATTTCGCTGTTGCATGTTGGTAAAGAAACTTTACATAGCAAACATTAATGGCCGCGTAGCCCTAACAGAATGGCAAGTGTAAAGGTGGTCGGCATCACCCTTCGTCGGCAATGTGAAACAAAAGCATTTAATTGCATTTTGGACATTGCCGTTTTTTCGCAAAAAAAATAATAAAATATTTCACTGTTGGATACTGGTAAGGAAACTTTACATAGCAAACATTAATGCCCATGTAGGACTAACAGACTTACAAGTGTAAAGGTGGTCGGCATCAACCTTCGTCGGCAATGTGGAAAAAAGCCTTCTCTTGCGTTTTGGACATAGCCGTTTTCTCGCAAATACACAAAAGACATATTTCACTGTTGCATGCTGGTAAAGAAAATTTACATAGCAACCATTAAGGGCTGTGTAGCTCTAACAGACTGGCAAGTGTGAAGGTGATCGGCACCACCGTTCGTCGGCAATGTGCAAAAAAGCATTTTCTTGCGTTTTGGACTTACCCGTTTTCTCGCAAATACACAAAAAAACACATATTTCGCTGTTGCATGCTGGTAAGGAAACTTAACATAGCAAACATTTAGGCCCGCGTAGCCCTAACAGACTGGCAAGTGTAAAGGTGGTCGGCATCACCGAAATACACATCAAACACATATTTTGCTGTTGCATGCTAGTAAGGAAACTTTACATATCAAACATTAAGGGCCGGGTAGCCCTAACAGTCTTGCAAGTGTGAAGGTGGTCGGCCACACCCTTCGTCGCTAATGCGAAAATGAGCATTTTCTTGCGGTTTGGACTTAGCAGTTTTCTCGCAAATCTACAAAAACGCATATTTCGCTGTTGCATGCTGGTTAGGAAACTTTACCGAGAGTTCTGGATAGCAAACTTTTAGGGCCGAGTAGCCCTAACAGACTGGCAGGTGTAAAGGTGGTCGGCCTCGCCCTTCATCGGCAATTGGAAATGAGCATTTTCTTGCGTTTTGAACATACCCGGTTTCTCGCAATACTACAAAAAACGCATATTTCGTTGTTGCATAATGGTTAGGAAACTTTTCCGAGCGTTCTGGATAGCAAACCTTTAGGCCCGCGTAGCCCTAACAGACTGGCAAGTGTGAAGGTGGTCCGCCACACTCTTCGTCGGCAATGTGGAAATGAGCATTTTCTTGCGTTTTGCCGTTTTCACGCAAATACACAATAAACACATATTTCGCTGTTGCATGCTGGTAAGGAAACTTAACATAGCAAACATTAATGGCTGCGAAGACCTAACAGACTGGCAAGTGTGAAGGTGGTCGGCAACACCGTTCGTCGGTAATGTGGAAAAAATGCAATTTCTTGCGTTTTGGACATAGCCGTTTTCTCGTAAATATACAAAAAATACATATTTCGCTGTTGCGTACTGGTTAGGAAATTTTACATAGCAAACATTAAGGGCTGCGTAGCCCTAACAGACTGGCAAGTGTGAAGTTGGTCGGGATCACCCTTCGTCTTTTTCTTGCGTTTTGGACATAGCCGTCTTCTCGCAAATACACAAAAAACACATACGTCGCTGTTGCATGCTGGTAAGGAAACTTTACATAGCAAATATTAAGGGCCACGTAGCCCTAACAGACTGGCAAGGGTGAAGGAGGTCGGCATCACCCTTCGTCGGCAAGGTGGAAAAGAGAATTTTCTTGCGTTTTGGATTTAACCGTTTTCTCGCAAATTTACCAAAAAAACGCATATTACGCTGCTGCATGATGGTAATGAAACTTTACCGAGCGTTCTGGGTGCCAAACTTGTAGAGCGCGTAGCCCTAACAGACTGGCCAGTGTGAAGTTGGTCGGCATCACCCTTCGTCTTTTTCTTGCGTTTTGGACATAGCCGTTTTCTCGCAAATACACAAAAAAACACATACTTCGCTGTTGCATGCTGGTAAGGAAGCATCACATAGCAAATATTAAGGGCTGCGTAGACCTAACAGACTGGCAAGTGTGAAGTTGGTCGGCATCACCCTTCGTCCACAATGTGGAAAAGAGCATTTCCTTGTGTTTTGGACATAGCCGTTTTCTCGCAAATTTACCAAAAAAACGCATATTACGCTGTTGCATGATGGTAAGGAAACTTTACCGAGAGTTCTGGGTGCCAAACTTTTAGGGCGTGTAGCCCTAAGAGACTGGCAAGTGTGAAGATGGTCAGCACCACCATTCTTCGGCAATGTGGAAAAAAGCATTTTCTTGCGTTTTGGACTAAAAAGACGTTTTGGACACAAAAAACACACATTTCGCTGTTGCATGCTGGTAAAGAAACTCTACATAGCAAACAATAAGGGCCGCGTAGCCCTAACAGTCTGGCAAGTGTGAAGGTGGTATTGTGTTTTTGACTTAGCCGTTCGTCCGCAATGTGGAAATGAGCATTTTCGTGCGTTTTGGACATAGCCGTTTCTCGCAAAAACACAAAAAACACATATTTCGCTGTTGCATGCTGGTAAGGAAACTTTACATAGCAAACATTAAGGGCCACGTAGCCCTAACAGACTGGCAAGGGTGAAGGAGGTCGCCATCACCCTTCGTCGGCAAGGTGGAAAATAGAATTTTCTTGCGTTTTGGACATAGCCGTTTTCTCGCACATTTACCAATAAAACGCCTAGCCCTAACAGACTGGCAAGTGTGAAGATGGTCGGCACCACCATTCGTCGGCAATGTGGAAAAAAGGATTTTCTTATGTTTTGGACTAAAAAGACGTTTTGGACACAAAAAACACACATTTGGCTGTTGCATGCTGGTAAGGAAACTGTACATAGCAAACAATAAGGGCCGCGTAGCCCTAACAGTCTGGCAAGTGTGAAGGTGGTCGGCACCACCGTTTCTGGGTTATGTGGAAAAAACCACTTTCTTGTCTTTTAGACTTAGCCGTTTTCTCGCATATACACAAAAAACACATATTTCGCAGATCCATGCTGTAAGAAAACTTTACATAGCAAACATTAAGGGCCGCGCAACCCTAACAGACAGGCAAAAGTGAAGGTTTTCGGTGTCACCCTTCGTCGGCAATGTGGAAAATAACATTTTCTTGCGTTTTGCACTTAGCCGTTTTCTCGCAAATTTACAAACAACGCATATTTCGCTGTTGCAGGATGGTAAGGAGACTTTATCTAGCATTTGGTTGTCAAACTTTTAGGTCCGCGTAGCCCTAACAGACTTGCAAGTGTGAAGGTGGTCGGCACCACCGTTTGTCGGCAATGTGGAAAAAAGCATTTTCTTGCGTGTTGGCTGTTTTCTCGCAAGTACACAAGAAACAGATATTTCGCTGTTGCATGCTGGTAAGGAAACTTTACATAGCAAACAATAAGGGCTGCGTAGCCCTAACAGACTGGCAAGTGTGATGTTGGTCGGCATCACCCTTCGTCCGCAATTTGGAAAAGAGCATTTTCTTCCGTTTTGGACATAGCCATTTTCTCGCAAATACACAAAAAACACATATTTCGCTGTTGCATGCTGGTAAGGAAACTTTACATAGCAAACATTAAGGGCCGCGTAGCCCTAACACACTGGCAAACGTGAAGGATGTCGGCATCACCCTTTGTCGGCAGGGTGGAAAAGAAATGCATATTACAAAAAAAAGCATATTTTGCTGTTGCATGATGGTAAGGAAACTTGACCGAGCGTTCTGGGTGCCAAACTGTTAGAGCCGCGTAGCCCTAACAGACTGGCAAGTGTGAAGATGGTCGGCACCACCATTCGTGTGCAATGTGTAAAAAAGCATTTTCTTGCGTTTTGGACTTAGCCCTTTTCTCGCAAATGTACAAAAAACGCATATTTCGCTGTTGCATGATGGTAAGGAAACTTTAGCGAGCGTTCTGAATGCCCAACATTTAGGGCTGCGTAGCCGTAACAGACTGGCAAGTGTGAAGGCGGTCAGCATCACACTTCGTCTGCAATAAGGAAAAAAGCATTTTATTGCGTTTTGGGCTTAGCCGCTTTCTCGCAAATAAACAAACAACGCATATTTCGCTGTTGCATGTTGGTAAGGATTCTTTACATAGCAAACAGTAAGGGCCGCTTAGCCCTAACAGAATGGCAAGTGTGAAGGTCGGCGGCACCACCCTTGGTCGGCAAGGTGGAAAATAGCATTTTCTTGCGTTTTGGACATAGCCGTTTTCTAGCAAATTTGCAAAAAAACACATATTTCGCTGTTGCATGATGGTAAGGAAACTTTAGCGAGCGTTCTGAATGCCAAACTTTAGGGCCACGTAGCCGTAACAGACTGGCAAGTGTGAAGGCGGTCAGCATCACACTTCGTCTGCAATAAGGAAAAAAGCATTTTCTTGCGTTTTGGGCTTAGCCGTTTTCTCGTTAATACACAAAAAACCCACATATTTCGCTGTTGCATGTTGGTAAGGAATCTTTACATAGCAAACATTAAGGGCCGCGTAGCCCTAAAAGAATGGCAAGTGTGAAGGTCGTCGGCACCACCCTTCGTCGGTAATGTGGAAAAGTGCATTTTCTTGCGTTTTTCACATTGTCAAAATTGTGTTGTTGTTTTTCTTTCGTTCAGGCATTTGAAAACCTACCGGCCCGAGGACGCTAAACAAAGAATTAAATTGGTATGGCCTAACTGGATCCCGTGCATTTTGTTTTGGACAGAAACAAACAAATAAACAATCAATCGGTCAAAAATTCACAAATATCTTTGTGAAGAAAGTTGTTTGTCGGCTATGTGATAAACTGAGGGTTGCAACTATGTTTATTCCCTCACTCTTTTCGGTAAATGTTATCTTAGGTCAATGTCAGAGATTGTGGAAATGTAAAGCCGTAATAATACTTGATTGCATACATACTATAAACGTGCAGTGACTTGTCATTGTCGAATTCTGAAATCTAGGTACTCAGAGTCATTTTATTTCGCCGTGTCTCAAAATATTAAAATTAAAAGTGTCTCAAAATATTCAATATTAAATTTAGTATTTGATTCACGTTTTGTAGAATAAACAATTTTTCATATTCTGTTTGCATTAGTACTTGTTGTAATAATCGTTTAAGTTTAATATTAAACTATTCCTTCACTTATATTAATTATAAATATTAAACATATAAAACCAAGCTATGTAATCTGGCCTTTTACACCACGTATTACGGCTTCTTCTTGAGATGCACCACGATGATTTGTAATTTGTACTACAGTAAAACCTCGCTAATACGACCACTTGGGGTCTAAAAAAAGTGGTCTTAATAGCGGGGTGGTCGTATTATCGAGGTACGGCAGATCACCGAGTACATTACGTCTGTGTAATTATACGTAAGTTTTAATGCAAGTAATGAATAATGAATAGATAACGAAAATTCCAATTTGTTTTCAATAAAATGTTTTATTAAATACGGATTGTGTAACTTGTATGCATAGAAATGAACTTTACCTTAAGTCGAAAATTAATTAAAACTAGTGTCAATTAACGTAAACTTAAACAAAGTCGATGTGCTAATCCCTTATCAAAACATTAGTAACATTATTTTTCATGCGCTGCTTTTATACCGCAAATCAGTATGTTATCTCCAAGGCATATGTTGTTAACTGATGTAAATTGTCAATGACCATATGACACTGGTCGCAGTATCGGGGTTATTTGGAGCATTTTTGGTACTTTCGGTCTTAGTGGCCGTTAATCGGGGTTTGCGACCATTGAAATATATACAAAACAATCGGGTCTTTAAAAAAGTGTCCGCTTTAGCGGGGTGGTCGCAAAATCGAGGTGGTCGTAACGCGAGGTTTTAGTGTATATGATGCTAGGGTCTTGAAATCTTGTCAACAAGAGGGATTTAGTTGATAATTGTATTTACTTCATTTTCATCGTGCCTCAGAAAGTTGCAATTCTGTTGCTCTGGTGAACAAGCCATTGAGTAATTAAATTGTAACTCAATTAAATTAATATTCTCTTTTATTACTATTTAATTTGAATTGCAATGCTATGAGGCTAAAGATTATTTATAAGTGCGTGTTTAGTGATTAATTCTGGGCTAAGTGTGAGGTTCGGCATGCCATTAAACCGGTTTAAACCCCCAATTCTTTGCATTGGCTGTTCCAAGGCGGTGACCCCAGTTTTAATCATTTGTATGTTTTGTGTTGTGTTGTATGTATTGTCCTGTATTGTATAGGCAATTGGTCACTTGCCTCAAATAAAGGTCTAACGGATGGTAATAAGGGTTTCTCTCCTGATGATGTCTATGTAGTTTCATTATTCCTATATTCAAAAATTTCGTGCATTCTTCGAGTTAATTAATTTATGAATAAAATAAAATAAAATAATATAAAACAATGAATGAATGATTAAATATATTTCTGGTTTGTTTTCCAGCTCGATTTTGCCAGAGACCAGGTATCTATTTTCTAATTCCTAAATGAGAACACTGCGTAAGTGTTTGGACACAAACTTGTAACGGTGATTTCCCTTTCTATGTTAATCATTTTGATATGTCTGTTAATTTATCTCACAATTGACAATTTGAGATATTCTAGCTCATTTTGCTTTCTACTTTTATAGCTTTTATTATCGAATGTTTGATTAATGATGATGAAAATAACTTCGTGATTACAATTTGAAAATTCATTGTTATCATCATGATATATTTTTATGAATATTCCCGAAATAAAGTCTGAAATTTACGCACATATTGTAAGCCGACAAGTAGTCAAAATACTTCCACCTTATAAGTTCTTAATTAGTGCACACATTTTCTTGACATTGCACATTACTATATCCCTAATGCTTGTCTATCAATTTCTACTCCTACATGCGTGGAAGCATTCTCTTATGGCTACCCACTGATGCACTGAATGACCAATGATGTGTATTATACATGGCCCATACTCTTCTGTGAAAGGCCAAGGTCGCAATTAAAGTTCAAACTCATTAAAATCATTTCCAGTCTCACGCTACTATATTATCCGCCTACTGGATCTTATGACTTCGCATTATGGGTCACGTTCAGATGACCTTTTCCGGATTCAATCAAATTGTTGCCTGTAAGTTCTTTCGGTATAACTGTGTATATATAATCCAACAATACCTATGCATGAAATTAGCGTGAATTTTGGTGGATGTTTAGTCGCCTAAGGTAAGCAATGCATCACCTTTACAAAAACCGTGGCCAAACGTTGCTGTGCAAAAAGCAATTTGATTTGGTACTGCAGGTCTAAGATTGTTTTTGTTCGGAAGGTCATTCGAACGTGACATTTTATGCGATGCATCATATCCTAACAATGTAAGGATTTGATTTTAATTTGATAGTCTTTAGTGATACCAGAAGCTCTAGTTGCTATTGATTTCACAAAATCGGGTACGACTAAACAGCGAAAACCCACGGAGACCTATTTAAGTTAAAGGAAACATGCAAAAAAAACAACAAATAAACACATGAAACTCAAAAGCGAAAACCCACGGAAACATACGAAAACATACATAAACTTAAGCAACCCGCGGAAACCCACTTAAACTAACGGAAATAACCATAACTTAAGCTTTAAACAGAGTAATATCACCATCTATCTTTCTAAACAGAAAACTGACGCGTTATATTAGAACTTTACACTATCTGTCAAATAGGAATTGTCATAATTCTATAAGAAAAAATATCAACACACAATCTGTTCGTCTATGGTCACTGAACTGAATACTGGCTAGTTACACTAGAACTTTACACAATTAATTGCGAAAACTGTCAGATAGGAATTGTTTCAATCCTATTAGAATTAAATGTCGGTCGAAATGTCTTCTGTCTAGTCTTTATTTGACAAGTACAGGTGCCCCGGTCCAATCGTAGCAAAATAATTTACGAAACCCATGACTTTAACATTTACTAAAGGAACCTGTACAAGGTTATTTAATAGTCTCTCAAAATATGTACAAATAAGTTATACAAAATTACCCCTGTCTGAGACGAACACTAAATATCTGACTAGAACACTGAACTGGCTAATGCAAAATGTGACCTACTTATCACTGGACTTGTACTTGAACAAAGTCTATCAAATAACCGAATGGTGTTCATGTAAACATTGCGCAACTGCATGCAACTTGCCCACTTGGAAAATTAAATTCTGGCTATTTCCAGTGCTAGTGAAACCGAACCACGTCTCCGGGAACTGTTCCAGCCAACGTGACACAACATAGGCATTTCCCGTGAAGCAATGCAGGTGGATCTTCTGAATACGAGGAAGACCCTTCAGGAGGTCCAGGAGAAGCAGGAAGACTTCAGTTCCGCAGCTATCCCTCATCCCTCTGCAATGCAACACCAGGATGTGTTCCCTTTTCACGTGTGGCAGGATCTTGTGGAGTAGATCCATCTGCAGAGGCCAATTCAGAGAAGGTTCAGTGTGGTCGAGACCGATTTCCCCTACCGCTACCACCCGTTTACACCGCAGCAGACTTTTCAACCGGTCCACCCACTGATTGATAGTCCGCTCCGACCGATCCGCATGTCGTGGGTGGATGCCTAGAGCCAAGGCAATGTTGCTGGGAATCTTCTGCATCCTTACAAACTCCAACAGTTCCCCAAGGGTGGCCAAACGCCCCATCAGCCAGAGTGTCACCTGTTCTAAGGCCTTGACCTGGGTACGAATGATGTTCTCATCCCCAGCTGGCAGGACTTCTTCGAAGATACCTGGGAGGTGATCGACGAAGGTATGCACCTTCTTGTAGGACAAAGTCCCAGGGCAATGTGGTACCAAACACGCTTGTGCCTTCCTCCGCTGGCTCCTAGATAGGAGATGGGTGTCAACCTTCTTAACCTTGCGAGGCGGCTGTTGGATTTCCGGGTCTTGAGATTCCATCACTGTAATTTTGAGGGGTGATCTGACGATGGAGGATTGGTGGCTTTTCTGACCAGCTGTCTCTCTTTTGGGACGGTACGCCCCAGTTAAGTTGGGTGTTTCCTTGGGACGGTACGCCCCTCTTGGACCTTGATCTCGTCTCTGACTGGATGTCTTTCCGCCTTCTGTGGGACGGTACGCCCCAGTTAATTTGGTTATTTCCTTGGGACGGTACGCCCCAATGACTTTTTCCTTTCTGTCGGCGTCACTCCTAGGAATTACAACCCTAGTTGTCGTAGTTTCTGGGACTGGAATTGCCGATGATTCAGTTATGACTCTCTGCCCCCCAGTGGAACCGGGAACCTCGTTGGGACGTAAGGCCCCGGTGGTGAGAGTATTAGTGGCTCTCCCCATCTGCATCATTGAGTAGGTCCCACTTAATGGTTGCAGCATAACCCCTGGATCTTTGGGACGGATCGATAACTCGGATGCTAGCTCCTGACAGGGCTGGACCGTCATCTTCCGGACCCCAGGACTTATCCCTTTGGGACTTCGGGTGCTTCCCTTGTATGACCCTGGAGTTGCTAACAGAATATCAGGATCTGTCCCGATGTCCATTGGGTCCGTTCCCTCTGAGATTCGAAGAAGCTCGTCTTCTTCCATTGGAGTCACAACCTCATCTCCAATGTACATAACGCAGTCCACACCCTCTGCCAATCGGACATCACGACGACCCTCTTCTGGTTGGAAGGTCTGGAAGGTCTGGGGAATCGAAGTGACGGAAGGCAACTTCCATATATGCTCGCATATCCAGTCCCGTCATGCTTCCCTTGTATGACCCTGGAGTTGCTAACAGAATATCAGGATCTGTCCCGATGTATCGTTGCGCTATCGGGACGCTGTCGGGAACCATAATCGGGAATTTGTGATTTGCCGCAATACTCCAAAGACGTGATATTTCTATATAATTTATAATGCAGTATCTATCCCGTTTCACAGGACATTGTCCCGATAACGTCCCGACACCGTCCCGAATTTAAAATATATCCCGACAGAGTCACGACTATACAAATTCGGCTGAGCCTCCCGAATGTTAAGTGAAAACTTTAACTGCCGAACATGTTCCGATACTTCCCGATTCTTAGGACAGCGTTCCGACACCTCCAGACAGTGTCTTGACATTCCCGACTTTTTTATTATTTGTATCGTAGCGCTCTCGGGACGCTATCGGGAGCCATAATCGAGCATGTGTGACTGAGGCTTAATACTAATTAGGTGCTTTATGTCTGAAATAGTGTCCATAAGTGGCAGATGCTCTCAAGATTGACGTCTGGACATAGCAACAATGAGCGCTACATTTTAGGTTGCATATCGGTCTGAAATATTGTCCATAAGTGGCAGATGCTCTCAAGATTGACGTCTGGACATAGCAACAATGAGCGCTACATTTTAGGTTACATATCGGTCTGAAATAGTGTCCATAAGTGGCAGATGCTCTCAAAGTTGACGTCTGGACATAGCAACAATGAGCGCTACATTTTAGGTTACATATCGGTCTGAAATAGTGTCCATAAGTGGCAGATGCTCTCAAGATTGACGTCTGGACATAGCAACAATGAGCGCTACATTTTAGGTTACATATCGGTCTGAAATAGTGTCCATAAGTGGCAGATGCTCTCAAGATTGACGTCTGGACATAGCAACAATGAGCGCTACATTTTAGGTTACATATCGGTCTGAAATAGTGTCCATAAGTGGCAGATGCTCTCAAGATTGACGTCTGGAAATAGCAACAATGAGCGTCTGGACATAGCAACAATGAGCGTCTGGACATAGCAACAATGAGCGTCTGGACATAGCAACAATGAGCGTCTGGACATAGCAACAATGAGCGTCTGGACATAGCAACAATGAGCGTCTGGACATAGCAACAATGAGCGTCTGGACATAGCAACAATGAGCGTCTGGACATAGCAACAATGAGCGTCTGGACATAGCAACAATGAGCGTCTGGACATAGCAACAATGAGCGCTACATTTTAGGTTACATATCGTCCCTTGAAAGCCACAAAATAAACCAATTCTAATTTCGACATATGTTGAACTTAAGTTAAGAATGGCTTAAGATTCTTTATGAATATGGGCCCAGATTCGATTTTCGATATTAAAACCATCCAATTTTGATTCGATTTTCTTTTATATATTTACAGATTTCTTGTCATAAAAGTCAAAATTATAGCGTTTGTGTTCACTAATTATGTACATTGTTTATCAATCTCATTAAAATCATCTCCAGTCTGGCGCTAATATATTATCCGCTGACTAGATCTGATGACTTTGCATTAGGGGTCACATTCAGATGACCTTTCTAGGAGCCAGTCAAACTGTTGCCTTCAAAATCGTGCGGTTTAACTTCATATATAAACCACAAATACGATGCACGAAATTATCGTGAACTTTGGATGTTTACTCGCCTAAGGTACCACTATATCCATTGTTATCCCCGTGAAAATTGACTGTAAATGATTATTTCCCGAGGATCAGCTGGAAAAGCATCACTTTCCAAAAACCGTGGCCAAACATTGCTGTGCAAAAGGAACTTCATTGGGCGCAGCAGGGCTGATGTTTTCTTGTTCGGAAGGTGTTTTGAACGTGACCTGTTATACGATGTCTTCAGCTCCTAACAATGTTAGGGTTTGATTTTAATGAGATTGTTTGAAAGCCAGACGGTGTGATCAGCAAATGTGCAAAGGTGGCCAAAAGCCCATTCTGGTTTTGAAGGGACGATATAGTATTCAATGGACCTGTTCACCGGTTAACGAATTTACAATTTTTGTCATAGGTGCCAAGAAAGAAAAATACATTATATATAAACAAGCGAAATAACTATACTGAAAAAGAAATATATTACAAATATAGTGTCGTTAATGAAAAATCATCAGTTGAAATAAATAAAATTATAAAGCGTTTGTGACGTTTTTCATCGGTATTTTGGAAAACATGCGTATCACTTATATAGCGTTAAAAAATCACTGCAATTAGTGTAGGTCAGAATGGCCGAGTGGTTAGCGCGCCATATTGTTTATCCCGTTTTTCGTAGGTTCGAGTCTCGGCGAAGCATTTTTTAAAAATATATAATGTATGTTATCGGTTAGTCCAACTAACTTAGTTATTTCAGTAAAGACGTTAAATTACATTTTACAAAAATACGAAAAATCTGTGAGCAAGTCCCTTTAAAGGATAATTGTCTAGAAACTCGGTTATTATTTACCAACCTGTCCCATTCTCGTCCAATGTCCACCCCAGCCTTTCGACCAGGTAGGCAGCGTCCAGTTCGTCATCTTGTTCGCCCGGAAGATCTATGACGTCATCGTCCTGTGTGACGTCATATGGCGTGTCTTCTGGTTCAATTTCTAAACAACAATACAAAAAAAAGATTTATTTTATGTACATTGAATTGAGTAAAATTAGGTTTTAGACGACATATGGTGACGTTTCTGATTCAGTTTATATGAAACAAAGAAAAATATGCATTTAATGTACAAAGAATTGTTAAAAGTTATGTGAATAAGTGGCGTCATGTTGCGCCTTTTTTTTATTCTATTTCTATGCAACCATTGAAAAATAGTTGATTGATATACAATGAATTCTATAACGTTTTGGGACGTCATATGGCTTCTCTTCTGGTTATGTTTCTAAGCAACAATAGAATATTGTTTATGCACAATAATGATTTTTTAGAGTTAAATAACTGGTTTCTGTAAGAGGAAATGAATGCATTTTTTAGATAAAAATCCACTATTTTCTTTAACATGTGATACTTAGTGGTCATTTTATTGGTGCGTTTTGCATCCTAAAGCTGTTTTACACTGTCTTAGTGTATACACATTAACACAGTCACATGTAATATATTACTGTGGAATAATTGCATGTTGTACACTGTTTTAGTGTATACACAGTCACAGGTAATATATTACTGTGGAATAATTGTATGTTTTACTCTTTACACGGTATTTTTGTATTGTACGTTAAATAACATGACCGTAATCATGTTTATTTATTTCTATTTGACATAATGTATATTAATTATTGTAATACTCTACCAGCTCCATTGGCAACGGCCAAATCAAAGAAATCCCTGTTAGTGAAACACGTCACGTCACGCGTTGCTAGGATACCAACTCCGACGAGTCGAGCGAAATAAAAAGCCAGCAACATTTTACTGGAATTGACCGCTTTCGACTGCAATGAAATAAAATGCAGAAGACCTGCAATTAAATGCAGTCAGCATTTAACTGGAATTAACCACTTTCATTGAAATGAAATAAAATGCAGAAGACTGCTACTACAACTACAATGGGAAAAAATACGACCAGTGAATAAATAAAATAACAAAAAAATAAAAAATAATAAAAATACATGTATATGTTCAAATATTCAAGAAAATAACACAAACATGCGGAGATTAACAGTTAAACGACATCATAAAATAGTTCCAAATATATCTGCTTACCTTTTGCCTTGAAAAAGTCCACGCCGGTCAATAAAGTAAGGAAGTTAGTAAGCTCTTTTTTTATACCGAATTAACCAGACCTCTTCATAATCAATCGATTATTCGGAAATGTTAAAAACTGAACGTCTTTAGGCCACAAAAATAAAGCGAATTAACCGGACCTCTTGATAATCAGTCGATTATTCGGAAATGTTAAAAACTGAACGTCTTTAGGCCACAAAAATAAAGCGAATTAACCGGACCTCTTGATAATCAGTCGATTATTCGGAAATGTTAAAAAATGAACGTCTTTAGGCCACAAAAATAAAGTGTGTCTCAACGGTCTCCAAAAGGTTAGGTAGGGTAGGGATTGAGCTTTTAGCTCACCTGAGCCCGAAGTGCTCGATGAGCTATTGGTATAGGGGACCTCTCCTGCGTCGTCCGTGGTCCGTAGTCCGTGTGACGTCAACAATTGGGTTCATAGTCACGCTGGAGACTTAACTTTTTATCTAATCTTAACCAAACTTGCACAGTTTATGTATGACCATAAACGCTCGGATGGTATTGTTATTGGGTCAGATCACACCAGTAATTGCCCCTCGTTCATGCAAAAAAAGTTCAAAAATGCCTTTTCACAACATAAAGACTTTATTTTTCATCCAATCTTAACCAAACTTTCAAAGTTTGTGTGTGACTATCAGATCTCAGCAGATGCCAAAAATAGAACAGATCGTGTTTCAAACACCAAAGCTATTGCCCTTTGTTTATTAAATAAATATACGAAAATGGACATTTTTCAGGATAGAGACTTCATTTTTTTCATCCAATCTCCACCAATCCTGCACAGTTTGTCTATTGCCATGAGATTACAGTTGAAGTCGAATATAATCAAGATCGGAACAGAAACACCGGAGTTATTGCCCTTTATTGTGAGAAAAATATGCAACAATGGACATTATTTAGGATAGAGACTTCATGTTCCATCCAATCTTCACCAATCTTGCATAATTTGTCTATGACCAAAAGATTACAAGTGAAGTCCAATATAAGCAAACTCGGGCCAGAAACACCAGATTGATTGCCCTTTGTTTGTGAAAAAAAATATGCAAAAAACGTACATTATTCAGGATAGAGACTTCATTTTTCATCCAATCTTCACCAATCGTGCACAGTTTGTCTATGAACGTTATACTACAGGTGAAGTAGAATATAAGCATGATCAGGCCAGAAACAGCGGAATTATTGCCCGTTGTATTTGGAACATCAACAAGTTATCAATGATTGGCTTTCACACACGATTTTTATTCAATGTTGACCAACTTACACAGCTTGCTTATGACCATATACATTGATTGATAAAATTTGATTTCCAACAGTTGCAAACCTTGCATGCATTTATGTGTACATGCAATATTAATGTCTTTAATGCCTGGATTAACATCATTTATCATCGTTTGACATAAAATTATCGAAGAAAAAGCAAAACTTGACTTTATAGCACAGACATCGCAAAAATCGCTTTGCAACTAATTCTCTAAAACTGTCTGCGAAGAAGACATCAACATCTACGGTTCCCGCATTTTCCAGAATTGTCACTGACTTAATGAAAAAGGGTCAGGTAAGAATATCGAGAACAATTATTTGAGAACCGTTAGCAAAAACACAACACACAACCCAACTCGTACTTTTGTTAGCCCTTTGCACTAACCGATGTTTTAAATCAAATTGATCCTATCACCCTTTGCATATGGTTCACATACCTTTATTTTAAAACCTGTAACAACTGTATGGTCTTCATCTGTACCAGTTCTCAGGTGAGCGCTTTTGGCCCTTTTGTTTAGCTTGTTTTAAGTCTAGCCATAAAATTGTTCAGTTCATCAAGACGCCTACTTGATATACCACCAAAGTATATAAACGTCTTTTCGACACGGATTATCGAATTTAATCACGATTCATTTACTTGAAAAATAAAAAATCTGACGAATTTAGATTTCACGGAAAACGATCTACTTTTAAAACTTTAGGGTTGGGGTGTTGGGGGCAGGTTCGCTAGGTAGGGTCGGGTTGCCCAGAATGTTTTTATTTATGTTGGCCTTTTTTTTAAGTGAACGTCTTTATCTCTACCGCGTTTCTTGTAAAACATCGATATATATGACTAAAATTTAGTTTCCTAAGTGGATGTTGTTTACTAGATAAGAGATAATCAGTTAGTACTTATTTATCTCCACTATGCTTGAATACGTGTTTAATTCATGTTGTTTTGCAAAGCTCCTGGCTCCAATTTCTCGAATATTCTTAAGAATAACTTACTTAAATATAAGAATAATAAAACACCAGAGACATCACCAGGAGAGAAACCCTTTTTTATATTCCGCTGGTCCTTTATTTAAGGCAAGTGACCAATTGTAGGCATTGTACAATAAAGGACAATTCGCACAACACAAAACAAAACATGATAACATAAAATGATTAAAACTGGGGTCACCGCCTTGGAACGGTTATGTCTCTCAGTTTGATGTCACAACACTATGTATTACATATTGTGATTTGCTGACAAATGTTTTTCATTCATATATGTGGTTGCAATAATATGTATGCATAATTTTCAATATGAAAATACTAAGCTTAAAGGCCTTTTTGAAGGAATGTCTGACCTCTCCATGGGATGTTCCACTTTGTGTATTGGGCCCCCATAAAATATTTTATCATTATCTGCAATCTTTTCTCTCGGCTGCTTTTGCAATTGTTCAGTGCACTGTCTCAGTTGCAGCAGTGTATTGATCTCAGTTGATAAGGGTCGCCACACTGTGACCACAGCAGTGTATTGATCTCAGTTGATAAGGGTCGCCTCGATTGCAGCAGTGTATTGATCTCAGTTGATACGGGTCGCCTCGATTGCAGCGGTGTATTGATCTCAGTTGATAAGGGTCGCCTCGATTGCAGCAGTGTATTGATCTCAGTTGATAAGTGTCGCCTCGATTGCAGCAGTGTATTGATCTTAGTTGATAAGGGTCGCCTCGATTGCAGCAGTGTATTGATCTCAGTTGATAAGAGTCGCCTCGATTGCAGCAGTGTATTGATCTCAGTTGATAAGGGTCGCCTCGATTGCAGCAGTGTATTGATCTCAGTTGATAAGGGTCGTCTCGATTGCAGCAGTGTATTGATCTCAATTGATAAGGGTCGCCACACTGTGACCACAGCAGCGTATTGATCTCAGTTGATAAGGGTCGCCTCGATTGCAGCAGTGTATTGATCTCAGTTGATAAGGGTCGCATCGATTGCAGCAGTGTATTGATCTCAGTTGATAAGGGTCGCCTCGATTGCAGCAGTGTATTGATCTCAGTTGATAAGGATCACCACACTGTGGCCACAGCAGGATGCTAATACAATACCCCAGAAGTTTTAGGGTTCTTTTGGGTGGGGGTCAAATAAAGGACAAAACTAGGCCTTTAAGCTAATCCTGTTATAACATACTTAGTAGTTTTAAAAGTCGGGGCAAGGCTTATTCTTCACAGATGTATACATTTAGATCTTATTCTTCACAGGTGTATACATTGAGATCTTATTCTTCACAGGTGTATACATTGAGATCTTATTCTTCACAGGTGTATACATTGAGATCTTATTCTTCACAGGTGTATACATTGAGATCTTATTCTTCACAGGTGTATACATTGAGATCTTATTCTTCACAGGTGTATACATTGAGATCTTATTCTTCACAGGTGTATACATTGAGATCTTATTCTTCACAGGTGTATACATTGAGATCTTATTCTTCACAGGTGTATACATTGAGATCTTATTCTTCACAGGTGTATACATTGAGATCGTATTCTTCACAGGTGTATAAATTTAGATCTTATTCTTCACAGGTGTATAAATTGAAATCTTATAGTTCTCTAACCCTTCTAACCCTTATTCTTCACACATCACATACTTATTCTTCACACATCACATACTTATTCTTCACACATCACATACTTATTCTTCACACATCACATACTTATTCTTCACACATCACATACTTATTCTTCACACATCACATACTTATTCTTCACACATCACATACTTATTCTTCACATTTTTTGTGAAGTTTGTAATCGCATCCAGTTTTCGATATACAATCAAATGATACTCTGTGACCCTGTTTAAGGCCAATCGCAGTTTTCACGCTTAAACATTTGACAATTGAAATTTTATTCTTCAAAAGTGTGTGTGAAAAAAAGGTTTCTGAAAAATATGATCCTACATTGCTCGATCTCAAAGGTAGTCTTGTTGTTGACCGCTTTCGCTCTTGCAAATGGAATTTTAATACAGGAATTTGTAGAATCTATTGAAAAAAAACATCCTGTCATGCTTTTAAGATTGCAAAACATAATTAAGTTTCATAATTATTTTGAAAATTACTATGTCTACCAGGTGGCAAACTTTTCCCAAAAAATAGCAGATAATCGTCAAAAGTTCACCTTTCCACAAGCAATGTGCTTTTCAAAACTTGGATTGTGAACAATAATTGTATAATAGAACAGGAAAAAGTCAGTTTATTTCCCACAGCCAAAAACAGTGAAACTGTCACTTTAAAGTGTGTATATACGATCTTTTATATAGATTATTTTCAAATTAGCTGATTAAAGTGACACTATAACTTGAACGTACCTATCTTCAATATTATCATATTCTCAGTCTTCAGAGGTTGTTAGCAGCAAAATTGTCTTATAATGTTAGTGACTAGCGAATAATGGAAATAATGGACTAGCGAATAATGGAAATAATGGACTAGCGAATAATGGAAATAATGGACTAGCGAATAATGGAAATAATGGACTAGCGAATAATGGAAATAATGGACTAGCGAATGTTAATGATATAATGAAAATAATGAAAATAATAATAACGAAAATGAATAATGAATAATAATGGATAATAATAAATAATGAATAAATAATAAATAATAATAAATAATAAATAAATAAATAAATAAATAAATAATAATAATAATAATATTATTATTATTATTATTAAATTATAATAATAATAATAATAATAATAACAATAAAAAATGATAATAATAATAATAATAAATAATAATAAATAATACAAATAATAATAATAAATAATAATAATAATAATAATAATAAATAATAATAATAATAATAATAATAATAATTAATAAATAAATAATAATAATAAATAATAAATAATGAATAATGGATAATGAAAATAGTGGACTAGCGAATGTTAACAAGGGTTTCTCTCCTGGTGATGTCTCGGTTTCATTTTTCTTATAGTTAAAGCGGAAACACTAAACTATCGAATAAATCAACAAATACGAGTGTCCAATGTTGTATCGTTCATTCCAATACGACACGCCGCTAGTTCTCCACAGACAAAGAAGGAGATCAATTATACGTTATTCTGCAACAAATTCATGATGGGCGAAACCTTATGTTGTGAAATGTTGTTCAGTGAGATGCACTGCTTAAATTCGTAATTAAAAATCATTTCTTCACTATGGAGCTCAATAAAACCACCTTTTTTTCTTTCTGAGATATTTTTAATTACGTTTAGAACGAACGCTGAAATTTTGTTTATATGCTTTTAGTTTTCTCTTGTTAACGTTATCTTTTCACTGTATTATCAAACATGATGACGTCCGTCACATTGTTCCTTTGAATTTTATCAATGAAGCTGACGCCATTCGCTCAATGTTTATCTATGAAGCTGACGTCATATTAAAGTGCTATGATTTATTGACGTCACGGAAACGCGCGTTTGAATGAACTTCACGAAAAGATGGGCGGAGTATAGATAAATAGATTAATAAAGTTTTCATTTATCACCTTTAAAAATACAGTCTGAGATTAGGCTAGACAATTTTTCATTTTCTGTTTGCATAGATAGTAACGATCGTTTCCGTTTTATATTAAACTAATCATTTAACTTATATTAATTACAAAAGTTTAGTAGCCGGGCCGGCTAGCTCAGTTGGTAGAGCGCTGGACTAAACATCCGAGGATCGCGGGTTCGATTCCCAGCCCGGCCACATAACTTATGTGGGGATTGGCCATGAACTTATTTCTACGGCCATTCTCCCCCTACCTCTGATTCAAATAGGCAGTTGTCAGTTACTGGCATAAGTATGTGCACGTAGTACTGGTAAACCAGCACACCCAGGAAAAGTGTGAGTAGGTTAACTGACCGCCGTTACATAACTGAAATACTGTTGAATACTGTTTAAAATATAAAATAGTGATTTTCTCATGCAAAATGTGAATTGGAATTGTCCCTAATATGTGATTTAAGTCAAGAGATTTAGCAGCTTTGTGGATATGGCGCAGGGCCGTATTTATAAAGCATCTTAGTCAAAAATTAAGAAAAATCTTAAAATTCTCAAATTAAATTATTGGAATTTTTTAACAAAGTAATGCATTTTTGGAATATTTTGACACATAATTTGCCATATAATTCAAAGTGTATTAAAATATAGCATAAGTCATTCAAATATTCCAAAGCATAGTGTATTAAACACTAAGTCTAATTTTGATTTACGTTCAACTTAAGTTAGGAATGGCTTAAGAATCTTTATAAATATGGCTCCTGGCCTTACACCACGTATAACGGCCTCGTCCTGAGATGCACGACGTTGATCTGGGCTGGCCTTACACCACGTATTACGGCCTTGTCCTGAGATGCACGACGTTGATCTGGGCTGGCCTTACACCACGTATTACGGCCTTGTCCAGTGATGCACGACGTTGATCTGGGCTGGCCTTACACCACGTATTACGGCCTTGTTCAGAGATGCACGACGTTGATCTGGGCTGGCCTTACACCACGTATTACGGCCTTGTCCTGAGATGCACGACGTTGATCTGGGCTGGCCTTACACCACGTATTACGGCCTTGTCCTGAGATGCACGACGTTGATCTGGGCTGCCCTTTCACCACGTATTACGGCCTTGTCCTGAGATGCACGACGTTGATCTGGGCTGGCCTAACACCACGTATTACGTCCTTGTACTGTGATGCACGTCGTTGATCTGGGCTGGCCTTACACCACGTATTACGGCCTTGTCCTGAGATGCACGACGTTGATCTGGGCTGGCCTTACACCACGTATTACGGCCTTGTCCTATGATGCACGACGTTGATCTGGGCTGGCCTGACACCACGTATTACGGCATTGTCCTGAGATGCACGACGTTGATCTGGGCTGGACTTACACCACGTATTACGGCCTTGTTCAGAGATGCACGACGTTGATCTGGGCTGGCCTTACACCACGTATTACGGCATTGTCCTGTGATGCACGACGTTGATCTGGACTGGCCTTACACCACGTATTACGGCATTGTCCTGAGATGCACGACGTTGATCTGGGCTGGCCTTACACCACGTATTACGGCCTTGTTCTGAGATGCACGACGTTGATCTGGGCTGGCCTTACACCACGTATTACGGCCTTGCTCTGAGATGCACGACGTTGATCTGGGCTGGCCTTACACCACGTATTACGGCCTTGTATTGTGATGCACGACGTTGATCTGGGATGCCCTTACACCACGTATTACTGCCTCGTCCTGTGATGCACGACGTTGATCTGGGCTGCCCTTACACCACGTATTACTGCCTTGTTCTGAGATGCACGACGTTGATCTGGGGTGCCCTTACACCACGTATTACTGCCTCGTCCTGTGATGCACGACGTTGATCTGGGCTGGCCTTACACCACGTATTACGGCCTTGTTCTGAGATGCACGACGTTGATCTGGGCTGGCCTTACATCACGTATTACGGCCTTGTCCTGAGATGCACGACGTTGATCTGGGCTGGCCTTACACCACGTATTACGGCCTTGTCCTGTGATGCACGACGTTGATCTGGGCTGGCCTTACACCACGTATTACGGGCTTGTCCTGAGATGCACGACGTTGATCTGGGCGGGCTTTACACCACGTATTACGGCCTTGTCCTGAGATGCACGACGTTGATCTGGGCTGGCTTTACACCACGTATTACGGCCTTGTCCTGAGATGCACGACGTTGATCTGGGCTGGCCTTACACCACGTATTACGGCCTTGTCCTGAGATGCACGACGTTGATCTGGGCTGGCCTTACACAACGTATTACGGCCTTGTCCTGTGATGCACGACGTTGATCTGGGCTGCCCTTACACCACGTATTACGGCCTTGTCCTGAGATGCACGACGTTGATCTGGGCTGGCCTTACACCACGTATTACGGCCTTGTCCTGAGATGCATGACGTTGATATGGGCTGGCCTTACACCACGTATTACGGCCTTGTCCTGTGATGCACGACATTGATCTGGACTGGCCTTACACCACGTATTACGGCCTTGTTCTGAGATGCACGACATTGATCTGGGCTGGCCTTACACCACGTATTACGGCATTGTTCTGAGATGCACGACATTGATCTGGGCTGGCCTTACACCACGTATTACGGCCTTGTCCTGAGATGCACGACGTTGATCTGGGCTGGCCTTACACCACGTATTACGGCCTTGTCCTGTGATGCACGACGTTGATCTGGGCTGGCCTTACAACACGTATTACGGCCTTGTTCAGAGATGCACGACGTTGATCTGGGTTGGCCTTATACCACGTATAACGGCCTTGTCCTATGATGCACGAAGTTGATCTGGGCTGGCCTTACACCACGTATTACGGCCTTGTCCTGAGATGCACGACGTTGATCTGGGCTGGCCTTACACCACGTATTACGGCATTGTCCTGAGATGCACGACGTTGATCTGGGCTGGCCTTACACCACGTATTACGGCCTTGTCCTGTGATGCACGACGTTGATCTGGGCTGGCCTTACACCACGTATTACGGCCTTGTTCAGAGATGCACGACGTTGATCTGCGCTGGCCTTACACCACGTATTACGGCCTTGTTCAGAGATGCACGACGTTGATCTGGGCTGGCCTTACACCACGTATTACGGCCTTGTCCTGTGATGCACGACGTTGATCTGGGCTGGCCTTACACCACGTATTACGGCATTGTCCTGCGATGCACGACGTTGATCTGGGCTGGCCTTACACCACGTATTACGGCCTTGTCCTGTGCTGCACGACGTTGATCTGGGCTGGCCTTACACCACGTATTACGGCATTGGCCTGAGATGCACGACGTTGATCTGGGCTGGCCTTACACCACGTGTTACGGCATTGTCCTGAGATGCACGACGTTGATCTGGGCTGGCCTTACACCACGTATTACGGCCTTGTCCTGTGATGCACGACGTTGATCTGGGCTGGCCTTACACCACGTATTACGGCATTGTCCTGAGATGCACGACGTTGATCTGGGCTGGCCTTACACCACGTATTACGGCCTTGTTCAGAGATGCACGACGTTGATCTGGGCTGGCCTTACGCCACGTATTACGGCCTTGTTCAGAGATGCACGACGTTGATCTGGGCTGGCCTTACACCACGTATTACGGCCTTGTCCTGAGATGCACGACGTTGATCTTGACTGGCCTTACACCACGTATTACGGCCTTGTCCTGAGATGCACGACGTTGATCTGGGCTGGCCTTACACCACGTATTACGGCCTTGTTCAGAGATGCACGACGTTGATCTGGGCTGGCCTTACACCACGTATTACGGCCTTGTCCTGTGATGCACGACGTTGATCTGGACTGGCCTTACACCACGTATTACGGCCTTGTCCTGAGATGCACGACGTTGATCTGGGCTGGCCTTATACCACGTATTACGGCCTTGTCCTGTGATGCACGACGTTGATCTGGGCTGCCCTTACACCACGTATTACGGCCTTGTCATGAGATGCACGACGTTGATCTGGGCTGGCCTTACACCACGTATTACGGCCTTGTCCTGAGATGCACGACGTTGATCTGGGCCCAGTTGCTCAAAACTTTAACGGCCAATTAAGCTAACAGCGTGTTAACTTAAGTTTTAAATAAAGCAAATACTACAACCTACTTGTTTATCAAACATTTGGTACATCATTAAGCATGACATTTTGTATAGAATACACTCGCAGTTGAAAATTGTAACCTTTCATTGACAAAAAATAAATCAATCCAAATTGAACGGCTGTTAGCTTAACTCGCAGTTTAAGTTTTGAGCAACTCACCCCTGGGGTATGTACTTTATGATACTAGGTTTTGAAATCTTGTCAACAAGCAGGGATTCAGCTGATAATTGTATGAATTTCATTTCATCGTGTCTTACAAAGTTGCAATTATGTTGCTCTGGTGAACATTAAGCGATTGAGTAATTATATTGTAGTTGAATTAATATTCTCTTTTATTACTATTTAATTTGAATTGCAATTCTATAAGATTTAATTTTATTCACATGTGCGTGTATTGTGATTAATAACCGGTTTAAACCCATACAATTTGCATGGACCGT
Source organism: Congeria kusceri (assembly GCA_027627225.1). Taxonomy (NCBI): domain Eukaryota; kingdom Metazoa; phylum Mollusca; class Bivalvia; order Myida; family Dreissenidae; genus Congeria; species Congeria kusceri. The sequence continues at coordinate 20,289,656 of CM051026.1, read as the reverse complement.
TTCAAGGCGGTGACCCAGTTATAATCATGTTTATGTTTCGTGTTGTGTTGTGCGTATTGTCCTGTATTGTATTGGCAATTGGTCACTTGCCCCAAATAAAAGACCAGCGGATGCTGATAAGGGTTTCTCTCCTGGTCATGTCTCAGGAGTTTCATTATTCTTATATTTAGAATCGAAATAAAAATTTGCATTGATAATTAGTTTTCGAATATCACACGTACACGTGATTCGCACTCGTGATTTAATTCATTCACGTCTATACTCCTTACTGTCAGCTCTGTGGGTTATTCGACAAAAACTATGATAAAACAATATTTTTTCCTTTGTTTGTATAACCTTACACAACAGTCGTGTCAATTTATATACACGTATTGGCGTATGCGGCCGAACAGCCGAATACAAGTTTGTGATTCAAAAGTAACCAAGTATACGTTTTTCAACAATGGTTCTTATTTACTTTTTTTTCCATTTTAAATCAAAGTATATGGTAGTTTGCTTTATCGGACTGTTTTAATTTATGTCACTTCGTCTGTTGTAAGATCGTGCATCTATTTGGATATCTAATGGGATGTTGTCGTCGTCGGTGTAGACGTTTTTTTTCGCGTACGGCTTTTGCAGGTGCACTTTATGGATACAGATTGCGGAGGTTTGGAAACGGTTCCATTGTTTTCAACTTTTTCGATTTTTGCGGAAAAGCAGTCTTATTCTTGTCGGTGCGCGAAAATGTTCTTCAAAGACGGTTGAACTAGAAATACTGCGCTGTGATATTTTTAACAGTAATAAATATATGAAGTATAATATTTTTACTTATTATTATAAGTTTGTTATGTTGCACTGTATTTATTTTGTGCCTTAAAAATTAGTTGTGTGCATATTCATTTTAATGCAGTTTTCGTTGTTGTTGTTGTTGCACGATAAATAAATTCTCCCGCGAATACTTTTATGCATTATTTTAACATTCGTTACTCATTCGATTCATATATTTTGAAAGTGTGAATACTGTAAAATAAATGAAACGAAACAAAAACTTGTTTATACAAGTCTTATACAGTTTTTATTGTTATATATGTTGCAACAGTCCACAGAATAAAATAATTTCATTTATAGAAAGTTCCTGAGTTATGAATGTCAATATTTTATGACTAACAATCGCAGAAGGTTTGCAGCTGAAATGCTAACATCTTAAATAATAGAAATGTTAATGTATGCTGGTTTTTGTTTTTTATTATTTTATTCATCTTTATATTATCGTTTTCTTGAGAAAACCTGATATGTTTCGATTTGGTTTTTCACATCTGGTAAAATTATATTGGCTTCAATAAATGAAACAGAAATTCAAGGCTTAGTGTAAGGAATGTCTGGTGTCTCGCAATGGGGTATACCACTCTATGTATTGGTCCGCCTTAAAATCTTATTCTTATCTGCAATCTTTTCTCTCAGCTGACTGAGCAACGGTTGTGTGCACTGTTTCAGTTGCAGCAGTGTATTGATCTAAGATGAGAAGGGTCACCACACTGTGACCACAGCAGTGTATTGATCTCAGATGAGAAGGGTCACCACACTGTGACCACAGCAGTGTATTGATCTCAGATGACAAGGGTCACCACACTGTGACCACAGCAGGGTGCTAATACATAGGGATATAATATCCCATATTTCGGGGGAGGGGTTCAAAAACAGAAGGGTTAAACAGATGTAGTGTTTATCAAATAACATTTGTATAATTATATTGACGTCAATTACGACGCCAAGAAATAAGAATGAAACAGTAAGTAAGTATAAACAAGTAACATGTGTATGATTATATTGACGTCAATTACGACGCCAAGAAATAAAAAGTCAAAGTCATATTCCGCAAAGCTCCGAAGAAAAAAAATCAATCGATAATTTAAAATAATAGTGTCCATGTCAAGTTTAATATTTGAAAAATTAGTTAAACCCCTAAAACCCAGTTTAGTGCACGCCAAATCGTATGATTTCCATTCAAATTACTTAAGCTTTTACAAAGGAGCGTTACGTATACAGGGATGGTATTTATAAATAACCTTAGTCGAAACTTAGGAAAAATCTTTAAATTCGGAAATATTACAATATTTTCTGACAAAGAAATTGTTCACACAAAATTGTATAATAATTATTGTGTGTCAATATTTAGTATTGGTCTTGCAAATGTTCCGAAGCATAGTGTTTCAAGCACAAAATTTGTATTATAATTATTGTGTATTGGGCATGCAAATGTTTAAGCACAAATTCTAATTTTGAATGTTTTTTAACTTTAGTTAAGAACAACTTAAGAATCTTTATAAATATGGGCCCTGGTCAGCGGTTGAGTGTCGAAGGTTTTTGTCAAGCATGGCTCTTATTCTAGACGTCCATTTTACGAAGAACGCGGATAAGTTCGGAAAGTGTGTTCACTTCAACACTCTCTTCTGCTCCTGAAAAATAAACACATTCTGTAAAATCATTTTATTTTGCGGTGTCTAAATTTCGCGCATTCTTGAAAAACGGTTAATTTGCGAGATCATAAATGTGCACATCTTTCATGTTCATGTTTATAGTTTCTAATAATCATGCGAAAATAAAATTAACGCAAGGTCTTAAATTCGCGTCCTGTTTGGACCGCGAAATTTGCGAAAATTAGACCACCGCCAAATTAAATGATTTTACATGAACTTACTACAAACAAAAATTTCAGTAATTTAGTTACAATATAGTCCGTCTTGGGAGTGGTCATGAGATCAATTCAAGCAGCATGTTGTTTTTTTCAATGACAATAAGTTATTGTTTAACCTAGCAAACGGCTTCGCGGTACGCTTGATAAAAGCCTTTTGGGGAAAGAACAAGTTAAAATCAATTTATAACTCAAACCCTAACAAAAATTGGAATATATAATTTAAATGTTTCAAACAGACGCCATAAATACAACTCTATATGAAAGAAACATGCATTGTAAAATCTTTCGAATTCGCGCTCTGTAAAGACTGCGAAATACGCGAAAATTAGTCAAAATAAAATGATGGTACAGAATTGACATGTCATGTATAAAATACCAAATCTGATCGAAATCAGCTACTGAACGCTTACGGAAACGATCATTCTGGCTGAGATAGTATAAGCGCGTATTAGCGTATTGGAAAATTCTAGTGTAAAAAAAAAAGTAAATCAACGTGTCGTCAACTGATCTTTCTACAATATCTAGTCAGGGAATGTATGACAGAATTACCTTAAGTAATATGTTTTCCTTAACTGTCAATGTACGAAATAAATTCTATGTTTAATTTCCCGCGTACAATATGCTCTCTGACCTTAGTTAGATACATGTTTAGGTCTACCCGTTAACCTATAGAACACCTTCGCACGTGTACCAAGTGCTAATTTCGTGTCTATGGGTGGATAATTACGTCAGCTAAATAAACGGTAATGAACTCTGATGAATTTTCAAGGACACGGTTCATTAGCTCTTGAAGTATAGTCGAGGTATTTGTCAGTACTCTGCTTTTTTTATTTTTACCTATCAGTTATACCATAAAGATTGTATATTTAACTGGATAGGCTTTTTACCAAGCTTTCACTCACCGTTTTGAGACTTCTCTGCTTTGTAGGGTTGAAAGGTCAACTTCTGAGAATCGGCAATTTCCGCCAACTGGGCGAACTGGGCTTCGGAAAGGATCGGAATACGGAAACAGCCGAGGTTGAGATTTACGGTGAATTTCTTAATCTAAAAGCAAGAATGACATAGTAGATCATGTTTTGAAAATGTATCCGTGTTTGGCGCAATTTATTAAGTTGTGTTTGCAAATATTTGTCTTACAGTAAGATCTACGAATATTGCCTGAGGATGTTTAAAGTTTCCGAGATCATAGTTTTTTACTAATATTGAAAATAAAAATTGCTGGTACTTTAAAACCTCATTACATATTCAAATTATTGTACCTAAAGAAATAAATGTATATCTTAATTTAGAATCTCCCTTTATATTACCTAATTAGGTATATGAAGGCATTCCTGTCCAAAATTGTAAAATAAAACTTACCATTTAATCTCCCTTTATCTTATATTGATTCTACATTTATCTTTACCTTAGTAGATCTAACTTTATATAACTTTACCTAATATACACCAGCCAAGAATATCTCTTTATCTTGCCTCAGTAATTATATCATTGCAGAGAATCTCTTTTTATCTTTCCTTCATAAAAATGGCGGAGCTTATAACCTCACTTTAACTTACCTTACCGTAATTAACAATGGCTAACATTATATCCTCTTTTTATCTTGCCTAATAATTTGGCTAAGCTTAGAACCTCTCTTATCCTACTTTAATAAATATGGCATAGCTTACTACCGCTCTTTATCTCACCTTAATAAATATGGCATAGCTTACTAGCACTCTTTATCTTACCATAATATATAGGGCTAAGCTTACAGCCTCTCTTTATCTTACCTTAATAAATATGGCGAAAGCTTACAGCCTCTCTTTATCTAACCTTAATAAATATGGCGAAAGCTTACAGCCTCTCTTTATCTTACCTTAATAAATATAGCTAAGCGTACAGCCTCTCTTTATCTTACCTTAATATATAGGGCTAAGCTTACAGCCTCTCTTTATCTTACCTTAATAAATATGGCGAAAGCTTACAGCCTCTCTTTATCTTACCTTAATAAATATAGCTAAGCTTACAGCCTCTCTTTATCTTACCTTAATAAATATAGCTAAGCTTACAGCCTCTCTTTATCTTACCTTAATAAATATGGCGAAATCTTACAGCCTCTCTTTATCTTACCTTAATATATAGGGCTAAGCTTACAGCTTCTCTTTATCTTACCTTAATAAATATGGCTAAGCTTACAGACTCTCTTTATCTTACCTTAATAAATATAGCTAAGCTTACAGCCTCTCTTTATTTTACCTTAATAAATATAGCTAAGCTTAAACCTCTCTTTATCTGACCTTAATAAATATGGCTAAGCTTATGTAGCCTCTCTTTATCTTACGATAATTAATATGGCTAAGCTTACAGCCTCTCTTTATCTTACCTTAATAAAAATAGCTAAGCTTACAGCCTCTCTTTATCTTACCTTAATAAATATAGCTAAGCTTACAGCCTCTCTTTATCTTACCTTAATAAATATGGCAAAGCTTATGTAGCTTCTCTTTATCTTACCTTAATAAAATATAGCTAAGCTTATGAGCCTCTCTTTATGGCTAAGCTTACAGCCTCTTTATCTTACCTTAATAAATATAGCTAAGCTTACAGCCTCTCTTTATCTTACCTTAATAAATATGGCAAAACTTATGTAGCTTCTCTTTATCTTACCTTAATAAAATATAGCTAAGCTTATGAGCCTCTCTTTATGGCTAAGCTTACAGCCTCTTTATCTTACCTTAATAAATATAGCTAAGCTTACAGCCTCTCTTTATCTTACCTTAATAAATATGGCTAAGCTTACAGCCTCTCTTTATCTCACCTTAATAAATATAGCTAAGCTTACAGCCTCTCTTTATCTTACCTTAATAAATATGGCTAAGCTTACAGCCTCTCTTTATCTAACCTTAATAAATATGGCTAAGCTTACAGCCTCTCTTTATCTTACCTTAATAAATATGGCTAAGCTTACAGCCTCTCTTTAACTTACCTGAAGTTCAATGGTTCTGCTGAGGTGACCTCATAGACTTTTTGGGCCAAGGTCGAAAAGGGAATTTACTTTTTAATCTCTCATTATTTAATATTACAACATTGACAATTAGCTTTTACATGTATTTTACCTAACAATCTCGTTGAGCTAATATCTACCTTCGTTTTTCTTTAATAATGGTATTTTAGCTTAGAATCGTCCATTTTCTTCCCTTAAGATCTGACCAAGATTTTTTAAATAATATTTAGTGTGATTTCTTTATTTTATTTTCAAACTTAATACAAAAAATGATGTGATAAATATAATTCTAGGTAGGTGTTGAATAAAGATAATTATTTGCTCTGCGAGAAAACGTGAACCGCTCGCAAAATAAACTTAGCCTGATTGAACACTAACTTAATATTCTCTATATATCGTCACCTTAAGGTCAATGGTTCCGACTAGGCGAGCACAGAGGCTTTTCTGGGCAAGGTCGACGTTGTAGAGTTGAAGGCAGACGCTCGCCCAGCCGCTCAAACCAGGGATGCCGTAACACAGCTGCGGTGGGTTACGAACTACAACACGCGCCAAAAAAAATTCATTCACTAAATGTACATATGTATAATAATTATATTATATAATTATAAAAAAATAATAATGATAATAATAATATTAATGATAATGATAATAATAATAACAAGAAATGTCTTAAAAAAGACAATAGGCGTTGAAATTAATATTGAGATGTCATTTAAAAATAACCTAAACAGACGGCCAAGATGATCGGTAACGTGACTTCTCAGACCCCAGATTTTTTGGTCCCCACCAATATTAGACTTATTGGACCCCAGATTTTTCGGACACTATAAGAAAACGTCTCGGACCCAAAAGTTAATTTGAGATAAATTAATTAATTTAAAAATTAAATAAAATTATAATTAATATCTATGCTGTGAATAAACCAATCATACAGCTCCATGTTTTCAACAGTGATATATGAATAACCAAAATAATTTAGGTTAACATAATTGTTATCTGAATTTGTCAAGCCAATTTGACAAATTAACAATGTAAGAAAATACTTTCGGGAATGAATTTAAATTATTATGTATCAGACGAGTGTATATAGTTATTTATAGTACCGGTAATATACCATTCATGTTAGTTATCTAATACAATAACGATTGAAAGTCAATAAGCATTTATACTGTGTATCCCGATAAAAAGCAATAGTCAGGGAACATTCAGCGATTTTTGAAATGTTAAGACTTTATTTTTGATAATGCAACCATAAAAATTCTTTCAGACTATGACGATTTTAAATTATTTCAGTAGAAATATGATATATCAGGGGTTCCTGTGTATAATTAGTATTGCAAATTGTGTATTCATGCTACGCGAATAACACTTCGACGTATTCCTAATCTTCTTTCATAACATTTTATGTATAGAAAATGTAGCATCTTTTTATAGATTAAATAACGTCTACTGGAGAAGTTGATAGAAAGATGCAATTATAAATAATCGTTAATAAATCGTAACCACAATTTTAATTCAAATTAATAGTAAGTTTATAAATATAAATTCCCCATTTATTGAACTTTTTAGGTTTACAATTCTCTGAACGCTATTATTGATGCATGTACGAGTATATTAACACAGTTATACAACGGTTGATAGCTACGCGCGCTATTTTAGAATGACACTGCTGTTTCTGGAATGTAATGAACTCGCTAGAATCAATGGGCTACATGGAACGGCAACACTGTGTAAGATATTTATGAATGGGAACATTGCACAATTGCTATTTATAGAGCGTACAGCTTATATAAGTTTAGGCTAACAAAATAGTTATTTCGTTACGTGAATGAATAAAGCATTCTGTGTATGGCATACAATGAGAAAATACGTTCATAATTAGCCTCAGTTCTAGAGTATATGTTGAAGATATGTTTATAACTTCATTTTAACCGCTTATGTAAACAATTATGTAAATTTTTAATCCTCCAAAGTATGCAACAGTTATTGGTATACGTTAAACCATTGTTTGAAGTTTGCATTCCCTAGAATTATAAAATTTGCCCAATTCTATTGGTATTCAATTTTCCCGCTGCATAATTATCGCAAGAAAATCTGGGTCAAAAGTAATCTTAGACAGCTACGCCGAATAATAATAATAATAAACACCATGCCATCTTTTTCTTTGAACCATGTCATTTTATCTCAGCTACATGTCCCTGTCATTTACAATCCTTTCGTTTTCTAGTCTCCTTCCCTTTTTAACGGCACCCTGCCCGTTTTCATAACACCCTGTTATTGTTTCTTAGCATCTTCTATTTACTGCAGTGGCTCCTTTTTCTAAGCACCCTGCATTTTTTTCGATGCGCCCTGCCCCTTATCCTTTTGTATCATATTTACCTTAAAATATTTTAGCAACCTCGACTTTGTCTACAAACCCTGCCATTTCTTCTAGCACCCTTCCCTTTTTTCCTAGCACCTGCTCCATTTTCATAGTACTCTCCCATTATACTTAGAAACCGGTCCTAATTTGTTTGCAAACTGTCATGGAGCTCTGCCTAATTGCCCATGCACCTTGAACTTTCGTAAAGTAATTTAAAGACGACGGTTTTGTGCTATTGTAAAAACATTATTATTTTGAGGTGTATAAATTTATCACATTTATAGCATTTTTCCTTTTGATCTTTATGTTTTATAATCATGCAAATAAAATCTGTCGAGGAGTCTTAAAGGCGGGCTTCGGAATACGCGAAAATTAGACCACCGCCAAATAAAAGGGTTTAACAGTTCTTATTTCAATACGCTCACTTACTCGAAATCTCACGGTTGTACACCTCACGCCCGTTGAACGTGATGGCTAAACGGAATCCAAAGTTTGAGGCCAGGTAGGTCACCCTGATGCATCCTGAAATGACGTCACAACGATTAAATGACGCCAAAGCTTTTACATGTCGTCGAAATTTTGTAATGACGTCTAGACGTTGATATGTCGTCACAACGTTGATATGAAGTCACAGCTTAGCAATTTAAAAATGGAAATTACAGGAACTAGACGACAGTGTTAGAATGGAAAAGCACATGATCTAAGGGTCAATATAAGAATGGAAAAGCACATGATCTAAGGGTCAACATAAGAATGGAAAAGCACATGATCTAAGGGTAAATATAAGAATGGAAAAGTATATGATCTAAGGGTAAATATAAGAATGGAAATGTATATGATCTAAGGGTAAATATAAGAATGGAAAAGCACATGATCTAAGGGTCAACATAAGAATGGAAAAGTATTTGATCTAAGAGTCAATATAAGAATGGAAAAGCACATGATCTAAGAGTCAATATAAGAATGGAAAAGTATATGATCTAAGGGTAAATATAAGAATGGAAAAGCACATGATCTAAGGGTCAACATAAGAATGGAAAAGTATTTGATCTAGGGACATAATAAATAATTAAAAGTCCCACCCATCAATAACTAAAACACTGTTATCAATAGACAAAAATAAAACCACTATACTGCTTCAGATGTTTCAATATCTTTAATAAACAAGAAATACTTCTTTATCCTAGACCTTTTGGCATTCAAAGACTTTATAATTCATAGTTACTAAGAAATTCAAGTAACGACAGAACAAGCCACCACTAGCCACGCCTTCGCCATCGACCAGCGCAGCCCCCCCCCCCCCATCTGCGCCCCCCCACCCCCCATCTCACCATCTTTACCACGGAAGGGTCACACAAACAATAATCACATGCAAATATTAACGCTCACAAATACTGCTGTCCGATGCACATAAAGTTGGCAAATCAAAAACACACACAATTTATAAAAATGTAATGCATAAATAACATTTCTTTTATCAATTGGCTCTTTTAACTTTCGATATCTAAATTTACCATCTGAAGAGCCACAGATGGAAGTCCTCACATAATGCAGCCTCTAGCGCGGAAGGACTATAAACCGCGAAACAACAACAACATCAAATGTGTAAGAATGTAATAAAACATGGTCTCGACTTACCGGAGAACCTGAAACTGTACCCCCAAACACTGAAAGTTTGTTCCACACAGCACCCACAAGTGTAATGACTGCAGCTACAGCCCGACCCTAGGTCACGGAGGTAGATGTCTGAAAACAGGAAACGAAAAGATGGCTGGTTAAAATTTATATATAATAATTTAACGATTTTCGATTTTGAGCTGTTTATCGGCTTATGAACAACGATTTGGAGTTCCGATGCGTGGGAATAACCGTTGGTTAAATAAATTCGCGCAGAACCGAAAAAATAGGGCTAGGACTAATAAAGGTTAAATATTTGTTATACGACTAAGAATAGGCGTTATTTTACGATCTAGTAGAAACTTAGGATTTCTTATTCTAAGTTTATTGTTAGAACATATAATAAATGCAAATGATCAGTTACTAACAGAAACTAAGAATAACACAGAGCAATTAAATATATACATTTGGAGATTGTGCGAATGGTTGGTTAAATGTTGATTGTTTATTTAATAAGTTGGTTGGGATCGGTAATTTGGTTGGTTGCTTGTTTAATTGGTTGTATGGATTAGTGTTAAGGTACCAGGTGGTAGTTTGGGTAGATTGGGTGGTCGGTTGGATAGTTTTTGGGTTGGATGTCAGTTTGTTTTTCTTTGAGTTGATTGTTGTTTTAGTTAGTTGGTTGGTTATGTAGTTGTTTGGTTGGTTGGGTTGATTGGGCTAGGTTGACTGGTTAAGCTGTTTGTTTTGCGTTTTTTTTTTTTGGTTGGTTGGGTTGATTATGCGGTTCGTTGGGTGGATTGATGGATGGTTGGGTTAACTTGGATGGTTGGTTGAGTTTTTTGCTTGGTTGTTTGCTACGTTGGTGAGTGTGTTTTTCTTATTGGTTGCTGGTTAAATGGATAGCTGATGGAATGTTTGCTTGATGATTGGTTGATTGATTTTTATAGAATAAACAAATAAATATATGGAATACCTGAACCAGTCTCAGAGAAGGTGATGCCCAGCTTTGCAATCAGGAAGTCGACGTCCAGCTCGTCATCTAGGTTACCAGGGAGATAAATGACGTCATCTTCGTTCTGGGTGACGTCATTTTTCGCACTTTGAATTTCTGAAAGGTTTAAGGAGCTATAGTATCTACCTTATGAATGGATATAACGTGAACTTACGATATAACAACTTCCAATAACTTACGATATAACAATTTCCAATGAACTTACGATATAACAATTTCCTATGAACTTACGATATAACAACTTCCAATGAACTTACGATATAACAACTTCCAATGAACTTACGATATAACAATTTCCAATGAACTTACGATATAACAACTTCCAATAACTTACGATATAACAACATGGATATAACGTGAACTTACGATATAACAACTTCCAATGAACTTACGATATAATAACTTCCTATAACTTACGATGTAACAACATGGATATAACGTGAACTTACGATATAACAACTTCCAATGAACTTACGATATAATAACTTCCAATAACTTAAGATATAACAACTTCCAATAACTTACGATATAACAACTTCCAATAACTTACGATATAACAACTTCCAATAACTTACGATATAACAACTTCCAATACCAAAAACCACAAGAGCAATATATATGGCTTATAAATAAATATATTCACGAAACTGCTGAACAAATACTTAAGAACAGATTCGAACCAGTATTGTACACTTTGAAAAGAATCCGACTAATGCACACAAAAAAACACAACAAAAAAATAAACATACAAACAATAATGTATGTCTCAAGAACCCATGCTTTAATTGTCTAGTTCATACATTAATGAATGCGCATTTTGCTCATTTAAACAATTTTAAGAAATACCGGATTATGTTTATCCCATCACCGTGCATGCGCTGGAAAAATAAACCACTGGTGAATGACCTTTGCTTCATTCCAACACTATGGAATGAAGAAAACACGCGCAGTCTAATAACGTCATTGTGTTGTCGTCATTTTATGTTTATCGTGTAATTAATCATAGTTTTTTGTTCAATTTGAAAATAAATTCAGAAAATGATGGGATAAATACAATGCCCGATAAGTGTTGAATAAAGATAAGTTTATTTGCTCGGCATGAAAACGTGAACCACTCACTTAGGCTGGTGGTTCAGGTTTTATAATCCTCGCAAACTTAATTCTAATTCATTATGATACTAGTATACTGTATATATCTCACCAAAACTTATTAACACTTACCAGCGCCATATTCGAGAGCCAGGTCGACGAAATCCTTGTTCGTGAAGCACGTGACGTCACGCGTCGCTAGGATACCAACTCCAATGAGTAAAGCGAAATAAAAAATGGGCGACATTTCCGGTATTGGAGCGTTCGACTGGAACGAAATAAAATGCACGAGACATTTTACTGGAGTTGACCGCTTTTCATTGGAACGAAATTAAATGCATGAAACATTTTACTGGAATTGACAGCACACATGATGTTTAAGTCTTTTAAGACTTTAGAGAGCATATCACACAACATTTTTGCAAATATGCTCCGACGGAAAAGCTTGTAAAACAATACTTCACATTTATTTCAAGTTTAATATTCAGCATCATTGAGGTTTTAAAGATACTGACCACCAAATGGGCATAAAATGCTCGTTGTTTTTTTTTAAGTTATGCCTAAACGGTAAAAACATGCGTCAATCATTACTATTTGTATAGAACGATAGCTCGCAATTATCTTGAACCCGGTATTCCCGATTTAAAAATACCGCGGCTTATCTTAAATATCAACGACGCTATTTTTAAATTACTCGATGGGTTATGACGCTATAGATTTTAGAACGATAAAAAGGACAAAAACTATATCAAATCATTGCTTTTCAGGTAAATGAAAACATACGTGTCTAATTTGTTATATGTTCTATACGTATGTATTTGTGACAATTTTCTTTCGTTTTTACGATTAGAGCATCTGGTGTTCAGTCCCTTTAAGATTAAAAGTCTTGACCCATGATTGTGCAGATTAACTAAGTCATTTTGAGGACAGTCTATGAAACATGTTGTACATTATTTAAAGTTTGAAATATATCATACATTCAACAATTAACGAACTATAAATCATTTAGTAAGTTTCTGACCACTAATAAGTAAATTTGCACAACTCCGTAAATTTGCATTTTTATAATTACCTATGTTTTCTCAATTAGTTGTACCGATGCCTTTATTCAATTCATGATATTGTGCGATTTTATTGACCTGACACTCATGAATATTCCGTGTATTTTCGTAAATGTATTTTAAGTTACTAACCCAGATAGGAGACTCAGACATGAATAGGTATTGATTAAATCCTGACTACGTCACAGTTGACACAGTGCAGTGGTAAGTACGCAAAGTTTGTCGGCGTACTGTTTTTGGTTCGAATCACAGAACATGCACTTTTAATTTATTCAATTTATTTGTTTTAATTTATTTAAATGATCGTTGTGCTGACCACATGACACGGAATTCATCATCACCCTTGATTTTGACACAGAAGAGAGCTACAGGGATACTGCGAGCGAAACAGAGTCTTAATGATTTCATTTTTATGTAGATTAAATAACTAAACTGAGAAAAAAGGAAACAAAAAAGAAGAAGAATTAATGCCTTGATAATAAATGATGCTGAAGTAAAAGAAAATAATAAAAAACAAGAAATATCTTGGCAGGATTCGAACCACAGCCATTGTGGTTCAAAGTCTAAAACACTATCCACCGCACTATTCTTCCTGACACTTGTGGGTGAGGGCTTTTGTTATATGACTATGAAATCCATGCTTTACACGCAAGATAAACGTTAAACCGATATAAATAAAACAGCCGAGCGCTTCCGGATATTAATGAGTGCCAGATCAATAAAATCGTACAATACTAGTATAGGTTTATTAGACGACCCTCGAAATTCAAACACTTCACTGACCACAATGACAGGATTTATCCATGCAAAAATCATGCATGGGAACTACATTCCTTTTACGGAAAACTAGGACACCAAAAATGTTTTTAACGATCGTTAATCACAATGCATGTATATTCGGTGAATATGCGTTGACTATGTAAATTAGGTTATTGTAGAAAATAGAGTAGAATTGTACGGAATCTTGATTTCGCCATTTAAATTTTGCTGTGTTACAAGACGGCGACGATGCGACAACGCGTCATTTAACTTTTTATTGTCTATTTTCTACAGATCTCGCACTTTGAAAATGTTGGTCTTACACACAACGATAATTATCGCCCAAATCTCGTATCGTCGCGGTCTTGTACATAGCGATAATTATCGCCCAAATATGGTATCGTCGCGCTCTTGTACATAGCGATAATTATAGCCCAAATCTCGTATCGTCGCGGTCTTGAACATATCGATAATTATGGCCGAAATCTCGTATCGTCGCGGTCTTGTACATTGCGATAATTATCGCCCAAATCTCGTATCGTCGCGGTCTTGTACATAGCGATAATTATCGCCCAAATCTCGTATCGTCGCGGTCTTGTACATAGCGATAATTATCGCCCAAATCTCGTATCGTCGCGGTCTTGAACATAGCGATAATTATCGCCCAAATATCGTATCGTCGCGGTCTTGTACATAGCGATAATTATCGCCCAAATCTCGCATCGTCGCGGTCTTGAACATAGCGATACTTATCGCCCAAATCTCGTATCGTCGCGGTCTTGAACATAGCGATACTTATCGCCCAAATATCGCATCGTCGAGGTCTTGAACATAGCGATACTTATCGCTCAAATATCGCATCATCGCACCGTGTGCTAGACCGCGACGATGCGACGATGAGATATTTGGGCGATAATTTCATTCAAACGCGAAATTTAGACGATAACAATCGTCCAAATTGTTTCTCGGTGCGAGATGTTAAAAAAGTAAAAGTTAAATTGTTGCATAGTGGCATCGTCGCGGTCAAGAGCTGGGAAAAAATTGAACTTGCGGAATCAGGATTCCGTAGAATTGTGAACACAAAAATACACGTTAGTAGTCCAGAAATAGCTTTCTTGTTCTACATGGTATTTTTTTTATTTAAACCAGATTTGTGGAAAAGGTGAACAACAGCACGTGAAATCAGTCAATGCAATTTGTCTTTCAACGTTTCGGCTTACGCCTTCATCACGATAAATGATAATTAAACAACGGACATGACGTCATGCAATAAAGTTACGTTAAAAAAACGTAAAACGATAGTTCATACATTATTGCGCATTTTTTCCCATTTAAACCATGAAATAATCAATGGTGTTTTAAAATTGTCAAAATTAAAATAAAAATATATTTTCAGGCCCTATTGCCTATTGCACAAGTACACAGTAACATCAACTGGCTTTACTTTGATGGAGTTGCACACCCGGTTAGTTTTAAATAATTACGTTGTTTCGATGTTCTATATTTACCCTCATGCCATATTAGCTACGTATCAGTTCAATTGGACTATCTCTACAAAACCGGGATCTCCTATTACAATGTTAAGTTGATGTTGTTATGGACAAAAATCTTTATCATTTATGTAAAGAAAAAAAACTATATCCTTTATGTAATGCAAACAGAAAATATATAAGCTTTATGTAAAGCAAAAAGAAAATATATATCCTTGATGAAAAGCAAAACGAAAATCTATATCCTTTATGTTAAGCAACAAGAAAATCTTTATCCTCTACGTAAAGCAAAAAGAAACTATATATCCTTTATGTAAAACAACAAGAACGTTTATAAGTTTTATGTAAAGAAAAAATAAAATCTGTATCCTTTATGTAATGCATGCAAACATAAAATCTATATTCTTTACGAAAAGCAAAAAGAAAATCTATATCCTTTATGTAAAGCAAAAAGAAATCAATATATTTTATGTATAGCAAAAAGAAAATCTATATCCTTAATGTTATGCAAAAAGAAAATCATTATCCTTTATGTAAAGCAAAAAGTATGAAACCTTTAGACCCTAAATAAATTTGTTATGTACAGCGATGGTCTGCAGAATAAAATGACATTTTGTAGTGGAACATTTTAAAATACGACAAGAAATAAACCAAAAACATTGCTATGAATACATGTTTTAAATCAACATAAAATGGATGGAAGAAAGCAAACACAAAAAGTGAATTGGTATTAAACAGTGATGCAAAATATACGACAAAAAGAAAGTGTTATTTATATACAAGTTCATAACTTGTTGACTACGGTACATTTTGAGCGAATCATTTGGAAAACGAGGTCGTTTTCGGTTTCAAATAAACGGCAATAAGAAATCAAATTATACTGTGAAACATTTTTTCGCGCTAGTCAAATTTTCGCGTATTCCGTCTAAATAAAGCGCGTTACTTTTAACGCATTATTATTAAAACATGAAAAAAGAAAATTAGCGCGGTGTCTAAAATAAAAATCAAGATGAAAAACGCAAATAAGCCGTTTTTCAAGAATGCGCGAAATTTAGAAACCGCGAAATAAAATGATTGAACAGTGCAAACCTAGTTGTTGAGTGTGCATCGAGTTATGACGTTGAGAAACGATGCAAAATACAACAATTAGAAGAGGTATGCATCAACAGAAATTGCCCACTCACCTGATGTGACAGAAGTCTGCTCAAGTCGATGCACATGCAAGCATTAGAAGAAATATGCATAAACAGAAATTGCCCCACTCACCTTATGTGACAGAAGTCTACTCAAGTCGATGCAAATGAAAGGGCGGCCTCGAACTTTTATACCTACTTTTTACGGATCTCTTGAAGATGTTTGTTGCTTTCCCGATTAAAAAAACCGCCCACTTTTGAACGATCTTCATCTATGCTTGACCTCGCGTTTCCGGTATGTTAACTCGTTTAGAGTTGCTACGACTTAGCAATAGCTCAATTCGATTCGATTTAGATTTTAAACTTCATTTAGTTGAATGTTTGGATTAGATTCATATTTCTTTTTGAAAGAGTTGTTTGTATGTATTATTGACTTGAAATATAGTAGTTTTTTATTGGTTATCATTAATAAAATTGTATTGATTAATGCCAAGGTATTTGCCTTATATATCAATACTGGGAATACTTCCGTTACGCATTGAAACAGGACGATACATAGGTGAATCCCCCGAAGACAGGCTATGTCGATTTTGTGACTCTGAAACAGTTGAAAGTGAATCACACTTCTTGCTAGAGTGCTCTCTGTACGATGACATTAGGACCAGCACTATAAGTAACACTATAGCGTTACTGTCAACAGATAACTGTGAGGAAACACTAAAAATGTTATTAACATTGCACCCCAGGATAACAGCCAAATTCATTGTGAAAGCGTATTTACATAGGCGAAATACCATTTACTTATAAATCATACTTGTTATTATCCCATTATTTTATAGTGATATATGAATATTTGTTTGTATCAATATCCATTTTTATATTCATTATTGCCCATATCATGCTTATGATAAAGTATTTTGTAAATATTTATATGGAACGAAATTTAATCACATATTTATATAGGTCCACTGGGCCGGGTGCTCAATTTACATGTTTGCTTTGTATATGCTTGTTTACTCAGTTGTATGCACATGTCACGGTAATCAATATAAATAAGGACAATGGATAAAAATTAGTGATAATTATTAACAACTAGACCAGTTAATCAGCAACAGTGATGCCTTAATCAATGCAATCTCATTATAATCAAATCCTAACATTGTTAGGATCTGAAGTCATCGTATAACAGGTCACGTTCAAATGACCTTCCGAACAATAAAACATCAGCCCTGCTGCGCCCAATGAAAGTGCCTTTTGCACAGCAATGTTTAGCCGCGGTTTTTGAACAGTGATGCTTTTCCAGCTGATCCTCTGAAATAAATCATTTAGTCAATTTTCACGTGGATAAAAAGGGATATAGTGGTACATTAGGCGATTAAACATCCAAAGTTCACTATAATTTCGTGCATCGTATTTGTGGTTTATATATGGAGTCATATCGCCATATTTTGGAGGCAACAGTTTGACTGGCTCCTAAAAAGGTCATCTGAACGTGACCACTAATGCGAAGTTATCAGATCTAGTCAGCGGATAATATAGTAGCGTCAGACTGGAGATGATTTTAATGAGATTGATAATCAATGTACATGATTAGTGAACACAAACGCTATAATTTTGACTTTTATGACAAGAAATCTGTAAATATATAAAAGAAAATCGAATCAAAATTGGATGTTTTAATATCGAAAATCGAATCTGGGCCCATATTTATAAAGATTCTTAAGCCATTCTTAACTTAAGTTCAACATATGTCAAAATTAGAAATTGTTTTTAAAATAGTATGCTTTGGAATATTTGCATAACTAATGCTAGATATTAATACACTTTGAATAATATTGCAAATTTTGTGTCGAATCTTCCAGAAATGCATTACTTTGTCAGAAAATCCAATAATTAAAATCGAGAATTTTAAGATTTTTCTTAATTTTCGACTAAGATTCTTTATATATACCAGCCCTGGGCCCGTATTCACCAAGCTTCTGAGGGAAAACTGAAGTGAATTTCCTAAATTCATAAAATTACTTAAGTCTCTAGCTTTTTTCATGTATACCTCGTTTTACATTTGCGTGTTTCAAACTAATAAATATTGCTCAGATATATTTTACCCTTTTGATAACAAAAACCATTAAAGTTCATCTGAAATTTTCACTTAAATGCAACTTAAGTTAAGATATCACTTAAGAGATTTGCGAATACCAGCCCTGGATCCGTATTCACAAACATTCTGAGTCTGAAACATAGACTCAGACACAAATTTTAATAGCTTAAAATGTAAGATTTCTTCGGGTGAAAAGTTAGTTTTAATTTAAATAACTCTGTGTCGTACACTTTAGGATGAATGTGATTATTGTGTGACTTGCATAATGGTCGTTTCTCTATTGTGATTCCTTTCTTGAGTTCAAGTCTGAAAGTTTAGACTTGGAATGTTTGTGAATACGAGCCCTGGTAGTGTACAATCGATTTAACAATGCATCTGTCAGGACTAATATTCACCAACCTTTTTTTATACTTAAGAATAAATTGAGACTTAAGAATAGACTTAGACTTAAAATAGACTTCGACTTAAGAATTAGACTTAGACTTAAGAATCGATCGAGACTTAAGAATAGACTTAGACTTAAAATAGACTTAGACTTAAGAATAAACATGGACTTAAGAATTGATTGAGACTTAATAATAGACTTAGACTTAAAATAGACTTAGACTTAAGAATAAACATAGACTTAAGAATAGATTGAGACTTAAAATAGACTTAGACTTAAAATAGGTTGAGACTTAAGAATAAACTTAGACTTAAGAACAAACTTAGACTTAAACATAGACTTAGACTAAAGAATAAACTTAGACTTAAGAATAGGCTTAGACTTAAGAATAGACTTAGACTTAAGAATAGACTTAGAGTTAAGACTAGACCCAGACTTAAGAGTAGACTTAGAGTTAAGAATAGACTAAGATTTAAGAATAGACTTAGACTTAAGACTAGACCCAGACTTAAGAGTAGACTTAGAGTTGAGAATAGACTTAGACATAAGAATAAATAATAAGGAATTGTTTGTTTGCACATAACCCCAATACCAATGTCGCCTACGTCATTAATAAATCGTCCCAGAATAAATAATGCTAAATTTTGCGTAGTTATGAATACTTATATGCAAAGAAAGATTCAATTTATCAGCGTTCTTAGAATAAAACAGTTTCAAGAATATTCTCTATTCTTAAGGACTTAAGTCTAAACATGCTTTAGTGAATACGGGTTACGACCCGCTACTTACTTTCGACCAGAACATATCAGTGGACACACATTTGGCGGATGCCATTCGTGAATGTTTCAATCTTGATTTGATAAGTGTCTTGGAAATTTACATTTACAGTGGCTAATGTTTATCTTCCATTCGGAAAAATCTGGTGATCGTACAGGATGGCATAGTGTCTTTCCTGTTGCTGTAGATTTTGCTATGTTGTTGTTGATGTTTTGCAGTTGTTGATAATGTTGCTGCAGCTGTTGTTGATATTTTTGCAGCTGTTGTTGATGTTTTTGCATCTTAGAGTTGATGTTGTTGCAGGTGTTGTTGAAGTTGTTGCAGCTGTTGTTGATGTTGTTGATATTTTTGTAGATGTTGTTGATGATGTTGCAGCTGTTGTTGATATTGAGGCAGCTATTGTTGTTATAGTTGTTGGTGATGATGTTGCAGCAGCTGTTGATGTTGTTGTAGCTGTTGTTGATGTTGTTGATGTTGTTGTAGCTGTTGCTGATGTTGTTGATGTTGTTGATGTTCGTGAGTTTCTTGATGTCGTTATTCTTGTTGATGTTGTTGATGTTGTTTTAGCTGTTGTTGATGTTGTCGCAGCTGTTGTTGATGATGTTATAGCTGTTTTTGAAGTTGTTGAAAACTGTTGTTGATGTTGATGTTATTGATGTTTTTGTAGTTGTTGTAACTGTTTTTGATGTTGTTTTAGCTGTTGCTAATGACGTTGATACTTTATGTAGCTGTGGTTGATGTTATTATAGCAGTTGTTGACGTTGTTGACGTTGTTGTAGCTGTTGATGATGTTCTTGTAGCTGTTGCTGATGTTGTTTGCAGCTGTTTTTGATGTTGTTGCAACTGTTGTTCAAGGCTGAACGTTGGTGGTGATAATTTGGATGTTAATGGTGACGATGACGACGACGACGACGATTTTGATAATAATGATGATGATGATAATAATTGTGATGATGATGATGATGATGACTGATGATGATACGATGATGTTAATGATCATAATGACGATGTAATGAGAAGAAGGTAAAATGAATATGATGATGATGATGATGACTATTATTATGATGATGAAGATAATGATCGATGACCCTTTACATGAATGATGATCGATGACATTGACATGATGAATCGCTTCTCTAAACATCTCCCCATAAGAGAATAGCAGGATCTCTACTAAATACTTACCTTCAGTGTATTTATTCCATTATGACCCGACTGAATGCAAAGGTCAAGTATTTTCGTTGAGACTATTATTTCTTATGGCCGGACGATGTTTCGAGTACAACTCTCATCTGTCAAATGTCAAGATCACAATTAAATGTTAAAGGGTAATGATTATTTGTCATCATCATCGTCATCGTCATCATCGTCATCATCATCATCACCATCATCATCGTCATCATCATCGTCAACATCATCGTCATCATCATCGTCATCATCATCATCATCATCATCACCATCATCATCATCAGCATCATCAGCATCAGCATCAGCATCATCAGCATCATCATCATCGTCATCATTGTCATCATCGTCATCATCGTCATCATCGTCATCATCATCATGACCAACATCATCATCATAATCATCACATCATCACCATCACCATCATCATCACCATCATCATCATCATCATCATTATCATCATCTTCATCATCATCATCATCATCGTCACCATCATCATCATCAACCATCATCATCATCATCATCATCATCGTCATCGTCGTCATCACCACCATCATCATCATCCATCATCATCATCATCAACATCATCATCAACATCATCATCATCATCACCATCGTCATCATCGTCATCATCATCATCACAATTATCATCATCATCATCATCATCACCATCATTACTGTAATGATTATCATCATCGGTACTACCCACTACAACTAAAGTAACAAAACAAAAACGACAACAAGCCCTGACATTTGCAACATCCTGACGCTTACTAGATTTTCCAGAATGATAGATAAACATCAGTCACTTTGACAGAATGGATCAATGTTTATTCGGAACTCCGTATCAACAAGATTAAAATTATCAAGGATTTTAACTGATTTAGATCCGCGTACGCGTCCTATAATGATTTCATATCGTAAGTGTCTTGTTTTCGTAAATGTCTCCGTATCGTCAGTAAATCTATGAACCAAATATTTGTAAGATGGTAATTGCTTATACATAGCACTCTTACTAAAAATAATAAATTGTACTACTGTTCCTGCTGCAGCTCTCTACTACAACTAACAACAACAACGCCAACAATAAATACTACTACTACTACTACTACTACTACTACTACTACTACTACTACTACTACTACTACTACTACTACTAATCCTACGATTATTACTACTACAACAACAACAACTATTACTACTAACTACTACTACTACTACTACTAATACTAACTACTAACTACTGCTACTACAACAACAACTACTACTATGACTACTAAACCTATTTTTACTACTTCTTTTACTACTACTACTACATATGACTACTTCTACTACTACTACTATTACTATTACTTCTACTACTACTACAGCTACGGCTACTACTACTACAACTGCTACTACTACTTCTACTTCTGCTATTACTACAACTAATGTACTTCTAATGGTACTACTACTCCTACTACTACTTCTACTACGTCTACTACTACTACTGCTACAACTGCTACTGCTACTGCTACTACTACTATAACTACTACTACTTCTTCTGCTACTGCAAACAACTACACCTACTACTTATATTACACAGCCTTCAACACAGCATCGACAAATAAATATTGCTACAACTACTACTACTACTGCTACAACTACTTCTACTACTAGTACAACTAATACTACTTGGTACAACTACTATCTACCACTTCTACTACTTCTACTACTACTACTACTATTACTTCTTCTACTTCTACTACTTCTACTACTACTACAACTGCTACATTACTTCTACTGCTACTGCTACCGCTACTCTACTTCTACTGCTACTGCTACTGCTACTGCCACTACTACTACTACTACAACAACAACTACTACTACAAACTTCTACTTCTACTACTGCTACTACTGCAACTACTGCAACTACTGCTTATACTACATAGCCTTCAACAACAGCAACGACTACTACTACTGCTGTTTCTACTACTACTACTACAACAACTACTACTACTAGTACTACTTCTGCTACTGCTACTTCTACTAACACTGCTACTAAAACTGCTATTACTTCTTTTACTACTACTACTCCGACTATTATTTCTACTACTGCTACTACTACTACTGCGACAACTGCTACTGCTACTGCTACTGCTACTACTACTACTTCTTCTACTACTGCTACAACTACACCTACTACTAATATTGCACAGCCTTCAACAACAGAATCGACAAATTAATACTGCTACTACTACTACAACTACTACTACTACTGCTACAACTACTTCAACTTCTACTACTACTACTACTACTACTGCTACTACTACAACTACTTCTACCACTATTACCACTTCTACCACTTCTACTACTTCTACTACTACTACTACTACTACTACTTCTACTACTTCCACTACTTCTACTACTACTACAACTGCTTCTCTACTTCACTGCTACTGCTACTACTACTACATCAACAACAACAACTACTACTATTGACTACTGCTACTACTGCAACTACAACTTATACTACAGAGCCTTCAACAACAGCAACGACTACTACTACTGCTGCTTCTACTACTACTACTACAACAACTACTATTCCTACTACTACTTCTGCTACTGCTACTTCTACTAATACTGCTACTACAACTGCTATTACTTCTAATACTGCTACTACTACAACTACTGCTTGTACTACATAGCATTCAACAACAGCAACGACAACATTACAAAACATTCGCAAACCAGGGACATCAACTGAATTTTCAAATTGAAAGATACCATCACACACTCTTGAATATGTGTGTAGTAATACCATTACTATTACTACTAGTACTACTTCTACTACTACTAGTACTACTTTTACTACTAGTACAACTACTATTACTACTAGTACTAATTCTACTACTACGAGTACTACTTCTACTACTATTACTACTACTATTACTACTACTACTACTACTACTACTACTACTACTACTACTACTACTACTACTACTACTACTACTTCTACTACTACTACTATTACTACTACTACTACTACTACTACTACTACTACTAATACTACTACTACTACTATTACTACTACTACTAGTACTACTTCTACTACAAGTAGTACTCCTATTACTGCTAGTACTACTACTTAGTACTACAACAACTAGTACTACTTCTACTACTACTAGTACTACTTCTACTACTATTACTACTATAACTATTACTAGATCTCCTACTACTACTACTAGTACTACTTCTACTACTAGTACTACTACCACTAGTACTACTTCTACTACTACTAGTACTACTTCTACTACTATTACTACTATAACTACTACTAGAACTCCTACTACTACTACTAGTACTACTTCTACTACTAGTACTACTTCTATTACTATTACTACTATAACCACTACTAGAACTCCTACTACTACTACAAGTAATACTTCTACTACTAGTACTACTAACATTATTGCTATTACTACTACTAGTTATACTACTTCTACTACTAGTACTACTATTATTACTGCTAGTACTACTACTAGTTATACTACTTCTACTACTAGTACTACTTCTACTGCTAGTACTTCTATAACATACTACTAGAACTCCTACTACTACTACTAGTACTACTTCTACTACTAGTACTACTAATATTACTGCTAGTACTACTACTAGTTATATACTACTTTACTACTACTACTACTAATATTACTGCTAGTACTACTATAACTACTACTAGAACTCCTACTACTACTACTAGTACTACTTCTACTACTAGTACTACTAATATTACTGCTTGTACTACTACTAGTTATACTACTTCTACTACTAGTACTACTTCTATTACTATTACTACTATAACTACTACTAGAACTCCTACTACTACTACTAGTACTACTTCTACTACTAGTACTACTAATATTACTGCTAGTACTACTACTAGTTATACTACTTCTACTACTAGTACTACTAATATTACTGCTAGTACTACTACTATTTATACTACTTCTACTGCTAGTACTTCTATAACTACTACTAGAACTCCTACTACTACTTACTAGTACTACTTCTACTACTAGTACTTACTAATATTACTGCTAGTACTACTACTAGTTATACTACTTCTACTACTAGTACTACTAATATTACTGCTTGTACTACTACTAGTTATACTACTTCTACTACTAGTTACTACTTCTACTGCTAGTACTACTATAACTACTACTAGAACTCCTACAACTACTACTAGTACTACTAATATTACTGCTAGTACTACTACTAGTCATACTACTTCTACTACTAGTACTACTAATATTACTGCTAGTACTACTACTAGTTATACTACTTCTACTACTAGTACTACTTCTATTACTATTACTACTATAACTACTACTAGAACTCCTACTACTACTACTAGTACTACTTCTACTACTAGTACTACTAATATACTGCTAGTACTACTACTAGTTATACTACTTCTACTACTAGTACTACTAATATTACTGCTAGTACTACTACTAGTTATACTACTTCTACTACTAGTACTACTTCCACTGCTAGTACTACTATAACTACTACTAGAACTCCTACTACTACTACTAATACTACTTCTACTACTAGTACTACTAATATTACTGCTAGTACTACTACTAGTTATACTACTTCTACTACTAGTACTACTTCTACTGCTAGTACTACTATAACTACTACTAGAACTCCTACTACTACTACTAGTACTACTTCTACTACTAGTACTACTAATATTACTGCTAGTACTACTACTAGTTATACTACTTCTACTACTAGTATTACTTCTACTGCTAGTACTACTATAACTACTACTAGAACTCCTACTACTACTATTAGTACTACTTCTACTACTAGTACTACTAATACTACTGCTAGTACTACTTCTAGTTATACTACTTCTACTACCAATTAATAATTTCGATGTGTTTATATATAGAAGAGAGTTAATATACAATTATATTCGCCATCTGTATTCTCGCGCTCTCTCTATTTCCGCGGTAATTGTTTATCTTTTTTATCATGCTTTTTTTGTCAAATCAAACCTTTGTTTGGTTTTCTTAAAGAAAATAATAAGTTTCAAATGATTTTATTTGGAAACAATCAAGTTATATGACTTTAAATCATAAATCTTAATAACTTTCGTATCATTTTGCAGCCATCAGTAGACATTAGACGGTCAATGCATACACTTTTCGTCTGCTTAGGTTAATATGTAGGAGAACTCAATAACTGTTTTCGTAATATTTATAAAAGGTTACAATCCAACAATTTTTTGTTAATTTGTGTTTGTTTATAGACTTACAGCAAACTTATTTCAAAACAAAAGTTTTACCGCGAGATTGCCGATGACGTTTTTTCTAAGATGGTCGCATGGTGCATTGAAAAAGACAATAATTTAAGAACGAATAATGTGTTTTCTAACAAAAGTTTAGTTGCTAATTTCGTGAAAAGTTTCAATTAATTGGATAATGTCTGGTTAGTTGCTTTTGCTCAAATTATGTGTTTACATGTTAACTACAGCGAGAATACAGATGAACACGGTATACACCTTCATCACAAAAAAGTGTTATTAACAATGGATGGCCTTTTATTTTTTGTGCAAGTGACCGATTGCTTATAAAATGCATTTTATAATACGAAAAACACGTACCAAAACAGAGAAAAAAAGAAGATAACAAGAGAACAATGCGAACAACACATTAAAGCCGGATTTTTTATTTTGCCGATGGGGGTGCATGTACAAGGCAATGTTGGTGAAGAAGTATGGAAGTTCTTGTCGAGCTCTAGTGGTCATTTTGTGCAGTGAGGCGGAACCATTTGAATAAGTTTGGTAGAGGACCACTACACGAACATTGGCGTGAAATTATTTGAAAATCTAGCAATAGGTCTAGAAGAATTGGCGATTCGACATATTTCTATTTTTAGCTCTGGCGGCCATCATGTGCAGTGAAGCGGAACCATTTTCACAGGTTTGGTAGAGAACCATTCAGGAAACATTTCAAGTAAAGTTTCATGAAGATTGACCAAGAACTTTTGAAAATATGACAGCAATACGACACTTTAACACAAATTCTATTTTTAGCTCTAGTGGCCATTTTGCGCAGTGAGGCGGAACCATTTGAATAAGTTTGGTAGAAGAACAATAAACGAACATTTTAGTAAATTAATTGAAAATCTAGCCACAGGGTTAGAAGAAAATGGCGTTTAGACATAATTGTATTCTTAGCTCTGACGGCCATCTTATGCAGTGAAGCGGAATCATTTTCACAGGTTTGGTAGAGGACTATCCAAGGAAAATTTCTGTAAAGTGTCATGAAGATTGGCCAAGAACTTTTGAAATATTATAGGAATACGAAACTTTACACAATTCCATTTTTAGCTCTAGTGGCTATTTCGTGCAGTAAGGTGAAACCATTTGAATAAATTTGGTAGAGAAATACTAAACACACATTTTGTGTAAAATTATTGGAAAATCTAGCACAGGTTTAGAAGAAAATGGCGTTATTTCTATTTTTCGCGGATCTCCAACAAGTGTTTCTACACGTCGCTATGAAATATTGAACACTAAACGGACATTTCGCTATGAAATATTGAACACTTAACGGAGATGTCGCAATGAAATATTGAACACTAAACGACATGTCGCTATCAAATATTGAACACTAAACAGACATGTCGATATGAACTATTTAACACTGAACAGACACGTCGCAATGAAATATTGAATACTAAACGGACATATCGCTATCAAATATTGAACACTAAACAGACATGTCGATATGAACTACTGAACACTAAACGGATATGTCGCAATGAAATATTGAACACTAAACGGACATGTCGCAATGAAATATTCAACACTAAACGGACATGTCGCTATGAAATATTTGAACACTAAACGGACATGTCTGGAAAACAAAGACTTTATTAGGTACAACGGCAATTATGGCTATGAAATACTGAACATTTATGGGATAGTCTGACAGAGCAGATCAAGAACATTAAAGGGGCACAAGGGTGGGAATAAGTAAGACATATTGAAAGTCAAAGGTATATACATAGTTAAACAAGGACACAACAGGGGTTAAGGGGTATAACGGTGGTTTTTAATAAGAAATATTGAACATTAAGGTAGTCGCACACTAATTGAAATCGGGTAACATCGACTCAGTTCGTAACGTTTCAGTGTCTTCCGGTATATTTCGGATAACCGTATGTATGTATTCGGATTAATCGCAAAAAGTTACATAAATAAACATCGTGTATTTTGTAAATAAACCATAAACTAAAACGAAACATTTACTTTTTGGTTAGCAACTTGAATTATTTAACAGAATCAACGTATATTTCATTTGTTAAGCATAAATAAAAAAAATAAAAAACAACAACAACAAAAAAACAACAGTTCATCAGTTCAAGTTTTCACAAGAACACACAGGTCCAGGAAACTATCTTGCAGGAGAAGAATTTCCAACAACAATCATCAAGATTACTGTGCTTCTGTCATTGGATTGAACACTTTTAATTTGATGAACTGCATTAGTGTAACCCATATTGACAAAAGTGTTTATGTACACTTTTCAGTATCATCTTTTAGTTATATTAATCAAGTAAGAAATTTGAATAAACAAGAGTTTGTGACAATGTTAGTTTTAATATGTCGGATAAATAATATTTTACAAATAACTGTTGTCAATTCTTAAACCCACACTTCCATACTTCATTGATCAGCATATAATTCCAGAGGAGTTAGAAACGGTTAAAAGTTTATAGTTTTGCATTGTTTATCTGCATTAACAATACATTTAATTCGGAGGGTCGCATACACTTGAACAATAGTCCAGAATTAACTTTGAAGTTAGAAGCACATTTTATAAAAGTGTAAGAATTGTTTTTAGAGGAGGTACTTTAACATTTTGCTTATTTGTCAAAATATGATTGCTGTTAACATCACAAAGTTGTGTATTTTATGTATAACTATGATAATGTATAGTCTTTTTTTTGTATATAAATGGAAATAAATGTACTTTTAAACCACATAAAAAGATATATGCCAGATCAACAGAAACTAAAACTTTTCTGTTCTTCTTGTGTTTTACCCTTAGTAATGTGTTAACCTCGACTACTGTTGTTACAGGATTAATTTTAAATGATTTTATTCTTTGCAACACAAGCATGTCAGTATGTTTTTATGTAAATACTAGGTTAAAAGATGGTTGGATAATTCATTCAGTTATTGGATGTCATGGGTCCTGTACGTTGGCATTTGTGTCCACTATAGTTTTCTCTGACGACTGTTTTCCGAGTGATTCTAACACTTAATTATAGTAACAATGTTTAGTATTTAGTTGTATTAGTTGTCTAAAATAATAGTTTAAGTCACCAAGCTGTTATTGGAATCAGAATATTAGAATTTATGAAGTTTTGTGACATGTTAAGTTGTGATATGTACTAAAAACAGCATTTGGCATGTTACTGTACTAGGTTTTCAAAACCGATCCCTGTATTCTTAAGCTGCAAATATTTATGATTTACGATGGTGAAAGTTTATACTTTTTTGGAATGTCATTTGCATACGTATGAACATAATTTTAGTGGGCTCAATGCAACTATACCCTTTACCTATTTGATCACAACTGACTTTATAGTATAGACACTCATTTTCAAGTTAGTTGAATTTGTCGTTATTTTCGATAGGGGTACTGTACATATTTTAATGTTTTTCTTTATATTGTATATAAACATCACACAGTTGTTATTATTCTGCTTATAGATGTCCATGTAACTGTTATGAAGTTTAAAATATGCTGAAAATAAAAAACATGAACATGTTTTGTGTTTTTTTCTAATATGACATAATTTCTGCTTGAGCAATTTTTTTGTCCATGGGGGTGGCATTACAAAAATGCTAATAACTTTTTTATTACACGGTAAAAAGTCTTTAAATTTTCAAATACAGTGTCTTATTGATTGTAGATTATGATGAAAAAAAATTTTAAACACATTTGTCATCATGACCATAAGTGTGTGACTATCTTAAAAGGATGTCTCAGTAGAAAAAAATATGTTTGACGATAACCGACCGCTTTTTTTTTCGTTTTTCGTGACGGACTGAAAACGGACTGTGTATGCTATAATATTATGTATTCAGCTGTAAAGTAACACATGAACAACTGACAGTGACCAGTGGCGAACATCCAACAATATCCAGTAGGCGGGGCTTATCACACACTGCGATCAGATACTGCTAACGTTTAATAGTATGATTCACATATTGTAAATACACAACATAAAGCTAATAACGATGATATTACATGGACATTGTCTACAGTTGCGAATATTCAACAATAACCAGTAAACGGGGCTTTGTAGGACCATATATTTTACAAATCATATCTTTCACATCTTTCAAAAGTAGGATCTCATTCTTCAAAGGTGTGAAAATTGTGATCCTTTTCTTCACACATCTCAGTCTTTTTCTTCACATTTTCTGTCAAGTTTTTGATCGTATCCAATTTTTGATATTCAATAAAATCATATTCTTCTGTGATCCTCACGTTTACTCCGTTTTGGGTCAATCACATTCTTCCAATTATAAATGTAACAAATGAGACCATATTCTTCACAGGTGTTTGGAAAGTTTGATTTGTAAAAACTATGGTCCTACAGGGCTTATCGCATACAGCTACCGTTTAATAGGATGATTCACATATTGTAAATACACAACACAAATCTCAAAATTAAGTTTTTTTTCTGCGCTGGTTAGGGTCCAGGGGTTGTATTCCAGAAACATCTTGAGTGATTTCTTATCCTTAGCCTTAAAAACGTCATATTTCCTAGGGATTATATTCCACAAATGCATGAAATTATGACAAATGTTCACTAATTATCAAAGTATAATTAACTTTGTTTTACTTAAATGTAATTGGATTTATTAATTTATATGTAGTTTTAAAAATATTACCTCACAAAAATTGGAACTTAAGTGAATATATTTTTATGTTTCTGGAATATGGCCCCAGACGTTGAGCTACTTAAAGACCTAGTTAGTCCTTCTTTATTAGACCCCCCCCCCCATATGAGGATTGTACTCCTGTGTATTGGCACCAAGCTAGGTCACAGTGTGGACACAGTGTGGCGTCACCTATCAGCTGAGATCAATACTCTGCTGCAATCGAAACAGTGCACTCAGCCATTGCTCAGTCAGCTGAGAGAAAAGCTTGCCAATAATGAGAAGAGATTTTATGGTGGATCAATAAAGAGAGTGCAATACTCCTATGAAGAGGCCAGAATTCCTTAAACTTGGCCTTTAAAGGCACAATGTCGACTTTTGAATAAACACTATCTCCTAGTATCTCGAGAATAATTAAATAATGGAATTATTTTGAAAATTTGCAACAATTGTATGCATAGTTTACATATTTTTTTTATAGTTTCTGATACTGTGGATGACCTTGACACGGAATTCAAACCTCGATTTACTGGCAAATATCCAAATATATCGGTTTGGGTTTTGTTGAAAATTGACAAAAATTGTATGCATAGTTTACATATTTTTTGTAGCTTCTGATACTGTGGATGATCTTGACACGGAATTCAAACCTCGATTTACTGGCAAACATCCAAATATATCGGTTTTGGTTTTGTTGCGCCAGTACGCATTTACGATGATTTATTTGTTGTCACATGCAACACCTCACCACACGTAATGCACGTGTTTTCCGAATCGTACAGTTATGCATGGTTTAATTCTTATCAGGGGCAATATCCACAAAGCTCCTAAGAAAATTTTTAACTTAAGTCATATTTAAGTGAACAATTCAAATAAATGTCCTATTTGAAAATCAATATTTTATATTTAAAATATGGTAAAATATTTAGTTCTAACATACTTTAAACATCATCAGAAGAGCATGCAACATCCTGAAACAAACATATTTTTTTACGCTTAATAAGAAGAAGAATACAATGATGATAATAAGGATGGGGAGAATGAAGACAACGATGTCGATGGTGACGGCGATGATGACGGCGATGATGATGATGATGATGATGATGATGATGATTGATTGATTGATTTGATGTTGAAGGTGCCGGTGCTGGTGATGATAAATGAACAAGTTGTGGAAGTCGAAGAAGAAAGAGGAGATGAAGAATAAGAAGAAAAAGAAGTAGAAGAATATGTCGGTGATGATGATGAGGAGGAGGAGGATGGTGATGATGAGTGTGATGATGATGATGACTTTGATGATGATGATGATGATGATGTGGGATGCAGGGAAATAGAAACGAAATAAAGAATCCCAGTGGGATTTAATTTCAGGTGAAAAGTAACAAGGTAATCGCAATAAATAATGTTCAACCAACCTCCGCGCAGAGATTAAACAGTGTCCCAGCATAGCTAGATTTAATCTCTGCCGGCATGACTTTCCACTAGATCTATAAATAAGGCCAGATTTTCCACGTGACCATGGTCATATCACTTGGCGCGAAACAAAATCGTGGACAAGCACATGAAAACAAACGAGGACAACTTAAAATCCTTGCGTTGTTATGTTTACTTGTTTATGTATTTATTTTTATTTTTCATTTTAACTCGTTATTTATATACATGGACCAATAATGCAACATGTTTGTGCAATTATTATAAAATAATAATGACAAAATTAAAATTTTGTAAAAAATTAATCTTCAATCTCCTCATAATCGTCACCCCTGAAAACTTCCAAATCTGTAAGTTTTTTAACTCGTCGTGGCAGCGGTTACTGTGAATAGTATCAATGGAGAAGTAACCGCTGTGAGGAGCTTGAAGAGCATGGGAATAGTAGATATGGTAATGTTTTCTGCAAATCCTGAGAAGGCGAGGTTCCAAATAGCTAATCAAAAGCCAGAAACAACATCAGTTAAGATCATGCTCTTAATGAATTAATTTTACATTTAATGGGTGTTTATCTGCACGCTGATTGGCTGAAAATGTAGGTTATGTTGATAAACAGTTTACATGGTTGACAATCTTTTTTTCAGATTAAGAAAACGTTGTAAACTATGTGATAGTATTATTGGTGTAACAATGAGTAACAATTTTTATTCAATTGTATTACTTTTTACAAATACAATTAGTGTATACCCAATGTGAATTTGGAGGCTTTTAATAAATCAGATTATCAATATGATACAGCAAAAATAAAATACACAACAATACAATGGTTGTTATAACTATATTTGTAATGCATATTGTTAATATCATATTACACTCCCTGTTGGCTTGCTACTTTTATTACTTGCTGATCGTGATGAATTCCTTGTAATCGATTAATTAATCTTCTATCCTCTTTCATTCTGAAATATTTTCCTGCATTTTGCCCACTTGTATCCTTATTAACGGCCTTGAATACGTTCACAACAACCATTGTCCACACATTGGACACGTGTTCATGATATTGTCCTATGTGCTTTTGTGCAATGGGGGACTGGGACTACTTTCAACATGGCGTACTGTAAGTGGGTGTGATGTGATTACGTCCTATGCGTCGCGAATGTACGAGCAAATGGTTAAAACTAGTTCTGCGTCAACGGTACGTCATTTTTTTCTTATTCGCTTTATGAAAACACATGGATTCAATCGGTTGTATATTTATAATTTGTGGAACTATATTTTGAACCCATAACACTGAGTATGAAGACAATTTCCTATAAATTGTGGGTGTTTCACAGCTGATCGGCTAATGATAGCGGACCTTCTATTTATAGAATGTGACCACTTGCTATTTATAGAATGCTTACTGAGCCTTACATACCGAAACGAGGTCTTAAATGATTGAGTCGTGAATTAATATCCGAGAGACCGGTTCCCCCAGAGTAGAAGGTAATGGATATACCATTTATAACTATTACGTTTGTTTCATTTTGTGGATTTTATATGTTGCTAGATTTAAATATGGATGAATTTGGTACCGAAATTTGTGTCATATATAAATATAATTAATTATGCAAATACCCCAATGATTGCTGATCAATCATTAAAACGTGTACGTCAACTAAACGCAACATTAGTGGTTTTAAAAGTTGCAAAGACGACCACGATACTTGAGTTTAATGTTTTCACAGATTAAGTACCACAAACCAGCCTACAATGCATACAATTCTATTTGTTGCCTAAGAACTTGTGTAGCCACCTCTTTGACGTCTTCGAGTGGCCACTCGTTTAAACATTTAACGGACGCACATAAAAACAAAGACATTGAACGGACGTACTTTGAAACAAAGGCATTAAACCATTGAGTAATTAAATTGTAATTCAATTGAATGTATATTCTCTTTTAATACTATATAATTTGCATTGCAATGCTATGAGGTTAAAACACCATTGATTATTTCATGGTTTAAATGGGGAAAAAATGCGCAATAATGTATGAACTATCGGTTTACGTTTTTTCAACGTAACTTTATTGCATGACGTTATGTCCGTTGTTTAATTATCATTTATCGTGATGAAGGCGTAAGCCGAAACGTTGAAAGACAAATTGCATTGACTGATTTCACGTGCTGCTGTTGACCTTTTCCACAAATCTGGCTTAAATTTAAAAGAATACCATGTAGGACAAGAAAGCTATTTCTGGACTACTAACGTGTATTTTTATGTTGACAATTCTACGGAATCCTGAATCCGCAAGTTTAATTTTTTCCCAGTTCTTGACCGCGACGATGCCACTATGCAACAATTTAACTTTTACTTTTTTAACCTCTCGCACCGAGAAACAATTTGGACGATCGTTATCGTCTAAATTTCGCGTGTGAATGAAATTATCGCCCAAATATCTCATCCACGCATCGTCGCGGTCTAGCACACGGTGCGATGATGCGATATTTGAGCGATAAGTATCGCTATGTTCAAGACCGCGACAATACGAGATTTGGGCGATAATTATCGCATTTGAGCGATAAGTATCGCTATGTTCACGACCGCGACGATACGAGATTTGGGCGATAATTATCGCTGTGTGTAAGACCAACATTTTCAAAGTGCGAGATCTGCCGAAAATAGACAATACAATGTTAAATGACGCGTTGTCGCATCGTCGCCGTCTTGTAACACAGCAAAATTTAACAGACGAAATCAAGATTCCGTACAATTCTACTCTATTTTCTACAATAACCTAATTTACATAGTCAACGCATATTCACCGAATATACATGCATTGTGATTAACGATCGTTAAAAACATTTTTGGTGTCCTAGTTTTCCGTAAAAGGAATGTAGTTCCCATGCATGATTTTTGAAAGAAAAATCCTGTCATTGTGGTCAGTGAAGTGTTTGAATTTCGAGGGTCGTCTAATAAACCTATACTAGTATTGTACGATTTTATTGACCTGGCACTCATTAATGTCCGGAAGCGCTCGGCTGTTTTATTTATATCGGTTTAACGTTTATCTAGCGTGTAAAGCATGGATTTCATTGTCATATAACAAAAGCCCTCATCCACAAGTGTCAGGAAGAATAGCGCGGTGGATAGTGTTTGAGACTTTGAATCACAATGACTGTGGTTCGAATCCTGCCAAGATATTTCTTGTTTTTTTATTATTTTCTTTTACTTCAACATCACTTATTATCATGGCATTACTTCTTCTTCTTTTTTTGTTTCCTTTTTGCTCAGTTTAGTTATGTTATCTACATAAAAATGAAATCATTAAGACTCTGTTTCGCTCGCACTATCCATGTAGCTCTCTTCTGTGTCAAAATCGAGGTTGATGATGAATTCCGTGTCATGTGGTCAGCACAATGATCAATTAAATAAAGTAAAACAAATAAATTGAATAAATTAAAAGTGCATGTTCTGTGATTCGAACCAAAAACAGTACGCCGACAAACTTTGCGTACTTACCACTGCACTGTGTCAACTGTGACGTAGTCAGGATTTAATCAATACCTATTCATGTCTGAGTCTCCTATCTGGGTTAGTAACTTAAAATACATTTACGAAAATACACGGAATATTCATGAGTGTCAGGTCAATAAAATCGCACAAACTCATGAATTGAGTAAAGGCATCGGTACAACTAATTGAGAAAACATAGGTAATTATAAAAATGCAAATTTACGGAGTTGTGCAAATTTACTTATTAGTGGTCAGAAACTTACTAAATGATTTATAGTTCGTTAATTGTTGAATGTATGATATATTTCAAACTTTAAATAATGTACAACATGTTTCATAGACTGTCCTCAAAATGACTTAGTTAATCTGCACAATCATGGGTCAAGACTTTTAATCTTAAAGGGACTGCACACCAGATGCTCTAATCGTAAAAACGAAAGAAAATTGTCACAAATACATACGTATAGAACATATAACAAATTAGACACGTATGTTTTCATTTACCTGAAAAGCAATGATTTGATATAGTTTTTGTCCTTTTTATCGTTCTAAAATCTATAGCGTCATAACCCATCGAGTAATTTAAAAATAGCGTCGTTTATATTAAGATAATCACGTGACAGTTTAGTTTTGTCGAATCGCTCATGCGCACACTTGAATCAGGTGCGTTAATTGGGGAAAGCCGCGGTATTTTTAAATCGGGAATACCGGGTTCAAGATAATTGCGAGCTATCGCAAGTTATATTTTTCATTGAAATATACAGTTTGCGACGGTTTTTGATCGTGTTCTATACAAATAGTAATGATTTACTCATGTTTTTACCGTTTAGGCATAACTACGAAAAAAACAAAAACATTTTATGCCCATTTGGTGGTCAGTATCTTTAAAACCTCCATGATGCTGAATATTTAAACTTGAAATAAATGTGAAGTATTGTTTTACAAGCTTTTGCGTTGGAGCATATTTGCAAACATGTTGTGTGATATGCTCTCTAAAGTCTTAAATGACTTAAACATCATGTGTGCTGTCAATTCCAGTAAAATGTTTCATGCATTTTATTTCGTTCCAATGAAAGCGGTCAACTCCAGTAAAATGTCTCCTGCATTTTATTTCGTTCCAGTAGAACGCTTCAATACCGGAAATGTCGCCCATTTTTTATTTCGCTTTACTCATCGGAGTTGGTATCCTAGCGACGCGTGACGTCACGTGCTTCACGAACAAGGATTTCGTCGACTTGGCTCTCGAATATGGCGCTGGTAAGTGTTAATAAGTTTTGGTGAGATATATCACGGCCACCAAACGCTCATGCGTGCCACCAGCTGGTGGCTCGAAGAAATCTCGCATGAGCGTTTCCGCTTTCGTTTTTAAAACGTCAACGGCGAGGTAAGTTTGTGATTTTTTCATAATTATTTAATTTTAGCAAAAGTTAATGAAAAATCTGAGACAGTCGTTCGACCTTAATATGAATTATGATCATATATACGACGTAGAGTCCAACAATTCTCGGTTTTAAAAAAGTTACATACTTTTTTGTTGATCCATGGTCGGTAGCGAACGAAGCGAAAACAAAGAAAAATCACGTTTTACAATTGTTTTTTTACAAAACTAAAATCCACATGCAACGTAAAACATATGTACATGCCACACATCGCATATGCACCAGTTTTCAAGTCATTGACAACATAATAACAAAGATATGACTAAAAATCACTGGTGGCACGCATGAGGAGCTGGTGCCACGCAGGAGGGAATATTATAAAAGAAAGGGAATTTGCTTCGTGTGCGTTTCACAAATGCTGTCGAAGCTCGTATCCGCTATATATCTTAGACTTCATTAGCATGTAGTACTTGGTGTACATACAATAAGATAACATACAATAGTTTAAGTCACCAAGCTGTTATTGGAATCAGAATATTAGAATTTATGAAGTTTTGTGACATGTTAAGTTGTGATATGTACTAAAAACAGCATTTGGCATGTTACTGTACTAGGTTTTCAAAACCGATCCCTGTATTCTTAAGCTGCAAATATTTATGATTTACGATGGTGAAAGTTTATACTTTTTTGGAATGTCATTTGCATACGTATGAACATAATTTTAGTGGGCTCAATGCAACTATACCCTTTACCTATTTGATCACAACTGACTTTATAGTATAGACACTCATTTTCAAGTTAGTTGAATTTGTCGTTATTTTCGATAGGGGTACTGTACATATTTTAATGTTTTTCTTTATATTGTATATAAACATCACACAGTTGTTATTATTCTGCTTATAGATGTCCATGTAACTGTTATGAAGTTTAAAATATGCTGAAAATAAAAAACATGAACATGTTTTGTGTTTTTTTCTAATATGACATAATTTCTGCTTGAGCAATTTTTTTGTCCATGGGGGTGGCATTACAAAAATGCTAATAACTTTTTTATTACACGGTAAAAAGTCTTTAAATTTTCAAATACAGTGTCTTATTGATTGTAGATTATGATGAAAAAAAATTTTAAACACATTTGTCATCATGACCATAAGTGTGTGACTATCTTAAAAGGATGTCTCAGTAGAAAAAAATATGTTTGACGATAACCGACCGCTTTTTTTTTCGTTTTTCGTGACGGACTGAAAACGGACTGTGTATGCTATAATATTATGTATTCAGCTGTAAAGTAACACATGAACAACTGACAGTGACCAGTGGCGAACATCCAACAATATCCAGTAGGCGGGGCTTATCACACACTGCGATCAGATACTGCTAACGTTTAATAGTATGATTCACATATTGTAAATACACAACATAAAGCTAATAACGATGATATTACATGGACATTGTCTACAGTTGCGAATATTCAACAATAACCAGTAAACGGGGCTTTGTAGGACCATATATTTTACAAATCATATCTTTCACATCTTTCAAAAGTAGGATCTCATTCTTCAAAGGTGTGAAAATTGTGATCCTTTTCTTCACACATCTCAGTCTTTTTCTTCACATTTTCTGTCAAGTTTTTGATCGTATCCAATTTTTGATATTCAATAAAATCATATTCTTCTGTGATCCTCACGTTTACTCCGTTTTGGGTCAATCACATTCTTCCAATTATAAATGTAACAAATGAGACCATATTCTTCACAGGTGTTTGGAAAGTTTGATTTGTAAAAACTATGGTCCTACAGGGCTTATCGCATACAGCTACCGTTTAATAGGATGATTCACATATTGTAAATACACAACACAAATCTCAAAATTAAGTTTTTTTTCTGCGCTGGTTAGGGTCCAGGGGTTGTATTCCAGAAACATCTTGAGTGATTTCTTATCCTTAGCCTTAAAAACGTCATATTTCCTAGGGATTATATTCCACAAATGCATGAAATTATGACAAATGTTCACTAATTATCAAAGTATAATTAACTTTGTTTTACTTAAATGTAATTGGATTTATTAATTTATATGTAGTTTTAAAAATATTACCTCACAAAAATTGGAACTTAAGTGAATATATTTTTATGTTTCTGGAATATGGCCCCAGACGTTGAGCTACTTAAAGACCTAGTTAGTCCTTCTTTATTAGACCCCCCCCCCCATATGAGGATTGTACTCCTGTGTATTGGCACCAAGCTAGGTCACAGTGTGGACACAGTGTGGCGTCACCTATCAGCTGAGATCAATACTCTGCTGCAATCGAAACAGTGCACTCAGCCATTGCTCAGTCAGCTGAGAGAAAAGCTTGCCAATAATGAGAAGAGATTTTATGGTGGATCAATAAAGAGAGTGCAATACTCCTATGAAGAGGCCAGAATTCCTTAAACTTGGCCTTTAAAGGCACAATGTCGACTTTTGAATAAACACTATCTCCTAGTATCTCGAGAATAATTAAATAATGGAATTATTTTGAAAATTTGCAACAATTGTATGCATAGTTTACATATTTTTTTTATAGTTTCTGATACTGTGGATGACCTTGACACGGAATTCAAACCTCGATTTACTGGCAAATATCCAAATATATCGGTTTGGGTTTTGTTGAAAATTGACAAAAATTGTATGCATAGTTTACATATTTTTTGTAGCTTCTGATACTGTGGATGATCTTGACACGGAATTCAAACCTCGATTTACTGGCAAACATCCAAATATATCGGTTTTGGTTTTGTTGCGCCAGTACGCATTTACGATGATTTATTTGTTGTCACATGCAACACCTCACCACACGTAATGCACGTGTTTTCCGAATCGTACAGTTATGCATGGTTTAATTCTTATCAGGGGCAATATCCACAAAGCTCCTAAGAAAATTTTTAACTTAAGTCATATTTAAGTGAACAATTCAAATAAATGTCCTATTTGAAAATCAATATTTTATATTTAAAATATGGTAAAATATTTAGTTCTAACATACTTTAAACATCATCAGAAGAGCATGCAACATCCTGAAACAAACATATTTTTTTACGCTTAATAAGAAGAAGAATACAATGATGATAATAAGGATGGGGAGAATGAAGACAACGATGTCGATGGTGACGGCGATGATGACGGCGATGATGATGATGATGATGATGATGATGATGATTGATTGATTGATTTGATGTTGAAGGTGCCGGTGCTGGTGATGATAAATGAACAAGTTGTGGAAGTCGAAGAAGAAAGAGGAGATGAAGAATAAGAAGAAAAAGAAGTAGAAGAATATGTCGGTGATGATGATGAGGAGGAGGAGGATGGTGATGATGAGTGTGATGATGATGATGACTTTGATGATGATGATGATGATGATGTGGGATGCAGGGAAATAGAAACGAAATAAAGAATCCCAGTGGGATTTAATTTCAGGTGAAAAGTAACAAGGTAATCGCAATAAATAATGTTCAACCAACCTCCGCGCAGAGATTAAACAGTGTCCCAGCATAGCTAGATTTAATCTCTGCCGGCATGACTTTCCACTAGATCTATAAATAAGGCCAGATTTTCCACGTGACCATGGTCATATCACTTGGCGCGAAACAAAATCGTGGACAAGCACATGAAAACAAACGAGGACAACTTAAAATCCTTGCGTTGTTATGTTTACTTGTTTATGTATTTATTTTTATTTTTCATTTTAACTCGTTATTTATATACATGGACCAATAATGCAACATGTTTGTGCAATTATTATAAAATAATAATGACAAAATTAAAATTTTGTAAAAAATTAATCTTCAATCTCCTCATAATCGTCACCCCTGAAAACTTCCAAATCTGTAAGTTTTTTAACTCGTCGTGGCAGCGGTTACTGTGAATAGTATCAATGGAGAAGTAACCGCTGTGAGGAGCTTGAAGAGCATGGGAATAGTAGATATGGTAATGTTTTCTGCAAATCCTGAGAAGGCGAGGTTCCAAATAGCTAATCAAAAGCCAGAAACAACATCAGTTAAGATCATGCTCTTAATGAATTAATTTTACATTTAATGGGTGTTTATCTGCACGCTGATTGGCTGAAAATGTAGGTTATGTTGATAAACAGTTTACATGGTTGACAATCTTTTTTTCAGATTAAGAAAACGTTGTAAACTATGTGATAGTATTATTGGTGTAACAATGAGTAACAATTTTTATTCAATTGTATTACTTTTTACAAATACAATTAGTGTATA
The DNA here is from genome assembly GCA_027627225.1 of Congeria kusceri. Taxonomy (NCBI): domain Eukaryota; kingdom Metazoa; phylum Mollusca; class Bivalvia; order Myida; family Dreissenidae; genus Congeria; species Congeria kusceri. The sequence goes on along the minus strand of CM051026.1, from coordinate 20,248,509 downwards.
CCCAATGTGAATTTGGAGGCTTTTAATAAATCAGATTATCAATATGATACAGCAAAAATAAAATACACAACAATACAATGGTTGTTATAACTATATTTGTAATGCATATTGTTAATATCATATTACACTCCCTGTTGGCTTGCTACTTTTATTACTTGCTGATCGTGATGAATTCCTTGTAATCGATTAATTAATCTTCTATCCTCTTTCATTCTGAAATATTTTCCTGCATTTTGCCCACTTGTATCCTTATTAACGGCCTTGAATACGTTCACAACAACCATTGTCCACACATTGGACACGTGTTCATGATATTGTCCTATGTGCTTTTGTGCAATGGGGGACTGGGACTACTTTCAACATGGCGTACTGTAAGTGGGTGTGATGTGATTACGTCCTATGCGTCGCGAATGTACGAGCAAATGGTTAAAACTAGTTCTGCGTCAACGGTACGTCATTTTTTTCTTATTCGCTTTATGAAAACACATGGATTCAATCGGTTGTATATTTATAATTTGTGGAACTATATTTTGAACCCATAACACTGAGTATGAAGACAATTTCCTATAAATTGTGGGTGTTTCACAGCTGATCGGCTAATGATAGCGGACCTTCTATTTATAGAATGTGACCACTTGCTATTTATAGAATGCTTACTGAGCCTTACATACCGAAACGAGGTCTTAAATGATTGAGTCGTGAATTAATATCCGAGAGACCGGTTCCCCCAGAGTAGAAGGTAATGGATATACCATTTATAACTATTACGTTTGTTTCATTTTGTGGATTTTATATGTTGCTAGATTTAAATATGGATGAATTTGGTACCGAAATTTGTGTCATATATAAATATAATTAATTATGCAAATACCCCAATGATTGCTGATCAATCATTAAAACGTGTACGTCAACTAAACGCAACATTAGTGGTTTTAAAAGTTGCAAAGACGACCACGATACTTGAGTTTAATGTTTTCACAGATTAAGTACCACAAACCAGCCTACAATGCATACAATTCTATTTGTTGCCTAAGAACTTGTGTAGCCACCTCTTTGACGTCTTCGAGTGGCCACTCGTTTAAACATTTAACGGACGCACATAAAAACAAAGACATTGAACGGACGTACTTTGAAACAAAGGCATTAAACCATTGAGTAATTAAATTGTAATTCAATTGAATGTATATTCTCTTTTAATACTATATAATTTGCATTGCAATGCTATGAGGTTAAAACACCATTGATTATTTCATGGTTTAAATGGGGAAAAAATGCGCAATAATGTATGAACTATCGGTTTACGTTTTTTCAACGTAACTTTATTGCATGACGTTATGTCCGTTGTTTAATTATCATTTATCGTGATGAAGGCGTAAGCCGAAACGTTGAAAGACAAATTGCATTGACTGATTTCACGTGCTGCTGTTGACCTTTTCCACAAATCTGGCTTAAATTTAAAAGAATACCATGTAGGACAAGAAAGCTATTTCTGGACTACTAACGTGTATTTTTATGTTGACAATTCTACGGAATCCTGAATCCGCAAGTTTAATTTTTTCCCAGTTCTTGACCGCGACGATGCCACTATGCAACAATTTAACTTTTACTTTTTTAACCTCTCGCACCGAGAAACAATTTGGACGATCGTTATCGTCTAAATTTCGCGTGTGAATGAAATTATCGCCCAAATATCTCATCCACGCATCGTCGCGGTCTAGCACACGGTGCGATGATGCGATATTTGAGCGATAAGTATCGCTATGTTCAAGACCGCGACAATACGAGATTTGGGCGATAATTATCGCATTTGAGCGATAAGTATCGCTATGTTCACGACCGCGACGATACGAGATTTGGGCGATAATTATCGCTGTGTGTAAGACCAACATTTTCAAAGTGCGAGATCTGCCGAAAATAGACAATACAATGTTAAATGACGCGTTGTCGCATCGTCGCCGTCTTGTAACACAGCAAAATTTAACAGACGAAATCAAGATTCCGTACAATTCTACTCTATTTTCTACAATAACCTAATTTACATAGTCAACGCATATTCACCGAATATACATGCATTGTGATTAACGATCGTTAAAAACATTTTTGGTGTCCTAGTTTTCCGTAAAAGGAATGTAGTTCCCATGCATGATTTTTGAAAGAAAAATCCTGTCATTGTGGTCAGTGAAGTGTTTGAATTTCGAGGGTCGTCTAATAAACCTATACTAGTATTGTACGATTTTATTGACCTGGCACTCATTAATGTCCGGAAGCGCTCGGCTGTTTTATTTATATCGGTTTAACGTTTATCTAGCGTGTAAAGCATGGATTTCATTGTCATATAACAAAAGCCCTCATCCACAAGTGTCAGGAAGAATAGCGCGGTGGATAGTGTTTGAGACTTTGAATCACAATGACTGTGGTTCGAATCCTGCCAAGATATTTCTTGTTTTTTTATTATTTTCTTTTACTTCAACATCACTTATTATCATGGCATTACTTCTTCTTCTTTTTTTGTTTCCTTTTTGCTCAGTTTAGTTATGTTATCTACATAAAAATGAAATCATTAAGACTCTGTTTCGCTCGCACTATCCATGTAGCTCTCTTCTGTGTCAAAATCGAGGTTGATGATGAATTCCGTGTCATGTGGTCAGCACAATGATCAATTAAATAAAGTAAAACAAATAAATTGAATAAATTAAAAGTGCATGTTCTGTGATTCGAACCAAAAACAGTACGCCGACAAACTTTGCGTACTTACCACTGCACTGTGTCAACTGTGACGTAGTCAGGATTTAATCAATACCTATTCATGTCTGAGTCTCCTATCTGGGTTAGTAACTTAAAATACATTTACGAAAATACACGGAATATTCATGAGTGTCAGGTCAATAAAATCGCACAAACTCATGAATTGAGTAAAGGCATCGGTACAACTAATTGAGAAAACATAGGTAATTATAAAAATGCAAATTTACGGAGTTGTGCAAATTTACTTATTAGTGGTCAGAAACTTACTAAATGATTTATAGTTCGTTAATTGTTGAATGTATGATATATTTCAAACTTTAAATAATGTACAACATGTTTCATAGACTGTCCTCAAAATGACTTAGTTAATCTGCACAATCATGGGTCAAGACTTTTAATCTTAAAGGGACTGCACACCAGATGCTCTAATCGTAAAAACGAAAGAAAATTGTCACAAATACATACGTATAGAACATATAACAAATTAGACACGTATGTTTTCATTTACCTGAAAAGCAATGATTTGATATAGTTTTTGTCCTTTTTATCGTTCTAAAATCTATAGCGTCATAACCCATCGAGTAATTTAAAAATAGCGTCGTTTATATTAAGATAATCACGTGACAGTTTAGTTTTGTCGAATCGCTCATGCGCACACTTGAATCAGGTGCGTTAATTGGGGAAAGCCGCGGTATTTTTAAATCGGGAATACCGGGTTCAAGATAATTGCGAGCTATCGCAAGTTATATTTTTCATTGAAATATACAGTTTGCGACGGTTTTTGATCGTGTTCTATACAAATAGTAATGATTTACTCATGTTTTTACCGTTTAGGCATAACTACGAAAAAAACAAAAACATTTTATGCCCATTTAGTGGTCAGTATCTTTAAAACCTCCATGATGCTGAATATTTAAACTTGAAATAAATGTGAAGTATTGTTTTACAAGCTTTTGCGTTGGAGCATATTTGCAAACATGTTGTGTGATATGCTCTCTAAAGTCTTAAATGACTTAAACATCATGTGTGCTGTCAATTCCAGTAAAATGTTTCATGCATTTTATTTCGTTCCAATGAAAGCGGTCAACTCCAGTAAAATGTCTCCTGCATTTTATTTCGTTCCAGTAGAACGCTTCAATACCGGAAATGTCGCCCATTTTTTATTTCGCTTTACTCATCGGAGTTGGTATCCTAGCGACGCGTGACGTCACGTGCTTCACGAACAAGGATTTCGTCGACTTGGCTCTCGAATATGGCGCTGGTAAGTGTTAATAAGTTTTGGTGAGATATATCACGGCCACCAAACGCTCATGCGTGCCACCAGCTGGTGGCTCGAAGAAATCTCGCATGAGCGTTTCCGCTTTCGTTTTTAAAACGTCAACGGCGAGGTAAGTTTGTGATTTTTTCATAATTATTTAATTTTAGCAAAAGTTAATGAAAAATCTGAGACAGTCGTTCGACCTTAATATGAATTATGATCATATATACGACGTAGAGTCCAACAATTCTCGGTTTTAAAAAAGTTACATACTTTTTTGTTGATCCATGGTCGGTAGCGAACGAAGCGAAAACAAAGAAAAATCACGTTTTACAATTGTTTTTTTACAAAACTAAAATCCACATGCAACGTAAAACATATGTACATGCCACACATCGCATATGCACCAGTTTTCAAGTCATTGACAACATAATAACAAAGATATGACTAAAAATCACTGGTGGCACGCATGAGGAGCTGGTGCCACGCAGGAGGGAATATTATAAAAGAAAGGGAATTTGCTTCGTGTGCGTTTCACAAATGCTGTCGAAGCTCGTATCCGCTATATATCTTAGACTTCATTAGCATGTAGTACTTGGTGTACATACAATAAGAAAAAATACAATAATCTAATATGATAATGATGTAAGGAATATTAAAGCGGCGGTTCATTGGTAGATTTTAACAATTAAAAAATTGATTCATATGCCCAAACCAAATAGCGCAATCAGATTGGCAGCTTAACCATTTATACCTTATCCTCCGTAATGGGATGGCTGGTGTTACCTCAGGAGTAAATTATATTAATTGAATAAATATTAATACATCTATTACATTAACTGAACACTGCTCTCCAACCAAACGTTTCAAACATAAATTTTGTCAAATGTGTCGCGTATATGAGAAACAATTTTCATACAAAAAAAACTCTTTTAGATTTATAGGTGTATGCTATGTTTTCCGGACACATTACATATTGGAGTCGTACATTTATTTTACCACATCACGAAACGAAAAGTTTGATTTATATCGACGTGACACCGCCATTTTTATAAGTTTGCAATGCATATTTTATATAATTTTATAACATACGTGAAAAATACTTATATTTCTTTCAGATGAGTACTGTCACAAGAAAAAGGTTTGAGTGCGATATATGCCAGAGACAGTATTCAAGTAAACAGAGATTAAATACACACTCAAAGATGCACGACGTTTCAGTGCAGCCACTGTGAAAAAAGGTTCGCTTCAGTGTTCAATAGGAAGCGTCACATGGATCTCCTGCATAAAAAGGAAAAAACTTTCAAATGTCAATTATGCAATAAGGCATTTGGTACTAAGTGGAACATGAAACTCCACACGGATCAGCACCACCGGAATGCTTGCTATAAGTGTAGTTCATGCAGCAAGCGATATAAAGTGATGCATCACTTGAAGCAGCACGCAGCCACATGTGGAAAAAACAAGAAGGCAAGGCCGATTATTTGCGAAAAATGTAATCACAGCTTTACGTGTAAATCCAGCCTAAACCGACACCTATGTACACGTCATAGTGAAACAAAGACTGTCATAATGTGCCATGTTTGCGGGGACACATTCACCAGAACACGTCCTTGAACAGACATATGAAGAGAGCACATACAGAAAACGCGTGAACAATGATAACATGACAACCCAATTCAGTTAACTGGATATGTTGTTCGTGATCTAAAGTTTGACTCGACTGTAAAACAGTTGTTTGTTTTTTCATTTTATCGTTACCTTTTGAGTTGGGTCAGTCTAAAGGGATTTGTTCACTCACATATTGTCTTAATCTGAAGTTAGTTTTAACTTGACTGATTAAATAATTTGGAAATAAAAGTCTATGGTTATGAAAAGAAAAAAGAAAAAGAAAATGAAAGAAAATAATGTTCCATCAGAAACGGTGGTCCTCTGGAGTAAAAAAGGCAAAAGTTTTAACCACTTCACCGTTCCGGCTTTTTACTTTGTTTTGCATTATTTATCTTATATACGGTCACCACGTGTATTAATATGCTTAACGAAACCATTGTAAACATCTCAATCGTTTCGCGTTATGTTGGTTTTATAATTTTATTGATTTTCAGTGTTGTTTTTCGCGTAATACGAACAATATTACTATTACATGTATCGGTGTGTTGTGCTATTTAAACGTTTGTAAAAAATACATTTTTAAATAAAAGATTTAAATAAAATATGTCAAATCATCAATCTGTGAACAAATCCCTCTTAGAAAATTAGAATATTCGGATACCAATGAAGCCGTATCGACGTTAGCATGATCAAAGTTTTATAGGCGAAGTTATTCCAGTAAATTGTGTTTCGATTGTTTTCCTGTCGAAGAGTGTTTGACTACATTTTAATCTGTATGTTAAGTGTTCAGACTTTTCAATAGTGTTGCTTTTGAGTCGTTCCCCTTCCTACGCTTATGAAGCTTGTAATATATGCTGAAACTCACCGAGGTACGGGTATTTTATGTTTATACATTTAGAAAACCAAACTTCAAAAGTTGTTTTAGTTTTATATTTTGATATTTTATATTAAGTTTTTATATTTTCATGTGCTTTAGTGCAGGCAGCAGTTGTTAGTTTGTTTACTATAATATTCTAATAAATCAAACAACATTAGCATGACGTAAATGATCTGTTGAAAGAACTGTGCATTTATTTTATATTGGCTCTCAAATAATACAGATTTAAAAGCATAGTGTCTTAATGGGTTGTTACTGAACAATACTTCTGATTGAAATATATTAAATCAATGTTATTCTTAAATCTATATGTGTTAAGATTGGAGGTAATATATGAAACATTTATTGGTTTTAACGTTTGTTATAAATGTCGATACTGTTTTTAAAGAAGTAGTACTAGATTTTAAATATTTCTAGAACACATTCCCGTAAAATAGGTCACCACCTTTAACAATGTTCATTAAGCTGCTGATAGTTTTCATAAATCAACATCAAGATAAATTCAGCCACATATGCCATCAGATTATCGGATTATGCAAATATTAGTTAAACTGTGATTACCTCTACGATTTATTAAGTATTATACTTTATTTGTTATATAATATACAATAAAAGCACCAATCATATATAGTGTTGTTGAGTTTATTGAAAATTAATCTGCAACAAATAAAGAGATATTATAATGAGACAAAATGATGTTATATCCTTCATTACAGCTTTATTACTGTGTCATTATACTTACATCAAAATACCCTTAATTTAATACCAAGTCTGTACTGTTGACCACGTACATGTAGGTCATAAACAGATGGTTAAATAGAAAAGCAGATACGATACATTTATTTAACCTTTAAAGCATAAAAATGTGCATTACCTAGAAACATATACATGTGAAAAGAAATATACTGGAAAATAAGGTATAACTGAAGTCGAAATGAGTGCTGTCTAAATTATACAAACAAAAACGATTAGTTCGTTTATCGTTTATCCTACCGGTACTACTTACAAGCGACTTAATGCAAAAAATCTTTATGTGAATATCTGAACATATAAAAGTGAGCATTTAAACTATTTTCAGATGGCAGTTTTTAAACAACTTACGAATATTGTTCCATGAACGTGTCATCTTAAATTATTATAAGCAACACAATTTAATATTTTTTTATTCGACACAATGAATACAATTCGTTCTCATTAATGCTATTTCCAACTTAACCAATTTACATTATAGGACCAAAATGAACATAATGATTAACATGCATTTAAAATGTGTTACAGCAGAGCAAACTAGATCATTGTGTCGCCTAAACAAGTTGTAGATCATTCAAGGATAGATCATTCAAGGCTTCGATTACTTTTCAACAACTATTCCAGTGTGGTTTTGCTGTCGTTTGGCGCAAAAAAGGCACTCATTTCAGTTTGTAATTGTACTTTTTTTAGGTGGCCAAGTTAACACCCATCCGTTTGGACATAAGCACTTTTGAATCGTTTATCTTATACCCGTATTGTGAGCGAACCGGAAGATCCCCATGGGCCGGCTCATTTAGCCCAGCAAACTTGTAAGGCTTGACACATTTCTTGTTTCTTGCTCTGTTCTCGATATCGAAAAAGTGATTACTGAAAAATAAACAATAAACATAAGGCTAAACAATTGTGTCAGTAGGATTATGACCAAAACGTCGGATAAAATAATTTGGTTATGTGTACTTAAACGGATGAAACATTAATTAATTGTTACAAAATACTTGTAATTCTCTCTGTGTAGAAATAGTGATTATAGATAACAGTATTACAATTAACAAATGTTAATTAAAACTATCATAAATTGTATGATAAACTCATTGACATATAGGGTCTTGGTATTTCGATGCAGGTTAGGTAACCCTAAGCAACATTCTAAAACTCTTACTGCCATGAATGTCTCTGTTTTAAGTGTAATATTATTTTATCACACGTTCGGCTGTAAAGTATTATGTACCTCGGTATAATGCACTTGATGTATCTGTCTCGTCTGCACGTGCACAGTTGAGGTTCACCTTCTTTCTCATCTGGATTCGTAACTTCCTGTTCGAGGTCTTGCGTGGGGTATGCCGAGTCTTTCTTCGTTCGGATAAAGAAGTTCCTACAATATTTGCCATTCGTCAAAATTATATCCATAACAATTACTCATATATAATTTATGCAATGTAGCACGGAATTTTAGCTCTACATGGTGTATACTAGTTTGTATGAATACAACTAATATACAGTATTGTTAATGTGACTCAAATTTTTCTCAATACTGATAGTTTATTTCCAATTACGACTTACCTGTCACGACTCATCTTCAATGCAGTTATGGTTGTAAAGTCGGAAATTGTTTCTCAATCCCTTCAGCTGTCAAGATACCCTGGCCCCAAGCGTCCATCTCTTGCATGGTGGAAAAGAAACTCTCCGAACAAAGGGTATTTGGTGCACGTACGTTGTAACTGCCTTTCTTAGTGATGGCATATAGATATAGTTTTGCCTCACTGCTTGTCCGCAAACCTTCGTATAATGTTGCAGACATGCCCTTAATTGTTGCGCCAAATGGAGGGAAGTCACCAAACTTTATACTTTCATCAAGCCATTCTATGAGTGACATTCGCATACGACATCTATCAGTGGCCGCAATTCCAGGTGTATCATCAGCCTCATATAGTCCTTCTCTGATTATTTTGCAAAAGCTAGCTTCTCTCTCAAAGCTATTCATTCTCATGCTCATTTCAACTTCTTTGCTTACCATGTTCCTTGCAAAGCGTTCTCTCATTTGGTCCACAATTTTCCCTTCTTCGTTAACCTCTATAAGTACCGGGTTTAACACGCCTGGTTCCTTTTCCGAAACCGTTTGCCAAGCTTGTTTTGATATGCCTTGGACCTTATCTAGGCACAAACATTTCCTTAAGTTACTTCCTAGGTGCGTCTTGTCATATACAAAAACTTCAAAGTCGCCTTCTACACTTTTGTCTGGTACATAATACGGCACAAGATGCTTTTCAAGTCCTTGTATTTCAATTGTTGATTTGACTCGGGCTTTGTCCTTCCAATCTTCAACCCTACGAGACCAAAGAAAATTGCTAAATGCAACATTAAGGACTTTTTTGGGATATGTCTTTTTCATAACAACGCGTTGGGCTGCAACCTTAAGCGACGGTGGATTTCTTACAACTTTCCGCAGCACTTTCATTTTAGATCCATCGCCAAATACTTCTGATAATTGATTCACCAGGTTGTGTTTTTTCATCCCAACTGAAGACAATTTGAGTCGCTGACTAACGGGCCTTCCATTATTGACTGCCTTTGTTATTTCTGTCAGTTCTTTGACTGTAAATTTCTTCAAATTATCAGCTGATGTAAAATATTCCCCTATTTCGTGTGAAGTTTTGGTAGACCATTTCTTTTCATTTATTTTTGTTAAGATTTCATATACATCCTTTGTATCTACTAACATGACTTCTGTCGACTCAGCATCATGTGGAATCTCTTCTGTGGTTTCGTCATTTGGTTCATTTTGTTCAATTCTATGCTCAAGTTCAATGTTCTTTTCACTCATATCGTCGAGGATTTCAACTGAAGTATCGTCTCTGCATTCCATTGCAAAGTCCTCGTTATTGGTTTCATTTGCTTTTTCTTTGGACTCTTTCCACCCTTTAATCGGCGTCTTTATTTTACCTAGCGTTCCCGATTTACTTCGAACACACAGTTGTTTTTTACTATGTTCAGAGGTCACATTTTCATCGGAAACGATGTACGCACTAGTTTCTGTGATCATTTGTTTGATTATACTCGATGTTGACATCTGGTTCACTTCTTTCCAAATGTCTTTGGATAGCTGATTCAAAGTGAGCGGGTTGTCGTTCCGACCTCGAACAATCAGAGGTGTGAATTCCCCGTCAGCGGCACATGCGACGACGTCAAGTCCATGTTTTCTACAAATCTCTTTACATTTCTCACTTAAGTTTCTTGCAACATCCATGGGAAGACTAGGTCCTCTGTAAAAAAAACATTACTGGTACCGCATGCGGCTCTTCCTGTTTATAAAATCTGTCTGTATCCGTCAGTAGGTAGACGACCACCTGGGTGGCAATTAATCGTTCTACTTCATATGCCTCCTCTACAATTTCCAGTCCAGCTAGCAAATGCCTTTGCAGTTCGTCGAAATCTAGTACAGCAGATTGTTTATCGTCGCTTTGTTTTGGCAAGTACGGAGAATCGTCTTCATCGACTGTTTGTAAATTTTCATTGAATATTCCTTTCACCGACGGGAATTCTCCTAAAAACACGCACTTTTTAGACAAATCTGAAAGTTTATTTTTTATTCGCTTTGCTTCTGGAGATACACGATGCGGTCTTTTAACGTTGTCAGCGTAGTAAATTTTCGCAACCTCTGATTTGATAGCTGCGCATGTGGTATCGTCTGGCAACACCTTAAAAGATAAACGTCAACAAACTGAATAATGAAAAGCAATATTATGGTAATAATCTGTTTACCTTCTCTTTGTAAGCAAAACTTTTATGTTAATTATGGAACACTTAAAGGTAATTTTCCAAACAATCTTAATCCTAGTACAGAATCTATATTGCAAAAAAAACAACAACAAAATTAACGAAGACATGTACGCACATATACTGAAGTATTTTTATCAATGTATGCACTACCTAATCTGATTTGGGACAATGTGTTCTATTAATTGCGTGTATTAGCAACTTAGTGCTGGTAAACACGTTACTTCCACAAGATTCGGACGGATCCCAACTGTACATGAAGGTGGTCACGATCTGCATCGCAGGTAGTTGTTTTTACAACTAATAATGTGATTTTAATTAACGACTTTTAAAATGCAAAACTAGAAGAATACTTTTCGAACCTTATAAACTGTGCAAGATTGCTCAGTCCAAGACATGTACAGTGTTCCTTCGGCACCCATCGCCTTCTGCTCAAATAATACCTGTGCCATGTATCGTTCTGGTACAGTCTCGTGCAATGTAGGCGTAAATGTCTTCTCCGATGGAGCTTTCCCTTCAAATGCATAGACGACATGGCTATCTTTCGATCTCAAACTTCCGTCTGGTGAAACCAGGATATTGTCAGTGTAATAATACCCTTCTTCATGGAAAACTAGGTCGGGATATAAGACAGGCATGACTATTCCGCACATCGTTGCTATCTGGTGGATTTCGGACAAGACACCATGTTTCATTGCTTCCAACTGGACTGTTGATGGCTCTGGTGGTTCAATTCCATTCACCTTATTGTCAAAATGTTCCTTTTGACGCTTAAGTGAATCACAACCTATAGCTTGGTATATTGTACTCCCTGTTACAAACGATCTTTTTCAGTCCTCCTGCCATCTGGTTGTTCTTTGCTTTATCAAGGTTATGTCGGAATCAATTGGCAATGATTTTGGTGATTTAAGCAATTTTATATTTGCTTGTGTATTTAAATTAACTATGTCTGCGTCAGCAAAATTATCGCCACAATGATTTAAATGAGCACAAAATTTGCACAGGCACTTGATAAATTTCATGATCCTGTCGATTAAATTTTCTATTTTCCAGACAATAGTCATAGCCGCATCAATCGAATAAGCGTTTTTGGATTTACGCCAATCTTCTCCGCTTTGTTCCTTAAGTTTGGTTATGTAAAGATGCTTTTCCAGTCTTAGTTTTCTTACTTGCCTCAAAATTAAGGACATCATATGAATGAGCGTCAAAAATAAAGGAAATAACAAAGCTTTGTCGTCTTCACTTGTACCGTCAACTGTTTCAGTTTTCTGTTGAACACTTTCTACAAATTTTGTACATTCAGTAACGTTCGAAATTTGATTCTCTTTTTGTTCTAACCTTTCACTCAATGTCTTATCTTTTTCAAATCCTAACAAGTTAACATCAGTACCTCGCTTGATTTTCTTTCCATCTAACATCAGAATGTATGATTTATTACTCGTGTCATTTTTTGCTTTGAATTGTATAACAGGTTCCAAAATTCCTGCTTTGTAACTTACAGTCATATCAGCCATTGGATTTATTTCACGAAGCACATTCTCACTCGGGCATGCAAAATTTAACTTACTCTTCTTTGGATCGAGCTTGGTTTTGCCTCTCAAGATATCTTCTTCATTCTTTAGACCAGACATAAATCGAACAAACCGTCCTCCAAATAATTTCTGTCCTACCCAAAAGAATTGCATGCACTCTGGACTGTAACGCATTTGGCGCGTGTCTGTGTTGTTATACCATCTAACCACATCACACCATAAAAGAAAAGCAATGTTTTCAAAAGGGAATTCTTTTCTAGCTACTAATTCAAAAAACGTTTTTAGAATATCTTCTTTACCGTTTAACTGAAACTCATTAATAACACTTGGAAGTAATTCAACAAGTTCCTGTTTGATTTGTGTGGTGTCTTGATTGGTGGAAAATTCCGAAAAATGTTCACCCTGATCTTGGTGATCAAATGTCGTACCTGAGACCTCAATTAAAGGACATGCTGTGAAAGCAATGTTTTTATTGTGTTTGAATTGCTTTTCTCGCTGTGTTATAATGTCTAAATCCGCCTTGGTTTCTTGGATCATATCAGACGAAATTTTATCAGAACGTGACATTAAGGGTGAGTGTACAGCACCTTGTTCATCGAACGTGTCAACTTCAGTGGCTTCCATGTCAAAAAGTAGTTCCTGTGCTATGTCAAACGTCAAAGACTTTCTTTGTCTAACAGTGGGTGTACATTCATGGACATTATTTGCAGTCTCATCGCCGTCAATATTCAAATTCGCACTTGCTTTTAACGGCGAATGTAGAAATTCTTTCGATCTGGGGAATCTATCACTGGTCGCTAAATCTTCCAGAATTTCTATCGGCATTCGGAATGTCCAACCAAATTCGCTATCGAGATTCTTTAACTCTGAAAAACTGGATGCGTCATGTGTTTTTGTTGGTGTTTGTCGTTGAGTTTCCTTGTCCAAATATAGTAGATCTAATCTTTTCTTAGACGCAGCTTTTTGAGGGCTGGTATATACCTTTTGTTTTTTCATAAAAGGGGATTTACCAGGAGTAAACTTAAGCGTTCTTTTTTTACGCAGATAGTCATAGTTCGCCCGTTTTGTTCTTGCATACTTCAATCCTTTTCTTTCGTGTCCCAAATGAAGCGTTCCGGCGGACCATAGCGCTTCTGAAACAGTGAACATATAGGTCTGCGTAATTTTTTTTGTTTACCGAATGTGTGTGTGTGTGTGTGTGTGTGCGTGCGTGCGTGCGTGCGTGCGTGCGTCTGTATGTATGTCTGTATGTCTGTCTGTATGTATGTATGCATGCATGCATGCATGCATGCATGTATGTAGGTATGTATGTATGTATGTATGTATGTATGTATGTATGTATGTATGTATGTATGTATGTATGTATGTATGTATGTATGTACATGTATGTACTTTTCTGTGTTCAATAAAGTTCTAGCATATATGCCCCTTAATATGGTGAAACAATGTTACAATATTTGGAAGACCGCATGTATGTTACTTTCATTCCTTGAAAGTTTCAGTTTATCTAACAAATAAATGCTACCAATTGGATGCCGTTTTATCTTAATTATGCTCTGTGGCTAAAGGATCGCTCCTGCGAGGCACCAGCTCCTCATGCGTGCCACCAGTGAGTTTCAGTCATATCTTTGTTATGATGTTATTAATTACTTGAAAACTGATGTAGATACGTGGTTTAGCACCTACAGATGTTATATGTTGCATATGAGTATTTGTTATTTACGAAAACAAAAAAGAAACGTGATTTGTCTTAGTTTTCGCTTCGTTTGCTACTGACCATGGGTAAGAAAAAAGTATGTAACTTTATAAAAACCGAGAATTGTTGGACTCTACGTCGTATATATGATCATAATTCATATTAAGGTCGAACGACTGTCTCAGATTTTTCATTAACTTTTGCTAAAATTAAATAATTACGAAAAAAACACAAACTTACCTCGCCGTTGACGTTTTTAAAACGAAAGCGGAAGCGCTCATGCGAGATTTCTTCGAGCCACCAGCTGGTGGCACGCATGAGCGTTTGATGGCCGTGTATATACAGTACACTAGTATCATAATGAATTAGAATTAAGTTTGCGAGGATTATAAAACATGAACCACCAGCCTAAGTGAGTGGTTCACGTTTTCATGCCGAACAAATAAACTTATCTTTATTCAACACTTACCGGGCATTGTATTTATCCCATCATTTTCTGAATTTATTTTCAAATTGAACAAAAAACAATAATTTATAACACAATAAACATAAAATGACGACAACAAAATGACGTTATTAGATTGCGCGTGTTTTCTTCACCCCATAGTGTTGGAAAGAAGCAAAGGTCATTCACCAGTGGTTTATTTTGCCAGTGCATGCACGATGATGGGATAAACATAATCCGGTATTTCTTCGAAAATTGTTTAAATGAGCAAAATGCGCATTCATTAATGTATGAACTAGACAATTAAAGCATAGGTTCTTGAGACATAAATTATTGTTTGTTTTTTGTTTTGTTGTTGTTGTTTTTTTTGGCATTAGTCGGTTTCTTTTCAAAGTGTACAATACTGGTTCGGATCTTTTTTTAAGTATTTGTTCAGCAGTTTCGTGAATATATTTATTTATAAGCCCTATATATTGCTTTTGGGGTTTTTGGTTTTGGAAGTTGTTATACAGTAAGTTCACGTTATATCAATGTTGTTATATCGTAAGTTATTGGAAGTTGTTATATTGTAAGTTATTGGAAGTTGTTATATCGTAAATTCACGTTATATCCATTCACAAGGTTGATACTATAGCTCCTTAAACCTTTCAGAAATTAAAAGTGAGAAAAATGACGTCACCCAGAACGAAGATGACGTCATTTATCTCCCTGGTAACCTAGATGACGAGCTGGACGTCGACTTTTTGATTGCAAAGCTGGGCATCACCTTCTCCGAGATTGGTTCGGGTATTCCATACATTTATTTGTTTATTCTATTAAAATCAATCAACCAATCATCAAGCAAACATTCAATAAGCCATCTATTCAACCAGCAACCAATACAAAAAAAAACCCACCAGCGTAGCAGCCAACCAAGCAAAAAACTCATCCAACCATCCAAGTTAACCCAACCATCCATCAATCCAGTCAACCATCCATCAATCCGCATAATCAACACCAACCAACCAAAAAAACGACAAAAAACAACTTAACCAGTCCACGCAGCCGAATCAACCCAACCAACCAAAAAACCAAACAACTACAGAACCAACCCAACTAACTAAAACAAACAATCAACTCAAAGAGAAAGAAACCGACATCCAACAAACAAAAAAAAACCAACCGACCACCCAATCAACCCAAAACTACCACCTGGTACCTTAACACTAATCCAAACAATCAATTAAACAAGCAACCAACCAAATTACCGATCCCAACCAACTTATTACATAAACAATCAACATTTAAACAACCATTCCCACAATCTCCAATTGTATATATTTAATTGCTCTGTGTTGTTCTTAGTTTCTGTTAGCAGCTCATCATTTGCATTTATTTATGTTCTAACACTAAACTTAAAATAAGTAATCCTATGTTTCTACTAGATCGTAAAATAAAGCCTATTCTTAGTCATATAAAAAATATGTAACCTTTATTAGTCCTAGCCCTATTTTTTCGGTTCTGCGCGAATTTATTTAACAAACGGTTATTCCCACGCATCGGAACTCCAAATCGTTGTTCATAAGCCGATAAACAGCTCAAAATCAAAAATCGTTAAATTATTATATATTAATTTTAACCATCCATCGCTTAGTTTCCTGTTTTCAGAAATCTACCTCCGTGACTTACGGTCGGGCTGCGCTTGCAGTAAAGACATTTGTCGGTGCTGTGTGGAAAAAACTTTCAGTTTTTTGGTTAAACGTTTCACGTTCAACGGTAAGTAAAGACCATGTTTTATTACATTTTTATATTACCTTTAAGATACTGTTTTATTTTCGTTCTGACAATGACCTTCCGATCATATACTTTTGATTGACCTTCAGATCATGTCCATTTCCCTCGTACGTGGATCTTCAGATCCTGTCCATTCCCCTCGTACGTTGACGTATTTTTCCAATAGTACGTTGACCTTTAGATCAAGTTCTTTTCCATTCTGATATTGACCTTAAAACCATGTGTTTTCACATTCTTATATTGGCCCTTAGATCTTGTATTTTTCAATTCTTATTTAGACCCTTAGATCCTGTGCTTTTCCATTCTTATACTGAACTTGATATCGTTTACTTTTGCATTCGTTTTTTTGACTCTAAGAACCTGTTTGTTTTCATTCTTAGATTGACCCTAAAGTTTTGATGGTTTTCATCATAACCCAATCTTCCTGTTATATTCCATTGTTGTATTTGCCATCAGATTCTGTATTTTTTCTTACATGTTCTTATACATTCTTATATTGACATTTAGATCTCGTTTTTGTCATTCTTACTCTGAAATTTGCCATTCTTGGATTAACCCTAAAGTCCTGTAGTTGTCCATGACAACCCAATCTTGAAATCATGTTATGCTTCATTATTTCATTTACCTTGAAATTCTGTACTTTTCCATTGTTACTTTAACATTAACATCCTGTTCATTTCCATTATAAAATTGACTGTTTGATGCTTTGATTTTCCATTCCTATACGAACTTATCAGATCCTGTACTTTTTTAATATATTGACCGTTGGAACCTGCACTTTTCTATTCTTATAATGACATTTAGATCCTGTATTTTTACATTCTTATATTGACCCTTAGATCGATCTTGTACTTTTCCATTCTTCGATTGATTTATTTTTAGATCATATACTTTTTCCATTTTTATATTGACCCTTAGTTCATGTGCTTTTCCATTTTTACACTGATATGCACATCATATGTTCAGATTATTTTCTTTTCCATATTAAAGCTTACCTTTAGATTTTGCATTTCTCAGATCCTTTCTTTTCAAAAGCTTACGGGATAATTCATATTCAGTATTTTTCCATTATAACATTTACCCGTTGGTATATTTTTCGCCTTTTAAAGTTAGCCTTCAGATCATGTTTTTTCTAGTCAAATACTGTGGTTTAGTTCCTCTACTTTTCCATTAAACTACCTTTGGATGCTGAAAATTGCCATTTTATTTCATTGATTTTCAATTTTGTACCTTTTGCCAAAAATATCAGATTTACCTGACAACCAGAAACTATGTTCATAAAAACAGTCGAAAAAAGGGTTTCCATTTTTCGTACACTATTGCACCTGCTTGTATGCTAACGTGCAGACAATTCGTCAGACGGTTAATTGATTACATGATCGCAGAAAACAGAAAACCAGCTGTCTGAGGATCGATGAAAAAGCCATGTGAACAGTGTGTCGTCATTTAAATGCTTCGCGCCATTGAACAGTTCTGACGTAATTTTAAGTCTGTGTCGTCTTTGCAAAGTTGTGACGACATATGAACGTTTTAAAGACATATTAACGTCGTGACGTCATTTCAGAATTTTACCGACTTTGCAAGCTTTGACGTCGTTTTAACGTTGTGACGTCATTTCAGGATGTATCAGCGTGACCTACCTACCCACAAATTCTGCATTTCGTCTAAGCATCACGTTCAACGGGAATGAACTGTACAGCCGTGAGATTTCGAGTAAGTGGACGTAATTAAATAAATGCCGTAAAACCACTTTATTTCGCGGTGGTCTAATTTTCCCACTATTTCGAGTTGAAGACCCCGCTAAAGTGTTATATTTGCATGACTATTAAAATCAAAAAGATCAAAATTAAAAAAAATGCGCGAAATGTACAGACCGCGAAGTAATAATGTTTTTACAATAGCACAAGACCGTCGTGTTTATACTATTTTACGAAAGTTAAATCAAATTCGAAAGGTGCTTAGGCTATTAGCATGAGTGCCATGACAGGTTGCAAACACGATGGGGGCGGGTTCTAAGTATAATGGGAGAGTGCTGTGAAAAGGGTGAGCGTGCTAGGAAAAAAGGGAAGGGTGATCGAAAAACGGGCACGATAGGGAAAATAAGCAAAGGTGCTACTAAGTGAAAAGGGACTGGGCGCAGAGAAATAATGCAGTGTGCTAAGAAAAAGAGGACAATGTGGTAAAAACAAGTCAGGATGCTAAAAAAAGAACAGGGTGTGGGAAAACGGCAGGATGGTAAATGAAAGCAGAGACAAATTTATTATTATTATTATTATTATTATTAACGTAATATATATGTACGTTTAGTGAATCAAATTTTTTTTTGGCTCGTTTTGTAGTTCGTAACTCAACGCAGCTGTGTTTTGGCGTCCCTGGTCTGAGCAAAATTGCGCGCGTCTGCGTTCAAATCTACGACGTCGACCTTGCCAACAAAAGCCTCTGTGTCAAGATCGTCGGTACCATTAACATTCTGGTAACGATATATGTAGAATAGTAGGTTAGGTTGAATCAAGATAAGTTTATTTAGCGAGGCTTACAAAACCTGAACCACAATCTAAGATTATTTTGTCAATGCCGGCTTGATGCTGGGATATAGTTTTTATCCGATTTAATATATGCATATTATAAGGTAGGATATATAAATGAAAAATATTGATTCGAAAGTAGAATATCCCTATTAATCCTGCTACTAACTCAAACAGTGACCTAATAAAGCGGTGACCGTATAAACTTGTTGATATCCGGCAGTAAATCACGTGACTGTGATATACCGTCAATAGGTATTCCTACGCGCCAGATAACAACATTGTCGAGAATGACAAAGCATAAAGTCTACTTACCAGAGATTTTCATCATACAAACTTTGTGTTGTCTAGTTTAACAGAGTTAAACAACAAATGAGTTGTTTGTCCTCACATTCCATTTGACTGGTTAACAACAACTTCCTTCCAGTTCCATTCCACTTCAACACACTTGAATCTGATGCAAGCGGGCTATTCTTTGTGGGTATACTTTCTTTGGTCAACCAACAGAGCATATTCATCAAAGAAATAACCATTTATATTAATTTCCGATGAAAAGAAATGAAAAAAGTTATCAAAATGTTAACGTATAACTAAACATTTTATGATTTATTTCACTTTCTGTTACACTGTCCTCCACCCACAACTAATACTATCCGAGTAAATCGCAGAAAATTGAAAAGGGATAAATCTCACCGTTTCCATTCGAGGCAAGTATTCCATACACTTTTTATCTGAATGCTATTGCATAATATAATCCATCCAAAACATAGAAACACTAAATATTTATTCCCATTTCATGTATTTTAAACTGCAAAACTCTCGCGTTCTGGTTTGACTACATTGTGTAAACTTACAACTCAAAATGAATGACGTAGTTGGTGTGACGTAATTTAACTTTTTTTAAACCAATATAATCTGGTTTAAAACAAAAGCAGATTTACTAGGTCATTTTCGTGTCGTGCTGACGTCAGCAAATAAGATTTACTAATATTTTGAAAAGGGTGATTAAGAAACAGAGAACTATTTTTTCCGGGTAGTACGCATTCATGCAAGCGAGTTAATATCGAGGACGAGGGCCGTCTAGATTTTTTATTTTTTTTTAATCTTTAGTGTTTGGTGTTTTTTAATTTAATTGAAATCAGGATAAATAGAATACACGGTAGGTGGCGGGAAGGAGAAAGTGTATCCGGTTCGGCCCGAAAACAAAAATAGGGCTCGCTAAAGCTCGCCCTATTTTCATTGTCTAAGCCTCACCGGATAAACTTTCTCCATCCCGGCATTAACAATGTATTCTCTATATTAAGATATGATAAACGAAGATTCTAAACTTATATAAACAAATATTTTAAGTAAGTTCTCTTTTCAATCATGCATTCGACCCGTTAGAACAGACCTTAAGGTAGATATGGGTATTTATTCTAGGCCTGGATACACTTATTAGGGTAAAATAAAGGTAGATTTGAAGCTAAGATATACATTTTTTTTTAGCTCTATTTAAGATCTTGTGGTAAGAAATGGACAATTCTAAGCTTAGATACCATTATTAAAAAAGACAAATGTAGATATAAGGTAAGAGAGATTTTACGGTAAGATACGCGTTTTAAGGAAAGCTAAATATAGCTTATATTATTAAATAAAGAGAGATTTTCAAGTAAGTTCCCCTTTCAACCTTGTCCCAAAAGGTCTAAGAGCTCACCTCATCGGAACCAATGACCTTCAGGTAAGATAAAGAGAGAATATAATCATATATACTAAGGTAAGATAAAGACAGGTTATAATCAAAGCCGTTTTTACTAAGGAGAGATAAAGGTAGGTTCTAAGTTAAGCCCTATTTATTAAGGTAAGATGACGCAAGGTTATCAGCTAATCCATATTTATTAAGTCAGATAAAGAGAGGCCCTAAGCTAAGCAATATTTATTAAAGAAGATAAAGAAAGGTTCTAAGCTTAACCATATTTATTAAGTAAAATAAAGGGGTTATAAACTTAGCCATACTTATTAAGTTAGGATAAGAGAGGTTATAAACTAAGCCATATCTATTCAGTACGAAAAAGAGAGGTTCTAAGCTTAGCAATATTAATTAAGGAAATATAAAGAGAGATTCTATGCTATGATATAATCTTTGAGGACCTATAAAGAGATGTTCTAGGTATGTGCATATTAGGTCAAGTTATATAAAGATAGAAGCTAAGCTTGAACACATGAATTATGGCAAAATATAGTATAGATTCTAGACTTGGAAATACTTAAAATTTTAAGACAAAGGGCAATGGTAGTTTTTGCAACTTCTATGTAATGTATACCTACTAAAGACAGCTAATTGTAGATTCGCATATAAGGTAATGGGAGATGTATTGGTATGTTTTACAACCTTGGCCAGGAAATCTTTTTTGCTAGGCTTATCAGCACCATTAACACGAAGGTTTAGATTGAGAGATTCTAAGATAATATCAGATCAGATAAAGGGTGATTCTAATGATAGATAAACTTTTATTCGTTAAAGTACGATAATTCTAATAAAATATGCATGGAGAAGGTAAGTTCAATTTTCAGTATTAACCAAAAAACCTGGCCACATTGAAACCATTGAAGTTTCGAAGGCAAGAGATTTTATGATTTTAAGATTGTAAGATAAATGTTTGCAAACACAACCTAATAAATTGGTTCAAGCACATAACTCTCGTTTATGATTTTTAAAAACATGAAATATTATGCCGTTCTTGCTTTTAGGTTAAGAAATTCTCCGTAGATCTCAACCTCGGCTGTTTCCGTATTCCGATCCTTGCCGAAGCCCACTATGCCCAGTTGGCGAAAATTGCCGATCCTCAGAAGTTGACCTTTCAACAATACAAAGCGGAGAAGTCTCAAAACGGTGAGTGAAAGCTTGGTAAAAAGCTCTTATCCAGTTAAATATACAATCGTAAACACAAAATAAGCACAGTGCTGACAAATACCTCGACTATACTTCAAGAGTTAATGAACCGTGTTGTTGAAGTGTAATTAGAGTTCATTACGTACCCGGCTAGCTCAGTTGGTAGAGCGCTGGACTGTCAACTTGAGGATCGTGAGTTCGAACCCCAGCCCGGCCAAATAACTGTTGTGGAGATTGATCATCAAATTATGTTTACGGCCATTCTCCCCCAAATCTGATTCAAATAGGGCAGTTGTCAGTTACTGGCATATGTATGTGCACTTAGTACTGGTTAACCGCTTAGATCGGTTGAGCTTGCACAGGAAAACTGTGAGTATGTTATCTGACCGCCGTGATATGACTGAAATACTGTTAAAAGGGCGAAAAATCCAAACAAATACGCGTATTTAGTTTACGTAATAGACACTAAATACGCACTTGGTGCATGTCTGACAGGTATTCAATAGGTTAACGGGTAGAACTTTAAAAATGAGCTTTCTAAAGTAGGAGACTAAATTTTATACGGGAAATAAAACATGAAATTAATTGTATAGATTTGAAGTTAAAGATAACATACAACTTAAGATAATTCTGTCAAACGTCCCCTGACTAAACATTGTAGAAATATCCGTTGACGACACGTTGATTTTTCAATACCCTAATATACGCGTATAATGCCTCAGCCAGTAAGATTACTCGTTTCCGTTGCGTTCAGGATTTTATTCGATCAGATTTGCTGTTTTATACATGACATGTCGCATAACGTTCTTTACCATCCTTTTATTTCATGGTTGACTACTTTTTGCGAATTTAAAACATTTTACAATTCATGTTTTTTTCCATATATATTGGCGTACATTTGAAGCATTAAAATTATATATGTGTTTGGCTTTGCGATTTTTAGATTACTCATTTGTGTAAGCGTTCAGTAGTTGATTTCGATCAGATTTGGTATTTTATACATGATATGTCGCATACAATTGTGTACCATCATTTTATTGTGCTAGTAAAAATATTAATTGTCTCCCTTTCCGGTGATGATATCACGCGTTATCACACCGAAAACAAACAAATATCCTCTATTTAGCATTGATATAGCTCGGACACACCAACTTGCCACTCCTGAACGCTATTCGCATGAATTACGCGGCCAAATTGTTCCCCGTGTTTCGCAAGCTAAATGATATCACAATAATATTTTCACACACTTCTCGCAGCGGTTACTTGCCTTTGTCTTATTCAGTAACCATTGCCACCTCGAGTGTAAAACTTGCAGTTTTAGAAGTTTTTAGGCAGACCACTATTTCTCTTTTCATTTTTTATATCCTCTGTTGTTCTGTTATTTCAGCGTTATTTCATTTTATACGCGGCTGATCGGTTATTCAGTCTCTGTTATTTCATTTCAGGTGCAGCGAAACGTGTGTCGAACTTGCACGAGCTGTTCCGAAATCTGAAAAACTTGCACAATGCGGTTGATGTCACATTATAGCGGGCTGGCGATGACGTCACAAGCGAATAAGATTAACCACAAAGAAAAACTGATGCCGACCGTTTTACAAACTGGACCGATGAAACTATTTTTATTTTAGACATTTCCTCTTATTTTTCTCTTAATATTTATCTTTTCCTAGAACTGCATTTAAAACAATATTTTAACCGAACTAAACGTGAGTAGTTTGCCAAGAAAATACAAATTTCGGTAACACTTCATTTAGCGCATAACAAATGGCATACTTTTCTCACCAAAACAATGAATGGCAACTTTTGAATCATTTGTAACGTCAGATTAACACGAACTGAAAACTTTCACATTATTTAAATAAAAAACATGATTAAAACTCGACGATACGCTGCCACAACATTAAATTCTACCACTGATAATCTATATTAGGCCGCTTTTCTGTTTGACATTATGCAAATCCGCATCTGCAATAAATTGGAACAAGTGAAAAACAGTGAAACTGTTTGCATATTCCTGCAGTACGTATCCGTATCCACCAAAGCGGTACCTCGCTCCACTCAGCAGTTTGAACGCAAGGCTTTGAGACATAAATAAAAGGTTTGAACGCTGAAAGACTGCGGCTTGCTATATTAAGGTTACGACAAAATATTAATTATAGAATATTAACATATCTTCAAGTAAGACAACTAGTTCTTCATAAATAATTTTTCAAAATGATGTATATTTTGGGTGATATGTAGCCAACATTTTATGTCTTATTTAACATTTTATTTAGAAAAAAAAGACGGCATAAAACAGGCAAAGGAATGTGAATAAAAATGATCTTCAATGCCATTTATAAACGTTAAGACACGGCGTTGATATAAGAATAGTTTGTGATTACTTGTATGCTTAAAGTACCGAAGAAAATGCGCCAATATCTGTACTGGCAGTTGTCTAAAATTTCATTTCCGAATGTCCTTTATTTATATTTCAGAAGTGCCGCGGTCATTAATTTCCAGCACACATTAATACAATCGAGACCGCTCTTTTGATACATAATACACGACGCACGCGCGTGATCTGAGCGACGCTTACTGAGCCAAAACAACATCTTTTGCACTTAGGCAATGTAACGTATTTACGCAACTGCCCAATAAACAACACGCAACAGAAACATACCGAAATGGCATAATAGGTTATGCACTCGTATATTTGGAATAAACGACTATGCTGATTGTTCGTTGTTGTTTTAATCGGATCTATGTTTTGTCATATATACATAAAGCGATCATTTAATAAGTTAATAGATAGTATTTAATAGACCACTCAATTGACAGCAAAGAAGTGTTTTGCGGTTCTGATTGGCCGTGTGATCAGTGATCTCCCTTGCTCCACTGTATTGAAAGTAGTGACGCAGTCTAAAATCACTAGCAGGAATACTCAACCTTCTATTCACCCAATAACTCGAGAATAAATGGACACATTTGTAGAATCGTGATTTGAAGCCGCCAATATAAATGGTGAATGCTTTATCTTGTTTTCGATCTACCACCTTTGAATAACGTTCGCGTAATTGCATTAAATATTCACAATTGACAATATTAACATGTTAAAATTTTACTAACTCAGCCAAATTAACTCATTGAAAATAAGAACAAAGTTGAACCAGCTAATAATGTATGCGGATGCATGTAAAAGCGTGTCCATATTTTTATGCATGTGGATACAGACACGTGAACAGACACGGAAGCAGATGCGGACATAAATGGAAAAGCGGTCTTAAGCATCTAAATATGGACATAAATCATCGTAATTAATAGGATACTTCGAATGATTGAACAACAAATATAGTGTTATTCTGGGTAGAACATACAAACCAGATAGAGATATCGTTTACAAAATCGTTTGCGTTAATTTAGAACACGCGTCACGCCCAAATTAAACTCCCCCTGACGTCATTAAATTACGTCATTAAGTAGTGGAATTTGTAAAGAGGAAGCACTAATGTTTGATAAAGTGCTAAATATATATCTAGATCTATTTATACATCCAATATGTTTCTATACTTTTGTCTTTAATAAAAAATTATATAAAAACAATGTAGTATTTTGTTTTTAGTAGTAGTAGTTGTAGTAATAGTAGCAGTAGTAGTAGTAGTAGCGGTGGTGGTGGTGATGGTGGTGGTGGTGGTGGTGGTGGTGGTAGTAGTAAAACTGCATACAAAATCACAGGGCGGAACCGCTATTAAAACTGTCAAACGCACAATTATCAGATTTTACGATATTTTCTTTTTTTTGATTATCAGCCTTTACGACATCTTTTTCGTTTTCATAATCAGACTTTAAGATCCTTATTTAGCGATCGTTGAATATATATACATAATCTTTACATTGCATTGGCATTTTAACAGGGAAGGGGTACGCATTAATAATCGTATGAACGCAATGCATCATCACCGGCGTAGTAATACCTGTGTGTACTATTTTTATGCAAATTATATTTCGACAAGAATATGTACATGAACTAAGTTGTCTTATACTGTTAAATGCTAATATTTCTTGCATTTATTGTTACCGTTTGATTAAATGTTTTTATAATTAATATACATGAAAATTTCGTTCCAGTTTTACTTCTACAATTAGAACGTTTGGAAATATCGCCCGGTGGTATATATCGGACACAATTGAATTATTATTGTATCTTTTACGTATTTAGTAAAAATAACGTCATTTGTGATTACAGATAATATTTTGTATTATTTCTAAGAAATACTGATTCTAATCCTGCACAGTAATTGTACAGTTGCTGAAAAAAACCATATCGTCAGCAATTTTACCAAAAACGGGCGTCTTAATTAAGACCGTATGGTAGGTGGCTAATCATTGGTTGTACGTCTACCATTTACAAATGCTATTTTATGTTGGAAAATTGACAAATGATGGTTCATATCCTAAATTTGATAATTGTTCATGTTTAAAAGCCAGCATTGATCGTTTTTAAAGTTTACATAGGTGGACGAAAACTACCACACGAAATTGACAATTTTGGAAATGATAGTCTATGTAATATATGGAGTATGCTCAAAATATCTAGTCTTTCTTCCTTCCTTACATAATTATGGCAAGAATTTACAATTTCCCAAGAAACGGCAAACTTATTGGGAGGCAAGTTTGCAGATTGCTCTTAGTATGGCAAAATGTGGCACTGTTTTACAGCGAAAGGCAGCAGAAATATATGACATACCAAAATCAGCACTTATAGATAAAATTCCTTGCCGGACACCCGAAAATAGATCTGATTTGACTTTGATTGCATCAAAATTGATTCAGTAAACGATTATTTGAAAATCAATTGATATTACAATAATAAAACATAATTTCAGTTAAAGATTTTGATGATTTTTTTTAAACCTGTCAAGTGGACGATAACTACCGCATGCACCAACATATACATGGTTGTATTGTTAGTGCATTATTGCATCAAGCACTTAAAACTATATGAAAATCATAAAGGAATTTTGATGTTTAAAAGTAAAATCACCTAAGTGTATAAACGATTGCGATTTGATTGAAATTAAGTATCGGTTTATGTAAATCAAACGTTAAGTGGACGATAATCTATAATCAATTTGACCATTTTTCCACTTTGGTGGACAGGATTCTATCATGAAAGGTCTACAAGTGTTGTTGTAAAAATAATCATTTCGCTATTATGTAATGTGTACATGTTATGTGTACATGTTATGTGTACATGTAATGTGTACATGTTATGTGTACATGTAATGTGTACATGTCATGTGTACATGTAATGTATACATGTAATGTGTACATGTTATGTGTACATGTTATGTGTACATGTTATGTGTACATGTTATGTGTACATGTAATGTGTACATGTAATGTGTACATGTTATGTGTACATGTTATGTGTACATGTTATGTGTATTTTAGGTAAACATTACTTTTCTTAGAATTAAGCGACCACAAAAAATATTCATGACGTAACATCGGTGATTTTGTTAAATATATGTCACAAAGACAAACAATACAAAACATGTTTAAGTTAATAAAACATTTGGACATTAAAATTAAACAATATGCCATATTCCCTTACTGTTCATTCTCACTAATATAATACCATATACTACCATATAAATATAATCCGCTGAACAAGAAGAGAACGCTATAATTAAACAAATGACATATGACGTCATTTGTGACGTATACAATGCAGTCGTGTTTGTGACGTGACTACTTTTTTGTTAAATATACGTCACAATAACAACCAATACAAAACATTCTTAATTTTAAACAAAGTGGCACTGCTTAGCACTAAGTTTATGATTTTCCAGATGAAACGGCTGCAATTGTATCGTTACTCCATAAGTTATCCACTGTATAATGTGGTCCGTGGCATTGATCCGTTTCCAAGCATTGATATAACGTTGAAAATTCGACACACACATTAATATAGATCTATATACACATTTAGATATACACTGTGCAGAAAAAAAAAATATGTTTAACACACATGCATAATTTAAAAAATCATATTGAACTCGAAATTTAAAAATATTGCAACACTTAGATATAATACTCTGGAAATTAGATCTAGATGAAATCTATTAAACACACTTATTAATTAACAGCCGATGTGCATAACCTGACAGTTCTATTTATAGCAAGAAAGTAATATTTATGCAACAATACTTTTATTTACTAATACGTGTTTCCCCAAATTTATCCATAGAAAATTACAAAACATTCCAACATTTAAAGTTTTCATACTAGGCAGTTATACCCCGTAAATTTATTTACATTTACATTCTTTGTACGATGTTTATAACTTTGATGTATGATCTACAATATAAATAAACAGAGAATATAAGGTGAGTGTTGGAGAAAGATGAAGTTTATTATGCGAGGCTTTGAAACAGATTAGCGCGAGGTTTTGTGCCAAACGTGATAAACTTCATCTTTATCCAACACTGACCTAATATTATATTTATCCCATTATGCTATGCTCATAAATCATGTAAACGGCATTAAAATATGTCAGAATAAAAAAAAAATAACGTTGGCTGTCTAATTTTAATACTGTTTTTTTTTTTGTTTACTTCAAACGTCATCAGTTGGTATGACGTCACATTGAAATACATAGCATTTTAAAAATAAAGATCGAATATAAAAATAGCGGTAGGATAAAGCTAACGTTTATACGAATGGTTGTTATTCGATCGATTCGGCTGTAAAACTCCAGAAACATCTGCATCAATGTATGTGCATTGTA
Source organism: Congeria kusceri (assembly GCA_027627225.1). NCBI lineage: Eukaryota > Metazoa > Mollusca > Bivalvia > Myida > Dreissenidae > Congeria > Congeria kusceri. Next base: position 20,219,879 of record CM051026.1, on the reverse strand, counting down.
TGTGCTAAAAGGATTTAATGCGCTTATACTTTAAAACACATGCTTATTAGTTTTCGATACTAAATTTCTTTAATCGTTACATGTTTGGTTGTTTATAAATAGTAGATGAGTAGCTTTAACTTCTTTCCGTTTTAAAATTACGACGTCTTCGAGTGCATTGACTGTCTCAGTGACGAAGCGTACGGTCATCTAGGATATATCGTGCCCTTTTATTTAATGTTACAGCATTTCCGATTTTAAAAATGGTTTTAACACCCACGTTAATTAAGTTAAATTATTTTCTTCAGTTTTGGTTGGCAGGAAGATGTAGAATAGTATATTAAGTTTTATTAGTTTAAAATAAACATAACAACAAAGCCATGTAATTTGGCTTTTAACACCCAACATTACGGCTTCTTCCTGACATTTCATGACGATTATCTGAAAATTGAACTATATGATGCTATGTCTTTAAATATTTTTATTAAAAGACGAGATGTAGTTGATACTTGTTTTTTGTTTCATTTCATCGTGCATCAGAAAGTTGCAATTCTGCTACTCTGGTTTACATCTAGCCACTGAGTAATTAAATGGTAATTAGATTGAATAGTATTCTCCTTTATTGCTGTTTAATTCGAATTGCGATGCTATGAGGTTAATTTTTATTTGCACTTACATGGTTTGTGTATAATTATGGGCAAAGTGTGAAGTTCGGGCGCACGTAAACCGGTTTAAACCACCAATGATTTGCATTGACCGTTCCAAGGCGGTGACCCCAGTTTTATTTTTGTGTGTTTTGTGTTTGTTATGTGTTTTTGTGATGTGCTGTGTAGTTTTTGGCAATTGGTCAATTGCCATAAATAAAGGACTTCGGGCTGCTAATAAGAGTTCTCTCCTGCTGTCGCAACTGGAGTTTCGCTTTGTTTATATTTGCATATCCATATTAAAAAAATTAAATTTGAAAACATTGATGGTAATGTTTCACAAAAAGTTTAATATAACAGCAACCATAATGTCGTGATCAATGTGCATGATTAATCCACATTAACGCTGTAATTTTAATAAAATGGTTTACGAAAAATTATCTATAGATAATAGAGAATCGAATCGACATTGGTTGGTTTAGCATTCGAATATCGAACCGGGCCATTTACAATCGAGTTATCGATATAACGAATCGACATTGGTTGGTTTAGCATCGGATATCGAATCGGCCCATTTACTATCGAGTTATCGATATAACGAAAAAATTGCTGCAGCCATAAAATGTCCTAACTTGACAGATGTAAGCATTGGAACTAAAAAGCTCAAGCATAATAACAAGAAAATTATTTAGAAAAAAAAAGAAAGGAAAAAATTGGTCCCACCGGGGTTCGAACCCGGGACCTCCGGATTAAAAGGCTATCGCCTTATCAGTTTCAACGAAAACAACAGAAACACTCCAAATTATTGCATCGTTTAGCGTTACAAACGCTTTATAATTGTATCAATGTAAACTGATAATTACACATAAACTAAACGGTTTTTACAGTATATTTCTATGTCCGTACTTTTTTTCGCTCCCTTGTATACACTCTTCTTTTATTTCTGTTATCGGTGACAAAAAGTTTTAAAAAAATTCGTCAATCTGTGAACATGTCCCTTAATCCTCCGCTGGCCCTTTATTTGATTCAAGTGGCAATTTACCTATACACTACAAGACAATATGAACAGCACATCACAATACGTAAAATGATTTAAACTGGGGTCTTAAAACTGTCAATGTAAAGAACCGGGGATTTAGCCCCACACCTAGCCCAGAATTATTAACAATGCATACACATGTAAACAAAACTTTCACCTTATAATGTTGCGATTCAAAGTAATTAAGTAATCCAAGAGAATATGTATTCAATTGAATGAAGTAAAAACAAGTATCAGCTAAATATCTGCTGGTTCACAAGATTAAGTTTAGTTTAAACCTATTTATTTTAGCTCGATTTAATGAGACACTCTCGAGTCCGTTTCCTGGGTAGAACCAGTACTTGGTGTCTTTGGGGGGATCTTGAGTACGCTCCCAGAGTGGGGATCAAACCCGGAACCTCCCGATCGCTAGGCGGACACCATATCCACTACGCCACCGCGACCTCACAAAATTTCAAGATCTAGCATCATATTGTTGCCATTGCAGATCATCGTCATGCATGTCATATTTTTCGTACATGTCATTTTCCAGATCATCGTCATGCATGTCATATTTGTCGATTTTTCTTAGACATTCGACTTTATTAGCAATAACTAAGATTTGAAGAAAATTCAAAGAAACTTACATGACATTCAAATTTCTAAAGAGCATTATGTGCGGTATATTACTTACTTGTGTATTTTTCTCGGGCACTAAATATATGGACAAATAATTCAGTTCATAAAACGGTCCAAGTCAAGGATCGGTGATTTTGCTGCCCATGTTTAATGTTTACACATTTCTGCATCCGTAGTTTGTTATTGTATTGCAATCAGGGGCGTAATTTTGCAATAAATATGAAATACGAAAACAAATGAATAAATAAATGAATGAATTAATGAAAATGAATGATTGAATTAATGAAGTATACATGCATGCTCACACACGCGCACACACATAGGCATCAAAACATACATACATACATACATACATACACGCACACATACATACAAACAAACACACATACATACATACATACATACATGCATACATGCATCAATGCATGCATGCATGCATGCATGCATGCATACATACATACATACATGCATGCATACATACATACGTACATACGTACACACGTACACTCACACACACACACGCACACACACACAAACACACATACATACATACATACATACATGCATACATGCATCAATGCATGCATGCATGCATGCATACATACATACATACATACATACATACATACATACATACATGCATGCATGCATGCATGCATGCATGCATGCATGCATGCATGCACGCACGCACGCACGCACGCACGCACGCACGCACGCACGCACGCACGCACGCACGCACGCACGCACGCACGCACGCATGCATGCATGCATGCACGCATACATACATACATACATGCATGCATGCATGCATACATGCATGCATGCATGCATACATGCATGCATGCATGCATACATACATACGTACATACGTACACACGTACACTCACACACACACACGCACACACACACACACACACACACACACATACACACACATACAATAACGACTTGTTTCTAGATTGATACTGAAGCGCCCACTCACACCATCCCAACCAAATAACAAGTTTTCTGGCGCGAATCCCGGCTATCTAGATAAACATTCGATCGCAAACAAGATTATCAGTATTTTCGATCAGTCCAGTCAAGGATTTAAGATAGCATCGCGGAACTCCAACAAGTGTTTCTACGCAGTTAATAAAATCCGGGAACCCACACTATGGCCTAAATTAGAACTCGATTGCGCTCGAGTGTGGGTTCCGAGTATTACAGGGATATTAAAGGCGTTGTACTAAGAAAAATCATATATTAAAGGGATACAAATCTATAGCCTTTCAAACAAGTACGGCGGGTTGAATTTGCTATGAAATATTAAACACTAAACGAACATGTAAGTATGAAATATTCAACACTAAACGGACTTGTCGCTATGAAATATTGAAGACTAAACTGACATGTCGCTATAAAATATTGAACATTAAACGGACATGTGGCAATGAATTATTGAACACTAAACGGACATGTGGCAATGAATTATTGAACACTAAACGGACATGTTGCTATGAAATATTGAACACTAAAAGGACATGTCCCTATGAAATAGTGAACACTAAACGGACATGTCGCAATGAAATATTGAAAACCTAAAGGACATGTCGCTATGAACTATTGAACGCTAAACGGAGATGTCGCAATGAAATATAGAACACTAAACGGATATGTCGCTATTTAATATTGAACACTAAACAGACATGTCGATATGAACTATTGAACACTGAACGGACATGTCGCAATCAAATATTGAACACTAAACGGACATGTCGCTAGCAAATATTGAACACTAAACAGACATGCCGATATGAACGATTGAAAACTAAACGGATAGGTCGCAATGAAATATTGAATACTAAACGGACATGTCGATATGAAATATTAAACACTAAACGGACATGTCGCTATGAAATATTGAACACTAAACAGACATGTCGATATGAAATATTAAACACTAAACGGACATGTCGCTATGAAATATTGAACACTAAACAGACATGTCGATATGAAATACTGAACACTAAACGGACATTTCGCTATGAAATATTGAACACTTAACGGAGATGTCGCAATGAAATATTGAATACTAAACGGACATGTCGCTATCAAATATTAAACACTAAACAGACATGTCGATATGAACTATTGAACACTAAACGGACACGTCGCTATGAAATATTGAATACTAAACGGACATATCGTTATGAAATATTGAACACTGAACGGACATGTCGCTATGAACTATTGAACACTAAACGGAGATGTCGATATGAAATATTGAACACTAAACGGACATGTCGCTATGAACTATTGAACACTAAACGGACACGTCGCTATGAAATATTGAATACTAAACGGACACGTCGCTATGAAATATTGAACACTAAACGGACATATCGTTATGAAATATTGAACACTGAACGGACATGTCGCTATGAACTATTGAACACTAAACGGAGATGTCGATATGAAATACTGAACACTAAACGGACATGTCGCTATGAACTATTGAACACTAAACGGAGATGTCGATATGAAATATTGAACACTAAACGGACATGTCGATATGAACTATTGAACACTAAACGGAGATGTCGATATGAACTATTGAACACTAAACGGACATGTCGATATGAACTATTGAACACTAAACGGAGATGTCGGTATGAAATATTGAACACTAAACGGAGATGTCGGTATGAAATATTGAACACTAAACGGACATGTCGGTATGAAATATTGAACACTAAACGGACATGTCGATATGAAATATTGAACACTAAACGGACATGTCGGTATGAAATATTGAACACTAAACGGACACGTCGCTATGAAATATTGAATACTTAACGGACATGTCGCTATGAAATATTGAACACTAAACCGACATGTCTGGAAAACAAAGACTGTATTAGCCACAACGGCGATAATGGCTATGAAATACTGAACATTTAAGGGATAGTCTGACCTATCAGATCAAGATCATTAAAGGTGTGAAGGGGCACAAGGGTAGGAATAAGTAAGACATATTGAAAGTCAAAGGTATATATAGTTAAACAAGGACACAACAGGGGTTAAGGGGTATAACGGTGGTTTTTAATAAGAAATATTGAACATTAAGGTAGTCGCACATTAATGAAAGCGGGTAACATCGACTCAGTTCGTAACGTATCGGTGTCTTCCGGTATATTTCGGATACCGTCGGACGACGATAATCGCAAAAAGTTACATAAATAAACATCGTGTATTTTGTAAATAAACCATAAACTAAAATGAAACATTTACTTTTTGGTTAGCAACTTCAATTATTCCACATATTCAACGTACATTTCATTTGTTAAGCCAAAATAATAAAAAAATAAAAAATAAACAACAACAAAAAACAACAGTTCATCAGTTCAAGTTTTCACAAGAACACACAGGTCCAGGAAACTATATTGCAGGAGAAGAATTTCCAACAACAATCATCAAGATTACAGTGCTTCTGTCCTTGGATTGAACACTTTTAATTTAATGAACTGCATTAGTGTGCCCATATTGACAAAAGTGTTTATGTACACTTTTCAGTATCATCTTTTAGTTATATTAATCAAGCAAGAAATTTGAATAAACAAGAGTTTGTGACAATGTTAGTTTTAATATGTCGGATAAATAATATTTTACAAACAATTGTTGTCAATTCTTAAACCCACACTTCCATACTTCATTGATCAGCATATAATTCCAGACGAGTTAGGAACGTTTAAAAGTTTATACTTTTGCATTATTTATTTGTATTAACAATACAATTAATTTTGGAGGGTCACATACACTTGAACAATAGTCCAAGATTCACTTTGAAGTTAGAAGCACAATTTATAAAAGTGTAAGAATTTCTTTTTAGAAGGGGTACTTTAACATTTAGAGGGGGTACTTTAACATTTAGAGGGGGTAGTTTAACTTTTAGAGGGGGTACTTTAACATTTTGCTTACTTGTCAATATATGATTGCTGTTAACATCACAAAGTTGTGTATTTTATGTATAATTATGATAATTTATAGTCTTTTTTTGTATATAAATGGAAATAAATGTACTTTTAGACCACATAAAAAGATATATGCTAGATCAACAGAAACTAAAACTTTTATTTTCTTCTTGTGTTTTACCCTCAGTAATTTGTTAACCTCGACAACTGTTATTACAGGATTAATTTTAAATGATTTTATTATTTGCAACACAAGCATGTCAGTATGTTTTTATGTAACTACTAGGTTAAAAGATGGTTGGATAATTCATTCAGTTATTGGATGTCATGGGTCCTGTACGTTGGCATTTGTGTTCACTATAGTTTTCTCTGACGACTGTTTTCCGAGTGATTCTAATACTTAATTATAGTATTTAAATGTTTAGTATTTCGTTGTATTAGTTGTCTAAAATAATAGTTTAAGTCACCAAGCTGTTATTGGAATCAGAATATTAGAATTTATGAAGTTTTTTGACATGTTAAGTTGTGATATGTACTAAAAACAGCATTTGGCCCCTTACTGTACTAGGTTTTCAAAACCGACCCCTGTATACTTAAGCTGCAAATATTTATGTTTTACGACGGTGAAAGTTCATACGTTTTTGGAATTTCATTTGCATACGTATGAACATAATTTTAGTGGGCTCAATGCACCTATACCCTTTACCTATTTGATCACAACTGACTTTATAGTATGGACACTCATTTTCAAGTTAGTTGAATTTGTCGTTATTTTCGATAGGGGTACTGTACATATTTTAATGTTTTTCTTTATATTGTATATAAACATCACACAGTTTTATTATTCTGCTTATAGATGTCCATGTAACTGTTATGAAGTTTAAAATATGCTGAAAATAAAAAACATGAACATGTGGCTTTTGTGGCTTTTTCTAATATGACATGTCCAAGGGGGTGGCATTACAAAAATGCTAATAACTTTTTTATTACACTGTAAAAAGTCTTTAAATTTTCAAATATAATGTCTTATTGATAGTAGATTATGATGAAAAAAAAATTAAACACATTTGTCATCATGACCATAAGTGTGTGACTACCTTAAAAGGATGTCTCAGTAGAAAAAAATATTTTTGACGATAACCGACCGCTTTTTTTTCGTTTTTCGTGACGGACTGAAAACGAACTGTGTATGCTATAATATTATGTATTCAGCTGTAAAGTAACACATGAACAACTGAACAGTGACCAGTGGCGAACATGCAACAATATCCAGTAGGCGGGGCTTATCACACACTGCGATCAGATACTGCTAAAGTTTCATAGTATGATTCACATATTGTAAATACACAACATAAAGCTAATAACGATGATAGTACATGGACATTGTCTACAGTTGCGAATATTCAACAATAACCAGTAAACGGGGCTTTGTAGGACCATATATTTTGCAAATCATATTTTTCACATCTTTCAAAAGTACGATCTCATTCTTCAAAGGTGTGAAAATTGAGATCCTTTTCTTCACACATCTCAGTCTTTTTCTTCACATTTTCTGTGAAGTTTTTGATCGTATCCAATCGTAACACTATCTCTTAGTATCTCGAGAATAATTAAATAATGGAATTATTTTGAAAATTGGCCACAATTGTATGCATAGTTTACATATTTTTTTATAGTTTCTGATACTGTGGATGACCTTGACACGGAATTCAAACCTCGATTTACTGGCAAATATCCAAATATATCGGTTTTGGTTTTGTTGAAAATTGAAAACAATTTTATGCATAGTTTACATATTTTTTGTAGCTTTTGATACTGTGGATGACCTTGACACGGAATTCAAACCTCGATTTACTGGCAAATATCCAAATATATCGGTTTTGGTTTTGTTGCGCCAGTACGCATGTACGATGACTTATTTGTTGTCACATGCAACACCTCACCACACGTAATGCACGTGTTTTCCGAATCGTACAGTTATGCATGGTTTAATTCTTATCAGGGGCAATATCCACAAAGCTCCTAAGGAAATGTTTAGTTTAAGTCATATTTAAGTGAACAATTCAAATAAATGTCCTGTGTGAAAATCAATATTTTATATTTAAAATATGGTAAAATATTAAGTTCACACTTACTTTAAACATCATCAGAAGAGCATGCAAAATCCTGAAACAAACATATTTTTTACGCTTAATAAGAAGAATACAATGATGATAATAAGGATGGGGAGAATGAAGACAACGATGTCGATGGTGACGGCGATGATAACGGCGATGATGATGATGATGATGATGATTGATTGATTGATTGATTTGATGTTGATGGTGCTGGTGATGATAAATGAACAAGTTGTGGAAGTCGAAGAAGAAAGAGGAGATGAAGAATAAGAAGAAAAAGAAGTAGAATAATATGTCGATGATGATGATGATGAGGAGGAGGAGGATGGTGATGATGATGATGATTATGATGATGATTATGATTATGATGATGATCATGATGATGATGATGATGATGATGTGGGATGTAGGATGCAGGGAAATAGAAACGAAATAAAGAAACCCAGTGGGATTTAATTTCAGGTGAAAAGTAACAAGGTAATCGCAATAAATAATGTTCAACCAACCTCCGCGCAGAGATTAAACAGTGTCCCAGCATAGCTGGATTTAATCTCTGCCGGCATGACTTTCCACTAGATCTATAAATAGGACCAGATTTTCCACGTGACCACTTGGCGCGAAACAAAATCGTGGACAAGCACATGAAAACAAACGAGGACAACTTAAAATCCTTGCGTTGTTATGTGTACTTGTTTATGTATTTATTTTTGTTTTTCATTTTAACTCGTTATTTATACACCTGGACCAATAATGCAACATGTTTGTACAATTATTATAAAATAATAATGACAAAATTTAAAAAAAATAAAAAATTATTCTTCAATCTCCTCATAATCGTCTCCCCTGAAAAGTTTTTTAACTCGTGGTGGCAGCGGTTACTGTGAATAGTATCAATGGGGAAGTAACCGCTGTGAGGAGCTTGAAGAGCATGGGAATAGTAGATATGGTAATGTTTTCTGCAAATCCTGAGAAGGCGATGTACCAAATAGCTGATCAAAAGCCAGAAACAACATCAGTTAAGATCATGCTCTTAATTAATTAAGTTTACATTTAATGGGTGTTTATCTGCACGCTGATTGGCTGAACATTTAGGTTATGTTGATAAACAGTTTACATGGTTGACAATATTTTTTTCAGATTAAGAAAACGTTGTAAACTATGTGATAGTATTATTGGTGTAACAATGAGTAACAATTTTTATTCAATTGTATTACTCTGTACAAATACAATTAGTGTATACCCAATGTGAATTTGGAGGCTTTTAATAAATCAGATTATCAATATGATACAGCAAAACTAAAATACACAACAATACAATGGTTGTTATAACTATATTTGTAATGCATATTATTAATTTCATATTACACTCCTGTTAACTTGCTACTTTTATTACTTGCTGATCGTGATAAATTCCTTGTAATCGATTAATTAATCTTCTATCCTCTTTCATTCTGAAATATTTTCCTGCATTTCGCCCACTTTTACCCTTATTAACGTCCTTGAATACGTTCACAACAATCATTGTCCACACATTGGACACGTGTTCATGATATTGTCCTATGTGCTTTTGTGCAATGGGGGACTGGGACTACTTTCAACATGGCGTACTGTAAGTGGGTGTGATGTGATTGCATCATATGCGTCGCGAATGTAAGAGCAAATGGTTAAAACTAGTTCTGCGTCAACGGTACGTCATTTTTTTCTTATTCGTTTTATGAAAACACATGGATTCAATCCGTTGTATATTTATAATTTGTGGAACTATATTTTGAACCCATAACACTGAGTATGAAGACAATTTCCTATAAATTGTGGGTGTTTCACAGCTGATCGGCTAATGATAGCGGATCTTCTATATAAAATGTTAACACTTGCTATGTATAGAATGCTTACTGAGCCTTAAATACCGAAACGTGGTCTTAAATGATTGTGTCGTGAATTTTTATCCGAGAGACCGGTTCCCCCAAGGTAGAAGGTAATGGTTATACCATTTATACCTATAACGTTGTTGATGTTGTATTTTTGTGGACTTTGTAGTTGTCACATCCAATTATTAGCTCATGTAATCCATCTATAATCATCAAAGTGGTGCCAGTATTGCTTCCAAATCTATTTATAACTATTTAACCTTTTTTAAATATCTTCTTGTTTTTGTTTTTTTTTAGTTTCTCGGATCCTTCCGATTCGTAGGAAAAGGCAAAACAAATAACATAATCAATCTTGTCAAAAATTATTTTAAAAAATCGATTGATCAAATTGTTGGCAAACGTATTCATTTAACTTTTTTACCGAAAAGCTTTGTTCCAATGTTTCATGTTTTACTATGGCAAACGTTGGATTTCTGTATATTTGCTACTTTGATCACCATTATTTAAATAAACTCATGTTTGTAATTATTTCAAACTAAGTTTAGTTTCATTACTTTGTTTGCTTTTTGTGTGTATGTGTTTTAACTGTCATAAAAATTATAAACAGGTCAAAGTTAGGCGTATTTGTTGGTTTCCGCTTATCCGGCCCCACCCCCGTTTTTCCGGCGACCCCTTTTGTTTTACCTATCGATCTTTAAATTTCAGTAAAAAGAGGAGTTTTCGCTAATATGCGGCTTTTTGTATAATTAGCAAACAATTAGAATGTGTCTGCCTGAGACAGGCGCTCTTGGCAATAACAAAAACAGGCGCTCGTGGCAATAACAAAAACATGCGCTCTTGGCAATAACAAAAACAGGCGCTCTTGGCAATAACAAAAACTGGCGCTCTTGGCAATAACAGAAACAGGCGCTCTTGGCAATAACAAAAACAGGCGCTCTTGGCAATAACAAAAACAGGCGCTCTTGGCAATAACATACCATAAGGTATAATTTCTTTGATTGGAGGCTTAAACATTTTACTTGTAGTCCACTATTCCTACACTGTGTGGTGAAAACCAGTGCCCTATCATAAACATGTGAGCAAAAGTGATAAAATATTTTGTCTTAAGTATGAAAATAGTAGCTAAGCATCTTGATAAGTAGTGAAAGATCTAGAATCGCAAAAGGTACAGGGTGCTGCTAAAAAGGAGCTGGGCGGAAAGCCAGACCGGTCTGTTGTAATTTTGTAATAATTTGCTAAATCCAGGAAGTTTTAAGCATAGTTTATGTATTTGTCATTGAACATTTGCAAAAATATATTAATTTTGAAAATATATTCAACATTGCTGTGTTGACCAGCCAGGAGGGGCAGCAGGGTGAAACCAGAAAGGAGTAGGGTTCAGTATCCTGCTATTTTGCTCTAGATCTTTCCCTAATAAGTTGTTCTTGTCAATGACATATAAACACAAAATGCAATCATATTAATGAAAAGAAAATCAGTTTGAAATACTCACTATGCAAATCCTATTTCACTTGGATTTATTTATTTAAATGTTGTCGACCATATGCAGTAAAAATTAAGTTTGGATGTCATTTTAGTTACTTTGTCTCTTACACATTTTGCAAAATAAAAGTGGGTTAGATGTCCTCGTTAATATTTATGAAGTTCACTAATTTGTTAGTACTGTATTATATACTTATAGAAAAAAGACAGTGGGCATTTGTTTCATTTCGTAGATTTTATATGTTGCTAGATTTAAATATGGATGAATTTGGTACCGAAATTTGTGCTATATATAAATATAATTAATTATGTAAATACCCCAGTGATTGCTGATCAATTATTAAAACGTGTACGTCAACTAAACGCAACATTAGTGATTTTAAAAGTTGCAAAGACGACCACGATACTTGAGTTTGATGTTTTCACAGATTAAGTACCACAAACCAGCCTAAAATGCATACAATTCTATTTGTTGCCTAAGAACTTGTGTAGCCACCTCTTTGACGTCTTCGAGTGGCCACTCGTTTGAACATTTAACGGACGCACATAAAAACAAAGACATTGAACGGACGTACTTAAAAACAAAGGCATTAAACCATTGAGTAATTAAATTGTAATTCAATTGAATGTATATTCTCTTTTAATACTATATAATTTGCATTTCAATGCTATGAGGTTAAGGTTTATTTACAAGTGCGTGTTTTGTGATTAATTATGGGCTAAGTGTGAGGTTCGTCATGCCCTTAAGCCGGTTTAAACCCCAAATGCTTTGCATTAACCTTTCCAAGGCGGTGACCCGATATTTAATCACTTTTATGTTTTTTGATGTGTTGTATGTATTGTCATGTATTGTATAGGCGATTGGTCACCTGCCTCAAGCAAATCACCAGCGGATGGTAATAAGGGTTTCTCTCCTGATGATGTCTCTGGAGTTTCATTATTTCTATATTGGCGCCATTTTTCAACCAATGCGACAGAAAGTTGCTGCAAATTGTGCATTGGACCACGTGCCCTTACACGTTGCCCAAGTTCATCCCATACTCAGTAGATGTTCTATTGGATTCATGTCAGGCGACATTGCCGGCCATTCTACATTTCCATTGCATTATGTTGGGAGAATTTGCGACTTATTCTTGCAGTATGCGGACGAACATTACCATGCATAAGAATAACGCCCAGACGTCTTTGCAACTTTTAAAATCACTAATGTAACATTTGAATGACGTTAATGTTTTAATAATAGATTAATTTTTTTGGCCTTTTAAATTATTTATTATGTCAATTTATAACATAAATTTTGATACCACATTCACCCACACTTGAATCAAACAACATATAAAATATATGAAATGAAAAAATGTCCAGTTTTATTTTTTTATTAGTGTTTACTTCATATATAAATTCAACGTAAATCATGCTGATTTTATATGCATACTTAAAAACAAAAGTTGCATTGTATTTGTATCGCTATTGTCGTGTTTATTGCGCAAAAAATGTGTTTATAATAGAATTTCACATTTTAAATTTTATGTTTTCGTATGAAATCTGCAAGTCCCTCCTCTGGGCAAGTACTTTATTAAAACACATTTGTTGTAACTTTCTCTGGATTTTGTTATTTGCTATGCGAACTAGAAATAATAAATGTTATTTGTTTTATATACATATTAGAATTATAAACTGTGTATATATGTACATATGTTATAAGGTGTCATGTGACTATTATTATCATTCATTGGATCATGTTACGAAAAACATGTATATGTTTAAGTAACGAAATAAATATGTTGAATCTTGAATCTTGAATCTTTAAATTTTATTTCCGTCTCCAACTAGACAGTGTTTACAGAATGTCCGAGAAAATAAAACTTAAAAATACTCTGCTCTAAGTCTTCGTTTTGTTTTGAGAAAGGACTTGGATGTAGATTGTCGAACGTTCCCTTTCAATAGAGGGCAATGCACAATATTATTTAAAAAAAAATATATTTCAAGCGAAGCATAATAGCGAGTGACCAATTTTTTAACCAATCTCTGTATCAAGATGCATGACTTAAAATAAATCTAATTAGGATAATCTATGTACTACTACAAATACAGTGAAACCTGTCCAAACCGAACTCCGTGAAAACCCAATCCCTGTCAAAACCGAGCTGCTGTTTCGGTTCCGATTTTTTTGTTGTTCTTATTTTATATATCAATAGGCCTTAGTAAACCGAACCCCGTCCAAACCGAATAGTGAACAATTTTATCAAAAGTTTGATCTCATTTAACCTTTAAAAATACACTGAATTAACCGAACAGTGTTATAAGTCAGGTTGTCATTTCGCGCTACCGACCGCAGAGGTGTGTAAGCGATAATTGGTGACACAATTACACACAAAGGGCATAATCGCCATTGTGATAACGGGCACTGGTGCATGCAGCATACGACAATAATCAGATTAGTCCGTTTCTTGTCTGTCGTACAGTGTAAAATTGTAAATGATTCATACGCGAATAAATATATATAATAGAAAGTAAATTTATAAGGAAAATAACTTTAAATAAAAAAAAAAACTTGGGTAAACAGAACATCTGTGAAAATGGAACGATCGGGATAGTCCCGATGCCGTTCGCTTTAGAAAGGTTCTATTGTACAAACTTTGGAACATAGGCACACATATAATGTTTTACACCGTGAGTTCTTAATGAAGTATGACCACTATCCACTGTCACGAGCTCCTCGTGCTCATTAAAACGCCCACTAGCAACAAACACTCCTAAATGGAAACCAATTATCGACTATGTCAATATCTTTAAAACACCTGTAATTACATTTTCAGTACATCCACCATGCGGTCAATGATTTGGCACTTTACGGTGGGCTGCTTCTGCCTTCTTGCCGTCAGATACTCGAGCTGTTTGACCAACCGTGAATTCTTCGAACTTGCCAAACAAAATGGAGCAGGTAGGTACTACCCTTGGCCCAAGACTATGAACATACTTCAGCTTAGTCTTAGTCTTAATATTAAATATTAAACCAATGAAAATTAAAGCACAAATGAAGCAATCATTTTCATTGGTCAAAATTTAAAGTTTAGACTAAGTTTGAGATTAAGAAATTTCATAGTCGTTGGGCCTTTATTTCTACTCAGTTAATATTGCTGCTTCTTTTGATACTGCTAGTACTAGTAATGATGCTGCTGTAACTAAGAATGCTACTACTCCTTCTGTAACTCCTACTACTCCTGCTTCTACTAATACTACTTCTGTTTCTGCTAATACTTCTTCTGCTTCTACTAATACTACTCAAGCTTCTACTGATACTACTCCTAATTCTACTTATGCAACTTCTGCTTCTACTAATACTACTCCTGCTTCTACTGATACTACTACTGATTATACTAATACTACTCCTGCTTCTACTAATACTACTCCTGCTTCTACTAATACTACTCCTGCTTCTACTAATACTACTTCTGCTTCTACTAATACTACTCCTGATTCTACTAATACTACTCCTGCTTCTACTAATACTACTCCTGCTTCTACTAATACTACTTCTGCTTCTACTAATACTACTTCTGATTCTACTAATACTACTCCTGCTTCTACTAATACTACTCCTGCTTCTACTAATACTACTTCTGCTTCTACTAATACTACTCCTGCTTCTACTAATACTACTTCTGCTTCTACTAATACTACTCCTGATTCTACTAATACTACTTCTGCTTCTACTAATACTACTCCTGCTTCTACTAATACTACTTCTGCTTCTACTAATACTACTTCTGCTTCTACTAATACTACTTCTGCTTCTACTAATACTACTCCTGATTCTACTAATACTACTTCTGCTTCTACTAATACTACTCCTGCTTCTACTAATACTACTCCTGCTTCTACTAATACTACTTCTGCTTCTACTAATACTACTCCTGCTTCTACTAATACTACTCCTGATTCTACTAATACTACTCCTGCTTCTACTAATACTACTTCTGCTTCTACTAATACTACTCCTGATTCTACTAATACAACTCCTGCTTCTACTAATATTACTCCTGCTTCTACTAATACTACTCCTGTTTCTTGTAATACTACTTCTGCTTCTACGAAAACTACTCCTGCTTCTACTAATACAACTCCTGCTTCGACTAATACTACTCCTGCTTCTACTAATACTACTCCTGCTTCTACTAATACAACTCCTGCTTCTACTAATACAACTCCTGCTTCTACTAATACTACTCCTGCTTCTACTAATACTACTTCTGCTTCTACTAATACTACTCCTGATTCTACTAATACAACTCCTGCTTCTACTAATACTACTCCTGCTTCTACTAATACTACTCCTGTTTCTTGTAATACTACTACTACTACTACTACTACTACTACTACTACTACTACTACTACTACTACTACTACTGCTGCTACTACTACTACTACTACTACTGTTACTACAGCTATAACTGCTTCTGATGTTGCTGGTGCTTGCCGTTGAGGTTGATGATAGAACTATTTCTTGACTAACCTTGAGTTTTTCGAACCTGCTAAACAAAATAAAGTAGGCAGGCTATAAGCTTTTATCTTACCTCGTACGGAATACTCGCTTTCCATTGGTTTAGCCGGGTCAGGCGTTGAGCGTATATTAATCCATACTAAGTCAGCAGCAGTTAATACAAAATAATAATTATTTCACAATAAACATAAAATTATTATTAAAATGCTAAATTTGATTAAAAATTATTACTCGGCAAGATAAATTCGTCACATGGCTTCTTACTGACGCTCTCGCTCAATATTAGATTCCTGACCTTTCTACTACTACTTCTGTTTTGTTCATGTTGCTGCTGCTGCTAATGCTTCTTCTACTACTAGAAACATTAATAAAACTACCACTTAAACAGCTAGCTAAATCTTGAACTGGTTTATGTGTCATTTACGTATTTGTGTTTGTTTTGTGGTATTTTCATTTCTAAGCTGCTACCAAGGTCATCACAAACGTCAATATTTTTTCCACATAGTAACAATGATATCCAGAATACGTAATCAAATCTAGTACTTGAAAATCTTTGAAATTTTATTCAGTCAAAACGCTGTGCCGGAAAGAGCAATCATAACGGTAGCGATTTGTTTGCTGAAACTTTCAGAAGTAACCGAAGAAGATCCGAACGACATTTCCGATGACGTAGGTGATGAAGTCATCGACCTACCTGGTGACACGGATGACGAACTGGACGCAGAATTCCTCATTGAAAAGATGGGGGTACTTGACCTGCTTCAGGAGCTCGATGAAAGCGATAGCGACAGTGATGAAGGTTATTAGCTGAACTTGCTTTTAATGTTTTTTTTTCTTCTTCTATTAACTGTTTATATATTTCCCTCCTATTAACTGTATATATAATGTCCGACGTAACCAAACATAAGTGCTATAACTTTTCTAATTAGGCCTAGATCTATCATGGTAAAGAAATTATTTTCTTTAACATTGTTTTATATATTTATATATTTATTTATTTATTTATTTATTTATTTATTTATTTATTTATTTATTTATTTATTTATTTATTTATTTATTTATTTATTTATTTTTAACAAATATTTGTTTATTTTAATGTTATTCAAATGCATATATTTATTTATTTATTTATTTATTTATTTATTTATTTATTTATTTATTATTTACTTATTTATTTATTTATTTTTTTTTATTTTTTTTTATTTATTTATTTATTTATTTATTTTTTTATTTATTTATTTATTTATGTATTTATGTTTGCGTGGTAGCA
Source organism: Congeria kusceri (assembly GCA_027627225.1). Taxonomy (NCBI): domain Eukaryota; kingdom Metazoa; phylum Mollusca; class Bivalvia; order Myida; family Dreissenidae; genus Congeria; species Congeria kusceri. The sequence goes on along the minus strand of CM051026.1, from coordinate 20,202,405 downwards.
CAAAAAACGAAAACATCGACTACAAACGTCTCTTCCGTGTTTTTATAACACAATTTACACTTACATTTTATTATCACCAGTCAGCAAAGTGCCGAATGGTGTAAGGTGGTGGCACAAAAAAGGAAAACATCGTCACAACAACCTTCGACGCAGCGCCTGCAGCTGCAGACACTGGTACTGCCGCTGCTGCATCGACCGCACCTTCCGGCTGTTCAGGTGGCGCTTTCGGTTTAATCGTAAGTTTCTTTGTTGCTTTTGTTGATGTTGTTGTTAATAATCGTAATGATTGTGGAATTGGTGGTAGTGGTGCTGATGGTGGTGATGACGATGATGATGCTGATGATAGTGATGATGATAATGACGATGATAAGGTTGATTGCGATGGTGGTGATGATGATATAAGGGAGTTATAATCCATTTCATTCTAATTTGTTCTTTTTCGGGTTGTAGCATGTATCGCCTTTGGTTACAACCCAAGCATTCTTGGCGTCGAACTGACAATTACCTTCAACGGACGTCGCCTCTTTCACCATCAAATCTCGTGTAAGTAAAGCCATTGGTTGATTGGATTATAAGTCATATTCATTGCGGTTGGCTAAAGTATTTTGCAATTTTGGTAACTTGTGCGTAACTTTTTGAAATAATGTGGAATTACTACACCTAACTCGATTGGTTGAAATATTTTGGAAATTATACAACTTTGTAAGCGATTGGTTGAAATATTTGGAAATTAAGGCAACTGCTTGTTTGAAATTACAGTGTTGAATGTTTGTAAATACTTATGTGATTGTCCGTTACCAATTTCACGGCTGGACATTTCGAAGTTTCTTTTTGGTTTTCATCGACGGAAATATAAATGTCAATTGATTGGTCTTATTATTAATAGACACCTATTGAATTGTTTCGATAGATTGATTAAATTATTGATTGCTTGGGTAATTGATTAATTGGTTTATTGATCTATTCATGTATATGCTGTTGATTAATTGATTGATTGGTTGGTTTCTTTATTCATTTCGATCATACCGATTGATTTATTAATTGATTTATTGGTTGATTTATCGAATGATTGTTTGATTGATTTATTGAATGATTGATTGATTGTTTAATCTTTTGATTGACTGATTTATTGATTGATTCACCTCGATCGATTGATTGATTTTATTTTAGTGAGGCATCCGCCACCGCTGTGTTTCGGTATCCCATTGAGATTTTTACCACGCGTATGCATACAGGTGTACAACCTCAACTTCCAGAGGAAGTCCATGTGCATCCGGGTTATACTAGTCATTGTGAGTAACGTTTTTATACGACTGTGAACTGATAACTCCAGTCTCATTAAAAAGAGCAAATAGACTTATCTTTATTCAACACGTTCCTTGTATTCTATTTATCCAATCATTTTCTGCCTGTGTTTTAAAATAAACGAAAGAAATATATTACATTACTATGAACTACAAAAATGACTACAATGCGTGTTTGATGTATCCCACCTTGTTGTATTTAGACAGAGTTTATTTAACGGGGATCTTTTTTGAAGATCTGATGATGGGATAAAATGATCTTCAGTCTGAGGCTTACTAACAGCGAAACGTTTTAGAGTTAGCTTTTCGATTTATTTAAATGAGATTTGAGACAACTCTTATGTTTGATGTAGTTGTCAATCATTACTGCGATAAGTCGGTTTAAATTTAGTTGATATTGAGGGGCTAAACCATTTACCGAAAAAAAGGGAAGTCGCTATTTTCTGTTAACACATTGCAATCGTTTGTATTTACCAGTTTCGATTCGTCCATGTTAAAGCTGCAGTCGATAGAATATAATCCAATTAGTTTTATTACATGAACTGAAGACTGTTTCTTGTTTACGAAAGACATTTTATAATGTCTATGTTCGAAAACGCTTGGTACGAACGGAATATACCCTAATGTACATACTGATTTACTCCAGCTATCGTATTCAGATAACTGTACGGTAAGAGATGTTACGAAAACATTATTAGTTTACCGATTGCAGTGCGGTTTAAGACTGTTGTCGGAAGGGCAATTTCTAAAACAGGTATCGCGGAAAACTACGTCTATTATTTGCAGGCTACGAGTCAGTAAATCGAAACCTGAAATGGTCCTTGTTTCAAAACAGCAAAATTCACGCCTTTTTTTCTTACCTTTTAGCTATCTAAAATAATATATCACGTGCATCAACATGTGTATATCATGTGATTTATTACAATTACAGTTTCTGAAAAAATCAATGTATTACAAATTTTACGTTCAACTTCTGACACCCCTATTTTCGCTATTTCCTTGTATGTAACCGAAATATTCACCTAGGTGTCCTGGAATAAGACCACTAAATTAATGCGCTACATCGGTTATTTTTTACTCGTTGCGAAAGTGTTATTTCTTGTTATCGATTCTTATTATGAATATTTTGACAAAAATATCTGCAACGTATTAATAGTAAACTGTAGTATGGAAAATCGAGAGCACGCATCGTATGACCTACTTTTGACTCAATGGGCTAAGAGTCACTAACAATCAATGCTACTAACTACCACTCATTGAAAATCGGTCATTCTGCATGGCTCGTTGCAGTTTCTTTTGTCGCCAAAAGTCTTTCAGCGTTTTGATTTTTGTATTTTGATCGGTCAGATGTCCATTATAAACGATTTATGTTAAATTTTATTTTTATTAACACATTTCTGGTCTGCTGCTTTAATAACGGTTCTCACTTGCATTTTTACAGACTGTATGTATGTCATTCAATCTCATTAAAATCATCTCCAGTCTTACTCTACTATAGTATCCGCTGACTAGATCTGATGACTTGGCATTAGGGGTCAAGTTCAGATGACCTTTCCATAAGCCAATCAAACTGTTGATGTTTTCCTTGTTGTTGTATATGATTCGTTATTGAATTCCGTTACATCAATACCGTAATTATGTTATTCCGTTTTCGTTTAGATGTCTTTTGTATTAAATTTGTTTTGTGCTGTGCGTATTGACCTGTATTGTATAGGCAAATCGTCGCTTGCCTTAAATAAAGGTCCTGTGAATGTTAATAAGGGTTTATCCCCTGGTGATGTTCCTGGAGTTTCATTATTCTTATATTCTATTATTTTAATATCAAACTTTATGCCATTATAAGCACTTTCGTTTATTTCCAGTTTTTCAGGTTAAGAATTCGCATTCCCATCGCGTGTTTCCGGATTCCGCTTTTAGACGAACGGACAATGGCGAAAATTGCCGAGCATTCACGAGTACAGTACGAGATGTTTCCCGATGAAATGTTCCCTGGAAATGGTAAATATTTGGTGGCATACTTCTGCATAAAATAAGCAGATACATTTCGCGAAAATTAGACTAATTTAAAACAAAAAGGGCTCGTGTCTCCCTTTTCGGTGATGATATTACGCGTTATCAAACCTAAATCAAACAAATATCCTCTATTTAGCTTTGATATAGCTCGGACACATCAACCTAACACTCCTGAACGCTATTCGCACGAATTACGCGCTCGAATTGTTCCCCGTGCTTCGCCAGCAAAATGATACCACAAGAATATTTTCACAAACTTCTCGCAGCGGTTAATTCCCCTTGGTCTTATTCAGTAACCATTGCCACCTCGAGTGTAAAACTTCCAGTTTTAGAAGTTTTAAGGGCAGACCACTATTTCTCTTTTCATTTTTTATATCCCCTGTTGTTCTGTTATTTCAGCGTTATTTCATTGCATACGCGGCTGATCGGTTATTTATCGGTTATTTCATTGTATACGCGGCGGATCGTTTATTTCTCTGTTATCTCATTGTATACGCAGCTGATCGGTTATTTGTCTGCTATTTCATTGTATACTCGGCTGATCGGTTATTTCTCTGTTCTTTCATTGTATACGCGGCTGATCGGTTATTTCTCTGTTATTTCAATGTATACGCGGCTGATCGGTTATTTCTCTGTTATTTCATTTCAGCCACAGAGATAAGTGTGTCGGACTTGCCCGAGCTGTTCCGATACCTGAAAAGCTTGGAGAACGGCGATGACCTCAAATTTGAACTAGCTGGCAAAGACGTCACAAGCGAATATGATTAGCCACGACGTCAAATAGAACTACAACACTGATGCCGTTTTACGAACTGGAACGATGAAAGTATTTTTATTTAAAGGGACCTTGTCAACGAAAAAGTGATCTCCTTCTGCAATTTTAATGCTGTTATGTTCAAGAAATGACCATTCAAAGGCGTATACAAAAAATAACATATAGATAATTTGCTGCATTATGAGAATTTTGATAATAACCAAGAAAATAAAAAGACTTGAAAAACGAAAACCCAGAGTGGGTATCGAACTCACGAAGACGGAGTCGTAAGAGCTAATGACAGTAGGCAGCGCTGTAACCAACTGCGTTATTCTGACTTGTGGAAATCAATGTGCATACTATGCTTATATTAGATTCCCACAAATCTGACGTCAAACTGTAAACAAGAAAAGGGCCAAACAAACACGACATAAATGATAAAATACTTGTTTTTCTCAGAATGCATAAACATTTTTTCCATTATATGTACATTATCTTAACCTATATAATATACCACTATTAATATTTGATTTTCAGATTTTTTACGGCAGTTGCCTCTTTGGGACCCTTTTCGATGACAAAGTCCCTTAAAGTCTTCCACTCTTATTACTTATCTTTATATAAAAATGAATTACAAAAATATTTATATCCGAACTAAATATAGTGTTCAAAATGAAACTATAGATGGGTCAAATTTAAGGAATGTTGCTATATAAAGAATTAATCGGCGGTACGTTCGTCAGCGTTCTTAGCAATTAGCCAAAACAATACTGTTAGAAAAAGATCATTTAGCGACGACGACGCAGAATAATCGACAATATTTCCTATTACAACAATTAATGACGATTTTAGAATCATTTATGACGTCTTTTATGTTGTCAAAATACACAAATTTGAGACGTTAATGTTAATTTACTTTTTAAAAAGGTTTAAACAAAACACTTATTCTTTTCAGTACACTATAGCATTCTTTTTACATTTGTGGTAATGAGAAATCTGTATTTTCAAACTGTGCCTTCTCTACATCCAATAAGACCACATACTATCTAAGTTCACGCATGAGGCCGCTTTTCTGTTTGACAGTATCCGCATTCGCATAGTGCAAATCCGCATCCGCAAAAAAATAGAACAAATGAAAAACAGTGAAACCGTTTTCAATCGTCAGCTCTGCGATCCATATCCGCTCCACAAAAACGGTACCTCACTCAGCAAGTTGAACAAATCTGCACAGAACTTAAGTCAACACGCAATAAATATTGCGGATTTAAAGCTCTAATTTCGAGGATTTTTGAGTATCAGTTCTTCGGAACTGTTATTTTAGTTTGTTATTCATCAAAGTTTTATCGGTTTGATTTTACTTTCATAATTTTCTATGAAATTTGATAAGATCACAAATGACAATATTAACATGTTAAAATTCTACTAAATCAGCCAATTTGACTCATTGAAAATAAGAACAAAGTTGAACCAGCTAATAATATGCGGATGCATGTAAAAGCGCGTCCATATTTTATTGCATGTGGATACAGACAAGTGTACGGACACGGATGCAGATGTGGAAAAGCGGTCTTAAGCATCTAAAATATGGACATAGATCATCGTAATTAATAGGATAACTTAGAAGATTTAACAACAAATATAGTGTTATTCTGGGTACAAAAAACTAACCATGTAGAAATAACGTTTACAAAATCGTGTGCGTTAATTAAGAAGCGCGTCACGTCAAAAATAAACTTCTCCTGACGTCATCAATTACGTCATTAAGCAGCGGAGTTTATAAAGAGAAAGCAGTAAAGTTTGGTGCTAAAAATACATCTAGATCTATTTGTTTTCTATACATTTTGTCTGCAATAAAAAAAAAAACATATGTATTTTGTTATTAGTAGTAGTAGTAGTAGTAGTAGTAATAGTAGTAGTAGTAGTTGTTGTTGTGTTTGTTGTTGTAGTAGTGGTGGTGGTGGTGTTGGTGGTGGTGGTAGTAGTAGTAATTCTAACTGCATATAAAATCACAGGGCGCAACCGCTATCAAAACTTTCAAACGCAAAAATATCAGATTTACGATATGTTTTTTTCTTTTTTATAATCAACCTTTACGACATTTTTTTCATAAATCACACTTTACGACATTTTTTTCATAAATCACACTTTACGACATTTTTTTCATAAATCACACTTTACGACATTTTTTTCATAATCAGAATTTACTATCCTTCTTAAACGATCGTTCAATATTATATAAATAGGCAGTTGAGGGGTATAGTGAATATTGCACCCCGAGGTGAGTGATGTTAGCCGAGGCCGAAGTCCGAGGTTGACAGTACTCTTCGTGTGTGTGGGGGGGGGGGGGGGGGGCAATATTTACTATACCCCTCAACATGCCTGTGATATTTATTTTATTATACCGAACAAAAACACTGTAATTCAAAGAACAAACTAGTCGTAAATTTACAACTTAAGTTTATTGTTGGAAAATCAAGCGCTGATCGACATTGATTTTTTAAAATACATTTTACTAAGCGCCTACTGATCATTAGCTAATACGGAATTCTCGGAAAACCCGAGATGCTATTTTTAGGCCCATGCGCGGGGTATATTTTAGTCACGCGCGGGGTATATTAAAAATTAGACCCCGCTCGGTGTATATTACTTTCCAACGCCATGACATATTAAAATTATGCAGAGGTGGGTACATAGGATTTTAAAATGTGAAAACGAAGTGAGGTCTAATAATATAAATTATACCCCGCTCGGTGTTTATTACTTTTCAGCGCCATGACATATTAAAATTATGCAGGGATGGGTATATGGGATTTTAAAATGTGAAAACAAAGTGAGGTGTAATTAGTATACATATTATTTCATAATACACTTCCACACATAGCAATCAATAATGACAGAAGTATTACAGTTGTTTAATGACGTGTTATAACAAGTTGTTGTTTTTTTATATTATAAAATTATTTTTGACTGCCTTGAAAAGTAATTTTTTCTATGATGAAAACTAAATTTACTGATATGTTTCAATTTCCCTTTCCATTACCATTATGCACCTATCAATGTTTCCCCCCAGTGAGGGGGGGGGTAGCGGCGGGAATATACGGGCCTTTAGACTGAAGCGATTCTCGACAGGCGGGAATTTGACATTCGGAATGATTCCCGGTCCCGGGGTAATAGCCTCCGGGCCATTTGATTGAAATATAGAATAGCCCGTCTCCGTGGCCTAGTGGTACGGGCGTTCGCCTACGGAGCGGGAGGTCGAAGGTTCGAGTCCTACACAGGGCGAGTTCTGATATGGCCGGTTGCCTACCCAGCAGCTAGTTAAATCAAGAGGTACCGATTGCCTTCCTGCCAATCGCCCGGCATATAGGATAGGAATCGGGAGTAAAGATGTTCATCAGTGAAAGGTGTCTCATAAGTCAAAACTGGCTGGCCCTTAATCGCGAGGGGTGACACTATAATAAACAAACACTTTTACTTTTATAGTATCTCCCACTGAGGGGACTTAGACAACGGTGCTTGACTCTATGGTGGGCAATTAGACCCCAAAAAATAAAATTTGTCAAATTCTCTTGGGTGAGCCCGCCGCTCCCCACCTAGGGGTAAATATTGAAAGGTCGCCGCTCCCCACCTAGAGGTAAATATTGAAAGGTCGCCGCTCCCCACCTAGGGGTAAATATTGAAAGGTACATTGTGCCTATACATTTTTTCCAGAGAGGAAAATATAGAAACGCTGAAAATGAAATAAAAACAAGGTGGGTGGGGTAAGAGGCAATCTGTTTTTGCTGTGTTGATGACGTTGAGCTTAAAGGGGCTATGTCAACAAAAAGGGGCTTTCTATTGCATTATAAACTACATTCTTTAATAGAAATGAGCATTACTAGGACACGTACATTACATAAATAAAAACAATATAATACACAATAAGATATTTGATTAGCAAACAATTCTGACAAAATTAAAATCCCAAGCGGTAATCGAACTCACGACTTGGGAGCCATACGAAGAAATGACAGTAGACAGCGCTTTCACCAACTGCGCTATCATGCTTGGCAAGGAGTTGTGTGTAAACTATGGTTACACCAAATGCTCACAATTCTGACGTCAAAATGTAAACAGGAAAAGGGCCAAACAACCACAACCCATATTTTAAATTGATTTTGTCTCAGAATGCGTACACTCTTTTCCCGTTATATATGCCCTGTTTTAACCGTTATTATATGTCAGTGTTAATATGGGCGTGTACTGAGACTTTTGGTCCTAATTCGGCAAGCGTCTGTTTGAGAGAACGTCGTTTCAAATGACGTCTTGAAATGCACACTGAGATTGGTTGTAATTGCCTCTGATTTTTAAGAATGTTAGCGTTTATCTTTTTAAAGAAATAAAAATAGTAACTAACTTGTGTTGTATAATGTATATTCTTACTGAACTAGTTGACTTTGACCTTTTTAATTACGTAATGAACTGATGACTCCCGTTTTACAGCAGCAGGCCGCCAATGCCCTAAATAACAAAATTAGCCACACTCAAGTTTGACACCTTTCGATATCAATATTGGTTGGACGCGTATTATTGCACTTTGGATTTAACCTGTTTTCGATCAAGGTAAATGTTTTAATATCTAAATTTCATATTGTTTTGTCCTCATGCGGCTCTTTTCGATGACATTGTCCCTTTAAATAATTTTATTCGGAGTATTTTATAATACGGTCAGTTCCGTCAATGATTCGTAGCAAAGTTCGGCCAGTAGTCAAGGCTGCTGGGGTTTGAAATATGCCAAACCCGGACAAAATTAGAACAGAAATAAAACTTGTGGTATCATTTAGTTCAATGCTTGTAGTGTCCAAAACCACAAAGTCAGCGTTTTAATTCGTTGACATCGTCCGTTTAAGTGTTGTTGCAAAGAAATGCAGAAAAGAAGAAAACAATAATTAAATAACTTTAACTATTCTCCATATCGTCTTTTGCAAAATAGGGTAAAATGAGTGTGTAGAAGAAGTATTAATTTGAGGATATTTGTTGGTTTCGGTAGAATATCGATTTTAATTCACGAGTGATCATAGAAATTTATATTTGTATAAAGTATATATTTTAAATGATCACGAGTGAATCGAAAATCAATAAAACCAACAAATTGTTATGTTATTATAATACTTAAAAATGGTTTATTTTGGTAGTTTCCGACTTCCCGGTGAAAAAGTAGTTCCATTATCAAAGTGGTCATTTTCACTGTTTGAAACAATGAATTACCAATGTTATTTCACTGGTATTTCCATATTAACTACCGGAAAGAATAAAATAAAACAATGCATTTAGTTGTGGTAGTTTATTTGACGACAGACAAATAGAAAAAAAGAACATAAGATAAAAATAACATTAACATGATATTTTCACTAGTGGCGTGTTATTTTTATTGTATGATTTTTCCACCTTTTTCTAGATTCTAAATGGGTTTAACTGGAAAATTTCCCGGGACTCATAACATCATTACGTCAAAACAATGACGTCATTTTACAATTTTTAATCCGGCATCTTTGACAGCCCTTTCATTTACTGTATTACATCGGGAACCCGTGTGAAACAGTGAAAATAACCACTCATTCACCGCATATCATGAAATAAATATTCCGTATTCATATTAACAAAGTGAGGCCAAAAAAATAATTGTTGGTTTTCGCTTACATCTCCAAAATACTCTAGGAGGGGAGTTTAGTTATAGTGGACTGAGTAAAAAAAAATTAAACGTCTCCCATCAAAGAAACTGTACCGAAAAGCCGAATATAAGCGAAAACTGCTTTTTTGACCAAAAGTCAGAAAAAGTTAATGATCGATAGAAAAAAAAAAGACGTTTAGGGTCGGCGGAAAATTTTTTGGGGGGTTCGGGTAAGCGGAAACAAACAGCTGTTTACGCCTGATGAACACATGTCATATACTGTGAACCCATTTCATTTTGCGGTGGTCTGATTTTCGCGTATTTCGCACCACGAAAATAGACTTCCGCGTAAATTTTCTTTTTGCATGATTATAAAAAATATACAGATAAAAATGTTAATTGCGCGAATTCAAGACCGATTTCAAAACCGCGTGAATTAGTCGTCTTTTAAGAATACGCGAAATGTAAACACCCGTGAAATAAAATGATTTTACAGTCCTCGCAGCGGTAAGTTCCCCTTGGCAATAAACAATAACCACTTTCAAATTATTTATTAGCATAGGTATAAGTATAAATGTAAGTATTAATATTAGTATTAGTATTATTTAATAAAACTCCATCTGAATATTATTTAATAAAACTTAATCTGAATATTACATAACTAGTCAAAACCCTATATATTGAGAGATAAGAAGATAACCAAAAAAACTGAACACAACAATGGATTTTTTATGCAACGTGATTTTCTTCTGCTCGTCTACCATTTTAATTCACACCATGTGATTTGATTATGGTCACGTGCAAGTTGGTGTCGGCAGGGATTTAATGAGAGTTATGCTCGGCACCAGTTAAGTCTCTGTTTAGAGGTTGGTGCCGGCAGGGATTTGATACGAGCTGTGCTGGGAACCAGTTAAATCTCTGTGTGGAGGTTTGTGCTGGCATGGATTTAATGAGTGTTATGGTCCTAACCAGTAAATCTCTGTGTGGAGGTTGGTGCCGGCAGGGATTTGATACGAGCTATGCTCGGAACCAGTTAAATCTCTGAGCGGAGGTTGGTGCCGGCAGGGATTTGATACGAGCTATGCTCGGAACCAGTTAAATCTCAGAGCGGAGGTTGGTGCCGGCAGGGATTTAAGGAGAGTTATGCTCGGAACCAGTTATACTCTGTGTGGAAGTTTGTGCCCGCAGGGATTTAATAAGAGCTATGCTCGGAACCAGTAAATCTCTGTGTGGAGGTTGGTGCCGGCAGCGATTTTATAGGAGCTTTGCTGGGAACCAGTGAAATCTCTGTGTGGAGGTTGGTCCCGGCAGTGATTTAATGAGAGTTATGCTGGGAACCAGTGAAATCTCTGTGTGGAGGTTGGTCCCGGCAGTGATTTAATGAGAGTTATGCTGGGTGCCAGTTAAATCTCTGTGTGGAGGTAGGTGCCAGCAGGGATTTAATGAGAGTAATGCTCGGAACCAGTTCAATCTCTGTGTGGAGGTTGGTGCTGGCAGCGATTTAATGAGAGTTATAGAAAGTTACAATTCTATTGGTCTGTTGAACATTAAACCATTGAGTAATTAAACTGTAATTCAATTGAATCAGTAATCTCTTTTATTACTATTTAATTTAAATATGAGAATATATGCGAATATTCGAATATTCGAATGAATGAAAATGCAAATATTCAGCAAATATTCGAATACCGATTTTGGTATTCGATGCCATCGCTACTATTTAATTTAAATTGCAATGCTGTGAGGTCAAATTTTATTTACAAGTGTGTGTAATGTGATTAATTCTGGGCTAAGTTTGAGGTTCGGCATGCCTTTAGACCGGTTTAAACTCCCAATGCTTTGCATTCATTGTTCTAAGGCGGTGACCCCTGTTTTAATCATTTTCATGGTTTGTGTTGAGTTGTGCGTATTGTCCTGTATTGTATAGACAATTAGTCACTCGCCTAAAATAATTGACCAGCGGATGTTAGTAAGGGTTTCTCTCCTGGTGATGTCTCTGAACGTTCATTATTCTTATTTGTAATATGTATACCATATAATTATGCAAAACGTGGCCTGAATGGTTAAAAAAAATTGATTGTAAAATTTAAGACCGCAAGCGGGTATTGAACTCACGACTGAGGAGCCATGCGAAGAAACAACAGTGGACAGCGCTTTAACCAACGTGTGTAAACTATGGTTATACAAAACACTCACAATTCTGACGTCAAAATGTCAACATGCAAAGGGCCAGACAAACACGACCCACATTATAAATTGATTTTTATCAGAGAATGCAAAAACTGTTTTTCCCATTATATATACCTTATTTAAACCGTTATTTTATTTGCCATTATTAATATCTGAATTTCAGATTGTTTAAACAAATTACACCCATTGAGGCCCTTTTCGTTGACAGCCCCTTAAAATAAATGATTGAGATGCAGTTATGTGGTTAAAACGATGCTTGCACCTAGATTGATCCAGTTGTTTATCTATTATTTACGAAAATAAACAAACTAGCATAAAATATATTGTGAAATGAGTTGTGCTTTTTACAGCTACCCACATTTTTGTTAGTCATGTTTGACTTTATAATATAATTTCTTTTTACAAAAACGAGGAATTTAAAGCGAGAGCTTTATTCTTCACTTACCAATGAAGGTTAAACTTATGGATTTCAAGAAGAGCTTTATTCTTCACTTACCACTGAAGGTGAAAGTTATGGATTTCCAGTAGAGTTTGTTTCTTCACTTACCATTGAAGGTTAAACTTATGGATTTCCAGTAGAGTTTGATTCTTCACTAACCAATGAAGGTGAAACTTATGGATTTCCAGTAGAGTTTGATTCTTCACTTACCAATGAAGGTGAAACTTATGGATTTCCAGTAGAGTTTGATTCTTCACTTACCACTGAAGGTGAAACTTATGGATTTCCAGTAGAGTTTGATTCTTCACTTACCACTGAAGGTGAAACTTATGGATTTCCAGTAGAGTTTGATCCTTCACTTACCATTGAAGGTTAAACTTGTGGATTTCCAGTAGAGTTTGATTCTTCACTTACCAATAAAGGTGAAACTTATTGATTTCCAGTAGAGTTCGATATAGAAATTCCTAGACGCTCAACATTCGAAATTGCACCCTTGACGCCCTTTTCGATGACATAGTCCCTTTAAATATATCAACAAATGCATTACAATATATGCCACGTATCTAGAGAATGGGTTGTTCTGTGTAATAATACGTACACACACATTTTTAAAAAGAGCACAATACAATGGAAGCGTCCTAGTGCCACAGTCTATGTTACTTTTGTAGTCAATTATCTCAAACTTAGGAGATACTGAGTCCTAATTAGGAAATACTAAGTCCTAATTAGGAGTAAGTATCTCCTAATTACGAGATACTGAGTCTTTTTATGAGATACTTAGTACTAATTATGAGATACTAAGTACTTATTATGAGATACTAAGCCCTAATTACGAGATGCATAAAAAGGACTTAGTATATCCTTATTAGTTGTTGATCGGTAACCACTCGTATATTTTCCGTCCCGATTTCTTGATGACGTAGTAAAGCACCAATAATACCTTAACGAGATAGGCAGCAATTATTATGTGCAAAATGTAACAAAACTTTAAATATTAAGGTCGCTTTTTAACATTTGTTTACATTTCGTACAAAAATAATAAGAGTTGAAAAATGAAGTATCTTTCCTGTATAATGTCCATTTTTGTATATTTTTTTCACAAACAAATGGCAATAACTCTTGTGTTTCTGGCCCGATTTTGCTTATATTCGACTTCACCCGTAATTTTATGGTCGTATACACACTGTGAAAAGATTGGTGAAGATTGGTTGAAAAAATGAAGTCTCCATCCTGATTAAAGTCCATGTTTGCATATTTTTTTCAAAAACAAAGGGCAATAAGTCCGATCTTTCTGACCCGATCTTGCTTATATTCAACTTCACTGCAATCTTATGGTCATAAACAAGCAGTGCAAGACTGGTAAAGATTGGATGAAAAATGACGTCTCTATCCTGAAAAATGTCCTTTTTTTCACAAACAAAGGGCAATAACTTTGGTGTTGTAAAACAATCTGGCCCATTTCTGGCTTCTCCTGAGATCTAATGGTCTTTCACAAACTGTGAAAGTTTGGTCAAGATTGGATGGAAAATGAAGTATATATGTTGGAAAAGGTATTGTTGCAATTTTGTGCATGGAAAGGGGGCAATACTCTAGTGTTACAAGGCCCAATAACAATCCCGTCCGAGATTTTACGGTCATAGACAAACTGTGCAAGATTGGTTAAGATTGGATGAAAAGTGAAGTCTCTATCGTGAGAACGAACATGTTGACGGCATACGGCTCAGGTTATCTAAAAAAATATTTTCTGGTAAAACACTAAATTCAAGAAACAAAATATCACATGCTATACCTTGTTTTGCGTGCAATACGGCCATTACGAATATTTTTATTTGACACATGTGTAAGATAACATTTTTAGCTTTTTTTTTCATTGGCTACATATTCTTAGACTGACCAATCGCAAAACGTTATCTTGGTGACATGACGTCGTCGACATGAAATGACGTCACTTCACAACACAACTTTTAGGATTTATCAACATGTTTTTGGTTAAATTAGAAGGTACTTTTTCGTCTAAAAGCATGTGATAAAAAGATCTGATACTCGTTGAATAAAGATCAAGTTTATTATGCGAGGCTTAGAAAATCAAAAGCACAAGGCCGAGCATGATACATTTGATCTTTATTCAGCACTTACCTAATATTCTATTTATCCCACATTTTAAGTATGAAAACTGAATTTTTTATTTCAGTACTGTGATTTCCATTTAGCCATGATAAATGTGAGAATATTACTCCCCGTTCCTAAAATACACAAACATGAATAATGATTTTGAATCATCAGGCTAAAAAAAAAAATGTTTGTTTCAGGTTACATGCCCAAAAAAATAGGGTAGGTAGGTCGGGATTTATTATTATTATTATTATTATTATTGTTATTATTATTATTATTATTATTATTATTACTATTTTTGGTAAATGGTCAACTTGAAGATTCTAAAACTAAGTATATATATTCAAAACATATCAGTAATATCCTAATACATTGTTTATAAGTGGATGCTATCAAAACAAAACACTTATTTATCCAAAAAAACATTTAATTATTAAAAAAGGTAAATAAAACAAAAAAGTAATTGACAAACTCAATAAAATGTTCTAGGGTCGGGGCATTTTTAGGGTAGGTCGAGTAACCTGAAACAAACATTTTTTCCCGCCTCAATATAATGTCTAACTAAACGATTTTCTATTTTTAAGTATGATTTAAGCATGATTTATTTCCATGTGTCTAATGTTTTAACAAATACATGTTTATTTAATTAACTACATTTTTACATTTCTGGCAAATCACACACTTTAACTTTCTGTTTCTAAAAATGAAAATGGAGTTTGTTGATTTTTACCAGCATTGTTTTTTGCATTTCGGTGGACTTAACGAGAAACTCCGGATATCACAGACTAATATTATATTGAAGTTCTAAGTATTCAATTTAGCGCCAAAATTGAAGAGGCAAAGTTGTTAGACCGTGCAAAAGGAATGTTGCTACGAGCTATATTAGCATATAGTGCTGAAGTGACTGGCAGCCCGCAGTCTTCACGAATAAATTACAAAATCAATGGACTGTAGGTCCACCAAGCCAACTAAACAGACTGGAGCGGACTATAATTAAGTGAACCATAGTTTGGAAATTGTCTGTAACTCTTTTGTATTCAATCTGTTATATAAATAACTAAAAACAATGATGTAGTTCAGACCTTTTGCTCTCATTAAATGAGAAATCCATTTTCTCTACCACATTGCTCCTGGCATTGCAAGGGACCTTAACTGGATGGACCCCCGGTCCAGTAAGCTTACACATTTTGATGGACCTAGCAAAAATTTGGTGGACTCGGTCCAGGTTCCACTGGTTTGTCGTGAAGACTGTTAAGCCATTGGAAAACATTGAGCTACTTCGTATATGGGCAATGTTTTCTGACGAACTATACCCACGGTGGATAAGCAAAACGGGTTCTGTACCAACAAATGTGCTTTTTCCGGCTTCTATGCGAACAGGCACCGGATTCTACATGGTGATAACAAAAACATCGACGCGGCTACAAACGACAAAGAAGCCAACGAAAACAACAAATATATGTAAGTTATCATAATGAAGCGTTTCACGGAACACTATGATATATAATGATTTAATATATGTCATCATCGTTGCCCAAAAAGCCGTATGTAGCCCAAACTAAGCAAAACAAATAGCCCAGTAGCAGTTGAAGAACTTTCACTTGGTAAACAAATGAGAAATGTTCTTGTTTTTAAACATTTCTCACCACTGTTTTGGGATATAATCGTTCAAAAGCAGCAATACTAAATCGGCATTATACTGAAATCATGTTAACTGCCCTAAATTAGGTGTTTTTTCTTTGTTCCTAGCAACGAATGCAACGGATAACATACGATCATTCGAATTGTATTAGAAATAATGGAACCGGATATCGCATGATGAATTTATACAAGCTTCAATACCACCACTATTACTACTAAACGTTTGCAGATACTTCAATACTCAAGTTATTACTCATTAAATATCTTTACTAACCACGTTATTCAAGATTTCAAACCTTGAACGGCAGAACGTTCCGCTGTCAAACGCCGACATCTTGAAATTAACAGAATCAGCTGTGCGGATAAATATTGAACTATTTTTCAATGGCGCCCGCCTTGTTGTCTCAGAGAATACTTTCCGCTTGTCGGAAGTGGTCGATGTGATCAGAGAGTTTTGACAGCTTGGTTTTTCAGTCCAGTCATTTCAGTAAGTGTTTACTTACTTAAGAAAAACTGTTATAGATAATACAAAGGTTCCATATCTTCAGAAGTATAGAAAATGGGACATATGATGTTAACGTTGACGACGTTCAGCGAAATAGATTGAACTCATTTTAAACTATCAATTTATTTTCTGGCAAAAGAATTGGAACATATGACGCACAAATGTATCAGCTGTTCCGTCATAATGTGATTTGTTATAGAAACAACGTATTTATTAACAAAAACAACAGATAACTAAGGGGAATTTGTATCGTTTAGCCGTTTCGTGAAAAGCATCCGTTACCTGTTCGTATAGAAGCCGGATAACGCATATTTGTTCGTATAGAATCCGTTTTGCTTATGGTTACACGCGCAAATTGATTCCTTCTTTGTTACATATAAAATATTCAATGTTTGTTCACAATTTTCACTATGACCAAGCTACTTTCCAACATATCACCATACATTCTTGGAAAGATAAAGTCATAACCTTTTGCAAAAACAGCGTTAAAAAGTTCTATGCGTTGTAACTCAAAATATTAGAAACCTTAGAACAAACATACCGGTTTTGACCGGCATGGAGGCTGCCATTTTGCGCATGAATACGTGGGCCAAACGTTGACGAAGACAAAGGGAAGCACTAAAACAAAGTAGTGCAAAAAAACTGGGTTTTTTTCTGATTGCTTACATATATACCTTTATATTGATACCAAAACATATCATTTAAACTATATATTAAATATCCTATGCATCATGTACTGAACCATATGTGCTTATTATCTTAATGTAACCACGAGGATGTGACTTGCGTTTGGGGGCTTTTAGACCTTATCCACCGTGATACCGGTGTAGCGTGAAATTTGCAAGACCTTGAAAACGTTAAGACAAACCGGAAGTCTTGCGTTTCTCACATTACCCCGTGAGATTTATCGTACCAGTGGCCGTGAAAAACATAAGACTGATGCACAATAACAATTACTTTTTGTACGTTTATCTTGCACAGCATTACTCGCAATTACTTTAATAAATAAAGATTGCAGTGGTGTTCGGACTGCTGTTATTTCCGGACGTTTAATTACTACTTCCATCTATTGGACAACATCTAGTTGCAGACCATGCAAAAAAACGTATTCTTATTTCATTATTTTTTTTCCTTTTTAATAATCTGTATTTTATACACGATGGGTACTTTTATTGCGAATTCAGTATCAATAAATTAAGATTTTACAATGTCTGTCAGTTACCACTGTTAAAAATAATGATAAAACATACTAATTAACGTAAAACATACTAATTAACGTAAAACATACTAATTAACGTAAAACATACTAATTAACGTAAAACATACTAATTAACGTAAAACATACTAATTAACGTAAAACATACTAATTAACGTAAAACATACTAATTAACGTAAAACATACTAATTAACGTGAAATATTATGTTATCATTTACACATAAAGAGAAAATCACTGATACATTACATAAATTCAATTCCAGAGTTTTATAAGTTAAGTATAATTATTATATTTATTACTTTTATTGTTGTCGAAATAACAACCAACGTTTCTCTGATATTGCAAAACTGAAATGTGGAGCATATTGGAATGCTTTGATTGTAAATGACGTCAAATGATTTAGCAGCAGCAGCACCACCACCACCACCATCATTATTCTATTTATAGACTTGGTCTTATAATCCCCATGAGTAATAATATAATCCTCACATGTAATTATTATATATGTAACGTGCCGAGGGTCTTTATTAACAAATAGTGGACAAACGGTTATATATTTATATCTTATTTGAAAGCTACTTTGCTTATTAATATTATGATAGTGATTGCCTATCACTATCAACTGATGATCAACCATAAACTATATACAGATATAATAAATTTTACTCGGGGCTACTTGACCGTTTATTTTTTGTATTAAATTAAATCAATGCTCCTATCCACCTAGCTATAATCCACTTTTATTAAGTTGCCAATCTTCAATATTCGTATCCACTTTTATCAAGTCGCCAATCTTCCTTTGCAAGTAACCTGAGTTTGCCGCTTTTCCGGTTGCACAGAACGCAATGCTCTGTGCAAATTACTCAGCAGACAAACCTAACAGTACGAGCGTGAAGATATTATTTCAACTCAAGATCCATCCTGCTTGAGAGTCGATTCACATCTGACTCTTTCGTTGTTGTTGTTGTTTCGGGGTTTATAGTCCTTCCGCGCCTGAGGCTGCATTATGCGAGGACTTCCATCTGTGGCTCGTCAGACGGTAAGTTTAGATGTAGAAAGTAAAAGGAGCCAAATGATGCAAGAAATTTACTGTGTTATTTATGCATTACGGTTTTTATAACTTGTGTGTGTTTTTTAATTGCCAAATTTGTGTGTACGGACGATAGTAAGTTTGAGTGTTTGTATATGATGTTGTTTTTGTGATACTTCCGTGGTAAGGGTTAAGGTTAGCTTATAACAGATAACCGAGGTATCAAACATGCGTGTAGTGGATTTTTATCGAGTGCACCGGGATTTTCTTCCAAGTGCCATCGCCCCACCCCCCCAGAAGACTTGTTAGTTGGGTTACGGGGGATAGTGCAAGATACAGAAGACGCCCCGTTCCAGAGGCGACCCTGGGTCTTTTAGTGCCCGGTGTAAAGCACCTAGTACACTGCACCTCGGTTTAACGTCTCATGCGAAAGACGAGTTAGTTGGTTAGGTTTGTGAATTTTCAAACATCCATACATAATGGACATGAATAGGAACGAAAACATGTACATAGGAACGATATAAAGAGAAACAAAAACATGCCTATATGAACGACATAAATGGAAACAAAAGAAAAAAGAGGCATGCACATATGACTGACCTAATGAGAACCGTGACCTTGTTTTAATGTTATAAAAAACAGGTCATGTCAATAAGTGCATTACGCGCGGACATGATAGGGATGCTGCAGTGGTCGCAATGCATATCATTGAAATGGCCCGTTTAATTTTTTTGGTTTATAAGAGAAATAATAATATATATATATATATATATATATATATATATATATATATATATATATATATATATATATATATATATATATATATATATATATATATATATATATATATATATATATATATATATATATATATATATATATATATATATATATATATATATATATATATATATATATATATATATATATATATATATATATATATATATATATATATATATATATATGTTATAACATTATATATATATATATATATATATATATATATATATATATATATATATATATATATATATATAATTGACTATTATACAAACTTGGATTCACCCTTATGGTGCCTATTCGATAATTCAGCCTCTTTTATTGATTTGTTGGTTTATAAGTGTATTCGTAAGGTGAAAATGTGATTCGACTTGATTTGCTTGAAAGGTTGTGGCCTGGATAGAAGAAGACGGGTCTTGTGTTGTGGGCCAAGCGACTTGTTTTTGAGGCCGGAATTTTAGGGTTAGGTAAGTGTTCATATTGGAGTTGGTTGTGGGCTGGGTTTGGATAGGTAAATTTGACGTA
The DNA here is from genome assembly GCA_027627225.1 of Congeria kusceri. Classification (NCBI taxonomy): domain Eukaryota; kingdom Metazoa; phylum Mollusca; class Bivalvia; order Myida; family Dreissenidae; genus Congeria; species Congeria kusceri. Next base: position 20,182,239 of record CM051026.1, on the reverse strand, counting down.
TATGGTGGCCGTCCTTGAAACTTAATACATAGAAGAGGGGTCAATGACATAACGTTAATTTTTAGTCAACGGGTGAATACATGCAACATTAGTACATACATAATATAGAAATCATAGTATACGCAGAGTACGGTATATACAAAAAATATCTACAGATAGGATGCAGCATGGTCATCGAAGAAAACAAGGAAAACAAACATACAAACAAGCGTATGTACAAAACATGATATCGAGGTTCAGGGACATTATAAATAAAGGAGTTCATTTAGGGTTGCGCTGGGCGTAGTGCTATTTAGGGTTACGCTGGGCGTAGTGCTATTTAGGGTTGCGCTGGGCGTAGTGCTATTTAGGGTTGCGCTGGGCGTAGTGCTATTTAGGGTTACGCTGGGCGTAGTGCTATTTAGGGTTACGCTGGGCGTAGTGCTATTTAGGGTTACGCTGGGCGTAGTGCTATTTAGGGTTACGCTGGGCGTAGTGCTATTTAGGGTTGCGCTGGGCGTAGTGCTATTTAGGGTTGCGCTGGGCGTAGTGCTATTTAGGGTTGCGCTGGGCGTAGTGCTATTTAGGGTTACGCTGGGCGTAGTGCTATTTAGGGTTGCGCTGGGCGTAGTGCTACTTAGGGTTGCGCTGGGCGTAGTGCTATTGAGGGTTGCGCTGGGCGTAGTGCTATTTAGGGTTACGCTGGGCGTATAGCTATTCCGTCGTTCATAAGAGCGGCGGCAATAGCGCCTAATTCCTTATATTTGCTTTACCCGCTATTTCCCACAATATTGATAACCCCCCACCCCCCCGTTACAAATGCATGTTATAAGAAAATACAGATCTGCATCAAATAGACTATGCTGAAAAGAAATGTTATTTGTTATTTACACCTGACAGGGGTATTCGCGTTGGGCATTTATGACTACCCAGCGAGTTACTGTACTTCATTCCCTAGCATCTTCCCTGGTATGCGGGAAGGTTTTTTTAATGGGTGGGCGAAATGCCCTGTCCGTCGTCGTCGGGAGCTTACTATCAGCTCAAAGAGAAGAAGGAAAGGGGAGGGCCTCGCGGAACCCGGGGTATTGGTAGTAAAACATGTTGGTAATATAAAGGTAGACACTGTCTAGGTAGGCTATTTGGGCGGAACCGGCAATTAAGTAAAAACTGAAGCACACTTCCGATCTTGACGTATTGGGTTTGAGAGTATATGTATAATATTACACTATGTTTAATAAGAAAAGGAATCCTCACTAGGGGCAGAGTGCTTAAGCTGTTATTGCCCGTTGTTCGAATTCCAGTTCTGTTCTTATTTAAAAGAGATAAAGGATCCCCGCAGGAGGCAGAGTGCTTAAGCTGTTATTGCCCGTTGTTCGGATTCCAGTTCTGTTCTTATTTAAAAGAGATAAAGGATCCCCGCAGGAGGCAGAGTGCTTAAGCTGTTATTGCCCGTTGTTCGGATTCCAGTTCTGTTCTTATTTAAAAGAGATAAAGGATCCCCGCAGGAGGCAGAGTGCTTAAGCTGTTATTGCCCGTTGTTCGGATTCCAGTTCTGTTCTTATTTAAAAGAGATAAAGGATCCCCGCAGGAGGCAGAGTGCTTAAGCTGTTATTGCCCGTTGTTCGGATTCCAGTTCTGTTCTTATTTAAAAGAGATAAAGGATCCCCGCAGGAGGCAGAGTGCTTAAGCTGTTATTGCCCGTTGTTCGGATTCCAGTTCTGTTCTTATTTAAAAGAGATAAAGGATCCCCGCAGGAGGCAGAGTGCTTAAGCTGTTATTGCCCGTTGTTCGGATTCCAGTTCTGTTCTTATTTAAAAGAGATAAAGGATCCCCGCAGGAGGCAGAGTGCTTAAGCTGTTATTGCCCGTTGTTCGGATTCCAGTTCTGTTCTTATTTAAAAGAGATAAAGGATCCCCGCAGGAGGCAGAGTGCTTAAGCTGTTATTGCCCGTTGTTCGGATTCCAGTTCTGCTCTTATTTAAAAGAGATAAAGGATCCCCGCAGGAGGCAGAGTGCTTAAGCTGTTATTGCCAATCACAGGGATCTTGTTTCCCATATAACGTATAGTGGTGATTTATTAATTGAACGTTATGTTGGGAAAAAGAATCCTTACTAGGGGCAGAGTGCTTAAGCTGTTATTGCCCGTTGTTCGGATTCTAGTTCCTGTCCTATTTATAAGAGATAGAGGATTCCACCAAGAGGCAGATTGCTTAAGCTGTTATTGCCAATCAGCGGAATCCTCTTTCTCAAGTAGATTTATGAGATTCAGGGTTATATTTGTTTGTTCAGATGACGTTTACCGGCCATGCTCAGTATACAATGTGTTTATACAAATTGTAAAGGGAGGAAATTCTAAGCATTTGTTAGTGTAGAATAATGTCCTAACGTATTCCAACAAGTATTTCTTGGATTTAAATTAATATTACCAAACTATATGCGTTAAGCCATTTGTATGAACTTGTCTAATGTATTGAAGGTTTAAGTTAATTTATGATTTAACCTCGGTTTTATTTTGTGGCGAATTTTTGATGACACTTGATCAAAATGGGCTGCGGTGTCGAATGTATGCGAGTATCCATTTAATAATTCGATTTGTTTGTACAAAGATTTGCAGGATCGGTTCATGTATTGTGTTTGAGTGTGATTTACTTGTGAATGTTAATAGTGGGTAATTATATGTAAAAGCCGGTGTTAGGGCGGCATGTCGTGTTATTTTTGTATGTAGCAATTGTGTTTGTTTGATGGTGGTAAAATAGTGTTGATAGTTTGTGTGTGGTTGTTTGTAGATGTGTTTAATTAACAGTTTCTAGATACGTAGCGGTGTCTTTTGAATGAAAGGTAGTTGGGATAAGTTATGTTGAGGGTGAAATTTTAATATTGATATCGGTAGCGTTTAAACAGGATATTTTTCGGCCTGATGTATATATAGATGTCGGTTAAGTAGTATGGTTATGTGTTATGTTGTATTTTCTCTTGTCAGAATGACCACACCATATACGAAGGTAGCTCTCTTCGGAGATAGTTACGTGGTGAGACTCGAGAAGTGGGCTAGAATGCCTGACGTAAGTTGGTTTTTGACGAGAATATCCGTTTCTTTCGCTTATGTGTGGGAATGTCTGTTGTAATGTGATAACAATTCTTTACCTTGCTTCAGGACGGTCCTATTATTATTGCATATGTTAAAGTTATTTTGCTCTTATTTCATAGTATGTTACAAATTGTACATACTCTTGATGTAGCCTATATGCATGGCGTAACCTAACATAGTGTAGTGAATAATAGTATAATAACCCGTGGTACGACATGACATAACGTACTATAACATGTTAGTCCATGCTATGGCATACAGTAACATAATAGAATAATATGATTTATAATATAAGGTGTACTATATTTTTAGCTGCCAGGATGTTACCAGTTTTTTGGACAGGGCGGAATGAGGGTCCAGAATTATAGCGAGAAGCTATTTCGTGAGATGATGGTGTGGGGCCCTGAGATGGTGGTGGTTGCTCTCTGCGGCAACGATGTACATTCTGATATGGTACCTAAGGTGGTTGGAAGAGCATTAGTGCTGTTGTGCCGGAGGTTGAGAGAAGGTGGTGTGCGGTGTGTAATTGTGGCGGGATTATGCCAACGGCGCCGTTTTCGGGATCCGGCGTTGACGGAGGAGATCTTTGCCCGTCTGATTGAGGGTGTGAATTCCTATGTAGTGAAGAGGTTTCCGTTGGCTTTGATGAGCCACGTGTGTAAGACGGAACACTATGGTACGGACGGGGTGCATCTTAGTGATAAGGGGGAGAAAGTATATATGGAGAGTTTGCGTCTGTGTGTCGTGCGTGTTTTGAGTGGTATGTGAGATGTATGTGAGTTTTTAGTTGCGAATGTGAAGAAGTGATGTTTTTGTGTTACATGTTCGTGTATAAAGCTGTGTTTGTTTGTTTGTATTGTGTTTTCGTTGTGATGTCAGTAATAAAGTATTTAAATATTATTTATGTTTGGTTGTTTTATTTATTCTCTTATTGTTTTGATTTACTTATGCTCTTATATCTAAGGGAGATAAAACAAAAATTCAAAGGGAAGTAATTTTACGCCTATATTTCTGTGGATAGCTGTCTTTATTTATTCTAGCAAATAATATTGGAATTTAGATTAGTTGAAATTAGTTATTTGAAACTATAAGCTTTGGAATAATTGATTGAAATGTTGTTAAAAAGTTGTTGGTTTTAAGTGCCGCATATTTAAGGGTCATCTTCATTAATGCGTATTAATTCTTTGTGTTGTATGTCGGATACTGGCATACGTTCTGGTCAACTCCCTCAGTTCTTATTAATGTGCCTGTATGTACGATGAAGCGTAATGAATACACGTTTGGTAAATTATGTGTTTATGTAATTAGCAAAGTAAAATAATTCGAGGTAATTATTAATGTCAGATGATGTATTAATATTTTCCAACAAGTATTCTTTAAATTTTAAAATAATGGTAAAAACTATAGTCGTTACAGTAAATTGTATGTAGATGTCTTTTAGGAATTGATGTTTTTAAGTAGTTTATAACTTTTTCAAGTAATCTGTTTCACGTAAAAATTTAAAAACATTGTTGCACCTGCGCAGCAATTGCCCTGGGGGGAACAGCAAAGTGTTTCTCGTTATATCGAATGTTTTGTTGTAAATTGCCATGATGTTTCCACTGAGTTCTAATCGTTGCGTGTCAGGAGTCGAGCATTTGAAAAATAAGTGGTCAAAGGTGTCTGATATATTACAGTGTTGTAAGATTCGCCATATAGGTTACAGGTTTGTAATCGTAAGCGGGTATAGACTCGGTCTTCTAATCTATTTGTACTATAACATTGTATTGAGTGGGAAGGGTATGATATATAGGGAAAATTTGAGTCTGCAACGAAACGGGTCCACGCGCAGTCTTGTTTGTTGTCAGCTTTTTGCTTGATTAATGAATATGCTTCTCGGACACTGAGTTTTAGGATCGAGTCTTTACGTTCCTTTGATCCTAGTTTGGCTAGGAAGTCGGCTTGGTCATTACCTAAAATACCGACATGACTAGGAATCCACAAGAATTTAATATTTATATGTTTACTTGTTCATGACTTGATATTTTGAAGAATGGAATAAATGAGTTCAGGCCGTGTTTTTGATCGGCCGGCATACAGTGATTTTAAAGCGCTTAATGAGTTAGATATAATGACATAATTGTGCGTTTCAAGGTCGTCTAGTTTAATAAGCCATTTGGCTATATCTTCTATTATTGCTAGTTCGCAGCTGTAAATGGAAACTTTAGGATAATATTTTACTGAGCTGAATTTCTTCGTCTTTACTGCCATGTGAATAAATGTGAATGTAGTTTGAGTATTTATCACTGATATAGGTGTTTGCTATATTACCACAATTTGGGTTATTTTTTTATTTTTTTAATTTTCGGACTTTTTAATTACTGATTGGAGGTTAAAATTTATGGTGGGTTGAACTAGAGTGCTCAAACTGAAGTGCGTGGGTTCCGTTATTTTTATATCAAAATGGTTATATGCGGTAGTTAGTAATCTGACATTTTGTACGTACGGGAGATTGTAATCAGCATTTAATTTTTACAGGTACGCAAAGTCTTCTGTGATCTTTTCGTTAACTGGAAGATTCTTATCTTGCATAATTGTTCGCGCCCAGTATTTTAGTTGGTTAGCTTCTCTTTGTAAGTTATGTTCCAGTTGTCCGCATTCAATATGGAGGGCTTTTGTTGATGTTCGTTTATAGGCACCTGTGATGATGTTAAGGGCTGAGTTTTGGACTACTTGTAAGTTTTTAAGTAGAGTTTTATTCCCAGAGTTATATGCTATACTTCCGTAATTGATTTTGGCTAAGATAGTAGCTTGATATATTCTAAAAAGAGATTTTTTGTCAGTGCCCCAGTTATACCCTTGTACTGCTTTTAGAAAATTTAGATCATTTTGGCATCTTTTAACTAGTTTTAACACATGGTTTGTCCAATTTAGATGTTTATCAAAAGTCATGCCTAAGAACGTAATTGTTTCGAGGTATTGAAGTTTGCATTTGCACAGTGTTAGGGTGGGAAATGTTTTGTCCTTTTCAGGAGCTTTCTTTCGGTAGGAGTGGAAGAGTACAGCTTGAGTTTTAGTAGGATTTATTATGAAGCCAAATTTGTTACTCCAGTTTTCTATGGTTATTAATGCTTTCTGTAGTTTTTTAACTGCTATTTTCGGACAAGGAGAGGTAACCCAGATTGCGCGGCCGTAAAAAAATTGCGATAATTGAATGCGGTCTGGTTCATTTTTAGTGTTATGTTGCGTTATTGCTTTTTCTAAGGTGTTCATTACAATCGTAAAGATAATGGGCGAGAGGACACTACCCCGAGGACAGCTATTGACTGTTTCTACAACTTCGGATGTTTCCCCATTTAGGCGGAATTTGATTTTCCGTGTTTTCAGGAAAGCGGACAGCCAAATTAGCATACGGCCTTCAATTCCAAGTTCGTGTAAAAGTTTAATTGCATGTTCGTTCTATAATTTATCGAAGGCAGCAGTTAGATCTAAAAATACGGCTGCTACAGTATCACCTAATGTTTGTGCCCTTCGGATATCTGCCTTAAGTCTAACAATATTATCTTCACAAGAGTGATTAGCTCTGCATCCCGATTGGAACTTTGATATTTTTTTTATGTTTTTCCATATATGTACAAAGACCGGATTTGATCATTTTTTGCAATAGTTAAGTAACTGTTGATGTTAACGATAAAGGCCTTTACGAGGCTGGCGTGTCTTTTGGTTTATTTGGCTTAAGGAGCGCAATAATAGTAGCTTCGTTCCATTCATCTGCTAAAATGCCATTATTCCAAGAATTGTTTAACAATTTGAGCAGTTCTTGTTTTGCCGATAGAGGAAGCTGTTTCGGGATTTTATAATGAATATTGTCATCGCCAGGTGAACCATTTTCACATGTTAGAAGGGCTGCATCGAGCTCAAACATACTAAATTCGGCATTATATTTGTGTGTTTTAGTTTGTGGGTGATTTTCTAACCACGTGGAGTAGGTGTTGTTAATTTCCATTTTTGATTCTAAAAATTCGATTGGATAGCCTTCGTTGCTGCTTACTTTTTGGTAATTCTGTACTAAGGCAGACGCTTTTGCTTTCTTTGTAGTGAGAACTTGACCGTTGATTTTAAATATAGGCGTAGAAGGTGGCGTTTTTTTTTTCTATCGGTATTGAGTTATCTAGTGCATTTGTTAATTTTTGTAATTAAGACCGGAAGTGTGCATTAATCCCTGAATCATCTACTGGTGTGGTAAATTCAAAGTCGCAATGTTGTTTAAAGAGACTCCACTGTTCTTGCGTAGCTTTATGATTTCTCTATTTATGAGTATTAGACGGACAATTACTTTCGTAGCTTATTTGGGTATTTATAATTAACGGCAAATGATCGCTGCCAAATGTGTTATTTAATATACTAAAGTCGCTAATTGGGTGGAGATGGGAAGATGTAATAGCTAAATCTATCGCGCTGTCGCTTTTATTTGCATTAGCTGATAGTCGAGTGATTTGGCCATCATTAAGATAATTCAGGTTGTTATCGTTTATTAAAGTGATTAAATTTTCTGCTTGACCGTCACATCGCAGATCACCCTCGGGGTTCCAACAAACATGTTTAATATTGAAGTCCCCCACTATAATGGTGTTATGTTTTAACTTATTAAATATTAGAGCATAATGCTCGGCAGTGTTTCAGTCGCTGCGTATACACATTGGATAAAAAAAATGTCTGGTGTTTAGAGATAAATATTCTTACAGCACAAGACGCTATAGGGCAGTTTTGATCTATATTAACTTCTTGAAAAGGAATGTTTTCTTTAACAAAAATAGCTACACCCGTTCCTATTTTCTTGTCCCTTTGTTTTGATCTTATTGGCTCCTAATACCCTTTTAATTTTATTTGATGTGTTTTTTTTATAATAGTTAGTTTCTTGTAAAGCATAAGACATGAATTTCGTTTTCATTTAAAAAGTTTTGAAGTTCATATATTGTGTAGTAAGTAGTTTTAGACCCCACCCCACGGGCGTTCCACGACATAACGGTCAAGTTTGGTTGAGAATTTGCGTATTGTGACGTTACAGTCGCGGACATTATTGTAAGTTAGGGTGGTATTTTCTAAGCAATATGATTAATTGTAATGATAACATTTAGTAGTAAGAGTAGAATTCGCGCCTAAAACCTCGAAAAGGGGTAAGCTGGCCAGCCAGCCGCGATAGCCTGTCTGTATCCTGGGTGTTGACGTGTTATTGACGCGCTGTTGTTGTAGCCGTTTGCGGTTGATACTGAAGTTGTTGTAATGATTGTGGTAGCGCTGTTGTTGTTGTTGCTGTTGTTGTTGTTACTGTTGTTGTTGTTGTTGTGGTGGTTGTTGTTGACCCTGAATGATCGGTAGTTGTTTTTGCTGTGGTGTTGGCGGCGGTTGTTGTTGTTGCTGCGTATTTGCTACTGATGGTTTTTGTTGTTGTGGTGGTGTTGTGATAGCATCTGCTTGCTGAGAGGCTGGGGGTGCAAAAGTCGCCTGTAGAGAACGCATGATTTCGTTTTCAGATTTGCTTACTGGGTTTCTCGCTAACTGATGGAGAATCGGACCTGTGTTTGCTGTAGGTACGTTATGAATGAATTGGTTGGTCGCTTTGAGATTTTTTTCCTGGATTTTCATTGAGTATATAATGTATACGGGGCAGCCCTTATATGCCGCGCTATGTGCACCGGTGCAATTGGCACATTTCTTGTTAGTTTTATTGTCACATTTGTCATGCGTATGCTTTTCTGCGCAGTGCGGGCATTTTGTTTCGTTTCGACAGTTTTTGGCGAGATGTCCAAACATTTGGCAATTTTGGCAACGGATATTAGCAAACAGAGCGGGCTTAACTGCGTATCCTAGTATATTGGCGGGCGCGTTTTCGGACTTGAAGGTAACAGCTAGAGAGTTTTTGTTGCGGCCATTGTAGACAGTCTCTAGGTTAGCAATGGTTTTTAGTGATTCTTTAACTTTATATAGGTTGGTGTGGGGCGGGATATTAATAATCCCTTTTGCTAGATTTCCTGGTGTTACAATCTTAAAGTCAAATTTGTCAAATGAAAATTGCTTGGCCTTGTTAAGGAGATCGTTTCTTATTTTGAACATTAGCCCATCTTTGGTCAGAGATAGTGGTTTGGCCTGGTCTTTCCCAATGAAAGCGATAAATGTCTCCTCGATGGCTTTGGTTTTATCCTTGGGGAATTTGACTGTTACCGTCATCAGTGTGATTGTGACCCAGATGGCGTGCATTGGACTGGGACGAGGGGCGTTAATTGTGTCAGTCTGACTACCAGACCGAGAGGCGTTAATTGTGTCAGTCTGACTACTAGACCGAGAGGCGCTAATTTGGTCAGTCTGACCGAGACCTTGGTCAGCCTGGCTACTGGGCCGAGGGGCGCTAATTGGTGGGACCGGACTTGACACCTGTTTGTTGACAGGGGATACCGGGCTCGTGAAAGGGGTGCTAAACACCCCTTTCACGTCACTACTGCATTGTTTTTTGGCTTCAGGTGACCCAGATTCGGAGTCGAAAGACAAATCTGCCCTCTTTCGTTTGGGCGTCTCACTAATTATGGTTGCAAATATTCTGGACATGTTTAGTGGACGATATTTGTTTTTTTGTTATGAAAACAAAAAAATAGATCTTACTAGTAATTTTCTGTGCAGCTATCTCAACCCGATCCAACGCTTCCAAATATTAATTAAATAAAAACTTGATAGAAACACTGAATTTACTTAGATATTGATTTTGAAGTTGAGAAAATGTAATTAATTTGAAAAGCAATCTATTACAGAGATCCCGTGAATAAAAACAATAACAGAACTTACTATTATTAATTTCCTGCGTAGCTGTCCCAACCCGATCCACTACTTCCTAATATTAATTTAATAAAAACTAGATCCAAACACTGAATGTCATTAGATATAGATTTTAACATGTAGAAAAATTAATTGGTCTTACAAGCAATCCTCTAAAATATCCCGTGATTAAGTTTTTAAATTGATGAAACAATTAGATTAATCATAATCCTAAACTTAATCACAATTCCTAATATGTTTCACAAGAACTCCTTCTTCTTTCTCCCGACGACGGCTTAAATTACCTAACAATTTCCTGGGCTAGAAGTACCAGTACTTTTGCATCCGTTCCGATCAACGGTCAGAACGAGAAAAAAAATGGATCTGACTCTTTCGAATACGTCGCGCTCTTTTATACTCTCCGTGAGTCGTTATCGTAATGAGCGTCCAACTATTCATAATCAAACGTCCAAATGATTCCTAGTAAACGAAGGGCTTTCGTCGACATTCCCCTATTTCGCTACATATATAACCTTACCATGAGAAATGTAAGACACTTCCACCGCCATTCTTAAATTGTTATTCTAGTCAGAAGATTTGGTCTTACCATTCTCACTGGCAATGAATATTATAATATTATATATAACCTATCCGTGAAAAAATATAGAACACAATGACTACCATTATCATTATTCTAGTCAATCAGTTGGTCTTACAATCCTCATGGGCAATTATTATAACTTAAACATGAGAAATATATGATACCACCACCACCGTCATCATTATTGTAGTCAATAAGTTGGTCTTGCTATCCTCACGGGCAATTATTATAACCTAACCATGAGAAATATAAGACACCACCACCACCATCATCATTATAGTCAAAAAGTAGGTCTTTCCATCCTCACGGGTAATAATTATAACCTAACTATGAGAAGTATAACAGACCACCACCATCATCATTATTTTAGTCAATAAATTGGTCTTACAATCCTCACCGGTAATAAGTATAACCTAACTATGAGAAATATAAGAGACCACCACCACACGATCATCATTATTATAGTTAATAAGTTTGTCTTACAATTCTCCCGGGCAATTATAATAACCTAACCATGAGAAAGATAGCACACCACCACTACCATCATCAGTATTGTAGTCAATAAGTTGGTCTTACAATTCTAACGGACATTTATTATAACCGAACAATGAGAAATATCAGACCCCACGAACACCATCATCATTATTCTGGTCAAAGTGTTGGTCTTACAATGCTCGCGGGCAATTTGTATAACCTAACCATGAGAAATTCTGAACGGATTGCAATAAAAGTTAGATACCTACACAGACAAACCATTCCTGATTTAATGTTCCGTGTATATGTGTATGATAATACTTTCATTTTGCATGCCTGAGCAATTACAGTTTTCCACCACGTAAAATGCCTCTCGGCGTCTGGACGCAACAGTGAATTTAGCCCAATCTAAAAGAGTAGCACTAAATTCGCGTTATAGGGACTACAAGTATAATGTCTAGGTTCGAAAACGCTTGGTACGAAAACGTTTGGTACGAAAACGCTTGGAACGAAAACGCTTGGTACAAAAACGCTTGGTACGAACGGATTATACACGAATGTACCTGTATGCTGATTTACTCCAGAGGCATCACCAGCTATCGCGTACAGATAACTTTGCGATAAAAAGTTACCAAAACGTTATTATTTTACCGATTTCAATGCGTTTTTTTTTTGTATTTTGATTGGTAAGATGTCCATCAGAAACGATTTTTGCAACGTTTTATTTTATGAACATATTTCTGGAATGCTGCTTGAAGCTACTCGGTGTATTTTACTGCGGCCTGTTTCTTCAGAGATTCGTAACAAAGGTCGGCTAATCGCATGGCCTGTATTGTGTCGTGTTTTGTCACTCTTAGCTCGTCTTTTCCTGAAATATTTCAGAAAAAACATGAATTAACACATTTTAGTGACACAATGAACTAAAAATATTTTAGAGACACAATGAACTACAGTATTTTAGAGACACAATGGACTAAGCATGTTTTATAGACACAATGAACTAAAAATATTTTTGAGACACAATGAACTAAAATATTTTAGAGACACAATAAACTAAGCAGGTTTTAGAGACAAAATGAACTAAAGTGTTTTAGAGACACAATAAACTAAGCATGTTTTACAGACAAAACGTACGTAAATGTTGTTGTTGTTGTTGTTTTCAAAACAATCGATCTTAAGTTAAAAATTTCGCAGTATAACAACAAGCTCGATTTTTCACGTACGTACCTACCTACGTACATACGTACGTACGTACCTACCTACGTACCTACGTACCTACCTACCTACCTACCTACCTACCTACCTACCTACCTACCTACCTACCTACCTACCTACCTACCTACCTACCTACCTACGTACCTACCTACGTACCTACCTACGTACCTACGTACCTACGTACCTACGTACCTACCTACCTACCTAGCTACCTACCTACCTACCTACCTATTTATTTTTTTATTTTTTTATTTATTTATTTTTTTATTTTGTTATTTTTTTATTGTTATTGTAACACGGAAATAATTGGTATTATAAAAACAGAACATGTAAGAATTCAAGAAATATATGGTCACACGATCCTCACTTCATTTGTTTATTAATGAAAGATTGATGGAAATACAAATTATGATATAATTAATTAAAGAAAAAACAATCACCTTCCATAACATCCAGAAAATGTTCCAATTCAAGTGCGTATGCTTCCGGATACCTGCGCATGAAGTTGACTTCCGGTGGAGAGAGTAGTTTCCCTTGGCCGGTGGAGGTTGTCACTAAGTTAGCTCCCTTGTTTTCAACAGTTAGTTGCGAATTTTCACAGAGAATCTGAAATTAAAATAAAAGAAACTTAATCATGACAATATTTGATTCATACTAGTATAAAAATGAAGAACTTTAGGAATTGATTAAAAAGAATTATGATCTCAAATGAAGACGAAAATCGTGTAAATCCAGAATTGTACTGTAATTGATGCGCGCGCATCCAAAATACGGTAGTGCTGTTTGGTTCTATTATCGTTGTAACAATTTTTAATGTTAGTGCTTAGTGTGCGTGTTGTTGTTGTTGTTGTTGTTGTTTTCAAAACAATCGATCTTAAGTTTAAAATTTCGCAGTATAACAACAAGCTCGATTTTTCACTTGTTCATTAAACAATATTGGCAGTATTGCATTTCAGGGAATTGTACTTCGTACTTTGCGCTATTGTTAGAATGGGCTTGCATGTTAATTCACGTTAATTGAAATCTAGTGACGCCATCAATTACGTCACGGTGTTTTTACCTCCAGCCGTTGGTCGTAACCAAACGGGCACCATCGGCCGTTGTCCACGACCGAAATGGCGCCATTTTCATACGTCACAACAACAACAACTTGATCAATGTCGTTGAGCGCTTTCAGGTCTTCCTTATGGGCTAATCCCTGCGCAAAGACGCTTGTCGGCTTACTGCCGGCCATCCAGGCACCCATGTCCAGGTCGTGGATTGTGGAGTCTTTGAAAATTCCCCCTAAAATAATCATCATTTTCTTGGATATTAAATTCTCTTCAACAAAAGCATACTAAATTGCTTACTCATTTGCGACATTATTTAGAGGATATTTGTTCGTTTCGGTAGAATACCGATATTTTATTTCACGAGTGATCATAGGAATTTATATTTTCACGAGTTGCGCCGCCACGATTGAAAATATATTTTTTCTATGGCCACGAGTGAATCAAACATTGATATTCTACCGAAACCAACACATTTTATTTTTATTTTATGCTTTAAAATGTAATTTACATTTCTCCTAAACCAGATTCGTTTAACGTTATGGGAAAAAGTAGTTCCATTATAAAAATGGTAAGTTTCACTGTTTCAAAACAGTGAATAACCAATTTTAATTCACTCATATTTCCCTATAAACCGAGAATAACATAAATAAAGGTTAATGAATTAAACATGTTGCAGCCAAATAAAACTAGCTTTAGTCAAATAATTTGGGTATAGAAGAAAAATAATAATCTTTCTGTCATTAGAGAACATATGGTTTAACTTAGAAACGACAGAACATGTGTTGATGTCGATAACATTATTATTTTCATTAATTTATTAGGTTCTTCCTTCTGTTAGATCGTTAGACACGTATGTTGGTTCATTCAGTGATAAAAAGCCGGGCCGGCTAGTTGGTAGAGCGCTGGACTACAAATCCTAGGATCGCGGGTTCGATTCCCAGCGCGGCCACATAACTTGTGTAGGGATTGGTCATGAAATTGTTTCTACGGCCATTCTCCCCCTACCTCTGATTCAAGGACGGCAGTTGTCAGTTACTGGCCTCAGTATGAGCACTTAGTGCGGGTAAACCAGCTTACCCAGGAAAAGTGTGAGTAGGTTAACTGACCGCCGTTATATGGCTGAAATACTGTTGAATACGGCGAAAAATCCAAACAAACAAACGACAAACAAACAATCATTAAAATAATATTAATTTAGCGTGTTCGTTTTTATAAATGAATTTTCTAGGTATTTAATATTTACTCGTCTATTCATATTGGTAATTGAAGGATACACTCAAAGCTCAGAGGAATACACTAATTGTGCGTCATTGAAAAACTTCACAGAATACCAGAAGAGCCGCATAAAGAAAGTATGAACGAAACATAAAAAAATCAAAGCGTTGAACGCTGAAAGACTGCGGCTTGCCATATTAAGTTTAAGGACACGACAAGATGTTAGAATATTTTCAAGAACACGAGTTCTTTATTAATAATGTTTCAAAATGATGTAGTGTAGACGCGAACTTGAACTTACCCATTGTAACGTAACTATGTACTTTACCAGTAAACAACACACCCAGAAACAAACCCCGAATTAGCAGAATAGGCTATGTACTTGTAGATTATGAATACAAGTTTTGAGTGTTCGTTGTTGTTTTAATCGGATCTAATGGTTGTCATCTCTGAATGAGTTTATTGAGAGCATTTAATAGACCTGTCCACTGATTACAACGAATTGTTTCGCGTCAGTGATCTCCCCTGCTCCACGATATTTAAAGCAGTAAAGCAGGGGAGGTCACTGTGCAATGCCATCTCAAAAGCGATACATGCTTTCGATTTGCGGTACTAAAGACTCAGGCTAATGCCGCAGTCTAAAAACCTACCGGACAGTTTTATGTATTCGTTTGGTGGGTGCTGAAAATCCCGACTGGTAGATTTTATTATGCGCACCGGTCCCGTATTTCCGGAGCGGATTTGTTGATAAATGGAGAAGTGGCTGGGATCGAATCGCCTGCAATGCGTCAGAACGACAAAGAGTTGTTTATTGGCCGATAAACAACGATAATGAGATAAATATTAGATCAGACAAATATTTTTGCAATTGTAATGGGAACTACATTTTACTATTTTCAGCTCAGAATCGGGACTACTTTTTGAGTTGCTTATTGTGTAGTTTAACAACGATAATTTTGTTCTTTGTCGATAGAAAAATTAGCGAGTATCATGTTTAAATTAAGAAACATATCACAGCACTACCCTTATTAAAACATCGATTTTCTATGAGTTCTGTTTACAACAAGAGTTGTCAAACCTGTGGAAAGCGCAGAAGAGTTGCTTCTCTTTCTTCTCTGCCAACTCATAGCAAACTCTGGTAGACTCAACCGTTGTTGTAAGAGGTTTCTCACAGAAAACAGCTTTGTCTGAAGTTAATAAATATTGTCGTATATTTATGATACGATTTACGGGAAATAACGGAAAGTAACGAATATATCGACTCGACCGTTGTCTTAAAGGCTTCTCGCAGAACACCGCTTTGCCTGAATTGAATAATGAATATTAGCGTAAATTTATTAAATGGTTTACGTAAAATTCCGGAAAGTAACGAATATATCCGAGCGCTTTTTACATATATTAAAAGTGATTATATGAATTACGGAAAATACCGATAACTAACGAATGTATTGTATGGACAGTAGTAACGATTACGTGATATCGGTGGACCAAAATAATACATGAAGTAATATGTATCGATAGATATTTTCAAAATTATATTTCGGGGATAAAAACCAAGTTTTAATATTGGAACCCACACACCCTTCCAACAATTATCAAGTCATTCTTTAATCTCCTTGAAACAAACAATAAAACAATTTCTGCATAATATGTTCAATACCTGCAGACGTTTCCGAAAAATAATTACGGAAAATGCCGATAAGTAACGATTACACCCGAGTTCGAAGTCGTATGAATACGTACTAGCGTTCAGTGCCCGTTTGATGAGATCCTCGTGCGTGGAAGAGGGGCAGACAATCATGACTGCCTTCACACTAAAATATAACATTTATAAATGTCAAGTAAGTCTTTCCATAGTGATCTCCCCTGCAACACAAATTTCATTCGTCACGTGTCATGTGTTCATCTAATGCACCTATCAATATACTGGATATACGGGACTTTAGGCTGAAAGCGATTCCCGACAGGCGGTGATTTGACATGCCGAATAATTCCGGGTCCCGGGAAATAGACTTCGTCGGATTTTAGATCCCGAGTATACTGCGCCAATTGTGGGGATTTAGACAAAAATGCTTGGCTCTAGGAAATGAGACTCGTGCGAAAATTAAAAGTGTGAATCTTATAAAAGTGCCAACTGAAAAACTTATTTGAGTATCACTATTAAATTTTAACAATTGATGATGATGATGATCATGATTATTACTATAATGATGATGATGATGATGATGACGATGATGATGATGATGATGATGACGACGATGACGATGAGGAAACATAATGTCGATGACGCTCAATCAATTCGTACTCGGGATCGTCTAACGCACTCTCAGCCTCGTTTGGGGTGGCGCATTTCGTGTTCATATTATACATAGCCTTGAACTGGCGGGCCGTCTGTACATTCTCACGCACAATCCATTTCAGAGAAGCTCTGGAAGACCGGATGATGTTGTGCGCATGCTCCAGACCTAAACACATAATTCAAATATATACTCAGACTCCCCGCAGCGGTTACCTCCCCTGGCGGTTTACAGTAACCATTATTACCTGATCGCCTATTTAAATGCTATACAGTCATTTTTCACTATTTCATTATCGATACGACTGTTCCCGGTTGATAGGAACTGTTACCGGGAAATAATTTGACTGTTTCCCGCACGCGCAAATAAAGCTATTTATAGAACTCTGCAATTTTCCGTCACTGTTCGTGAAAATACCGCCAATCGGCCTTGGGCTTGGGCTAACAGTTTTGACTGTACCCCAAATACCCATGTCATGTGGTTATGCAGCTATCAATGTTTTCCCCCCGGGGGGGGGGGAGCGGCGGGCATATACGGGACTTTAGACTGCAAGCGATTCCTGACAGGCGAGAATTTGACACGCCGAATGATTCTGGGTCACGGAGAATTAGACTTTGGTCGGATTTTTGATCCCGGTAATGTACGCCCCCGGGCCATTTGATAGATATATAGCATATCCCACTGAGGGGATTTAGACAAATGTAAAACATTTGTCAAATTCCCCTAGGTCTGCCCGCCGCTCCCCCCCCCCCCCCCCCCCCCAGAGTGAAAATATTCATAGGTGCATTACTGTATACTGCCAACACGAGTGCAATGCGTTCATAGTGTTTTATAACTGGTATGTACATATTTATTAGGGGTTAAACTAAATAAAAAAATAGATACATAAAAAGAAGTACATATATTAACGCAAGAATTTGCCGGTGTCCAAGTAGCATACTAAATAACATGAAAAACATAAAATGATGTCACAAAAATCACGTATGATGACATAGCAAACATTAAGAAACCCAAACCCAATTCTAACTAAACAATCTTCTATATATTATATTTTTGTAAGGACAAAATTACACGACAGTTACTACTGAAGCAGAAACGTATGGTAGGGTACTATATGGATACTGATGCCAACGAACGACAACTCGAGTGCAACGAAAGGCAACTCGAGAGCAACGAACGACAACTCTGTAATATATTGCGTCGGTAAAACAACACGTCCGCGCAAGGATTTGACTGGTTCCGAGCATAGCTCTAATGAAATCCCTGCCGTCATAACGAACCACGTGATGATGATCGATTTAAATCTTCTAGATATTATTTATGGTTTTAATTAGTTATTTTATTTTCCTGCTTTCATTACTGAATGCAAACGATATATAAAAAGTACAATTAGACAATTGCACTTAATAAGTAAACGTTACAAACACGTCATCCTTCCAGATGTCGAAGGATTTTACTTGTGATGGCAGTGGTTACCGTTAACCAAGAGGGGAGGTAACCGCTGCGAGGAGTTTGGGTAAAACACATACCCATTGTTCCCATCCCAAACAAGGCAAGACCAATCTTGGACGACATATTCACGGCAGCGCCCTGCAACGAGAATGTCACGTGATCAGAAACACCGGAAGTAAATTTCCATATTAAAGTTTTTAAGTACTATTGTCGACAATAAATTACAACAAATGATTCTCTATTTTAAAAGCGGTCGTAAATTATCAAAATATTCGAAGAATTTTTTCTACTGAGTACTGTGACTGTCTTAAGTTATATAAAAAGCTTTATGTCGTGTTTTGTTTTGTTGTTGTTGTTTTTTCATTAAAAGTAAACATTAAAAATACCATACTCAGCAAAGAAAAGAAACACAACACTTACTGTGTAACGATATGTTATCGTTTTTGTATGCGGTTTATATTTCAGGCACTTTGTAAAACAATGGTCTATTGATACATGGATGAGGAAAAAATTAAAATGCACATTGATATTATTACGAAAACGATTTATTTTCATATATAATCATTGTTTATGCTAATAATGTATCCGCTTACCCGAAAACCGATAAACTACACGTGCAAAGCTTCTTTTGGAAGTTGAAAGCGTGACATTAAGATGAAGAAGTGTGTGATAATGATATGAAGAAGTGTGATTATGAGATGAAAAAGTGTGATAATTAGCGCGAGATAAAGGGATGTGATAAAGGGATTCGAGGAGGGTGATGATAAGATGGGGAGTGTGACTATGAGATGGAGGAGTGTGAGAGTGATGGGGAAGTGGGAGAATGATGTAGATATGTGAGAGTGTGATAGAAGTGTGAGAGTGAGATGGAGAGGTTGGAGAATTAGATGGGATAGTGCGATTGAGACAGAGAAGTGTGAAAAAGACGGGGTTGTGTGAGAGTGAGATGGAGAAGTGTGAGGGTTATGGAAAAGCGTGAGATTGAGATGACGAAGTATGATATAGAGAAGTGTGAGAGTTAGATTGAGAAATGTAAGAGGGAGATGGAGCAGTGTGAGAGTGATTGAAAAATGGGAGAGTGAGATTGAGAAGTGTGAGAATGAAAAGTGTGAGAGCGCTATGGAGAAGTGTGAGAGAGATGGAGAAGTGTGAGAGTGAGATAAAGAAGTGTTACAGCTATATGGAGAAGTGTAAGAGAGATGGAGAAGTGTGAGAGTTATATGGAGAAGTGTGAAGTGAGAAAGAGGAATACGACAGTGAGAATGTGAAGTGTAAGAGTGAGAAAGTGAAGAAAGAGAGAGATGGAGAAGTGTGAGAGTGATGGAGATGTGTGAGAGTGAGATAGAGAAGTGTGAGAGTGAGATGGAGTGGTATGAGAATTAAATTGGGAACTGTGATTGAGATAGAGAAGTGTGAGGGAGACGGAGGAATGTGAGAGTGAAATGGAGATGGCGAAGTGTGCTATAGGCAGGTGTGAGAGTTAGATTGAGAAATATAAGAGGGAGATGGAGCAGTGTGAGAGTGATTGAGAAATGTGAGAGTGAGATGGAGAAGTGTGAGAGTGAGAAGTGTGAGAGCGCTATGGAGAAGTGTGAGAGAGATGGGGAAGTGAGAGAGTGAGATTTAAAAAAGTGTGACAGCTATATGGAGAAGTGTGAGAGAGATGGAGAAGTGTGAGAGCTATATGGAGAAGTGTGAAAGTGAGATGGGAAAGAGTGAGATGGAGAAGTGTGTGAGTGAAATGGAGAAGTGTGTAATTATTAATAATTGAGAGAGAGAGAGAGAGAGAGAGAGAGGGAGAGAGAGAGAGAGGGAGGGAGCGAGAGAGAGAGAGAGAGAGAGAAAGAGAGATGAAGAAGTGTGAGCGAGAGATATGGAGAAGTAGGAGAGAGAGATATAGGAAATAATGACATAGAATTTTAGAGAAAGAGATGTTGAATGTTAGTGAAAAACGCGGCACGATGTCAGCAAATCAGATATTCAGATAAAACATGATATTGTTACAGAGTGAATGGAAATCACAATCCCAAAAAAAATAGAGGGAACATGTTATAAAATAAACATAAGCCCAGATGAAGTATAGAGAAAACACAATCAAATGCCATCCGGCTTCCACGACCAGTACCCGATGATGGTTGGCTCTTGGAGCCCGGGTAACCCCTTTCAATAGGACAGGGCAGGAAATATTTCCGCAGATGTTACTGCCGACTTGACTTTGTAAACCGAATTTCAAAAACGTTCATCCTTTTTATATACAAGTTCATTATATCTTTGAGCAGGTTTGTGTCAAACGAAACGTAAATCAATCCAACAGAACGCTTCCGTTACTATTAATATAGCCAATCAAATTGACTGTTTCGTCGAGTTACAAATGTTAGCCAATCAAATTGACTGTTTCGTCGAGTTACAAATGTTTAACAGTTAATAGCTAAAAGGTGCGAAAACCGATACCGGGCATAAGAAATATAAGACGATGTAATTTAGTATTAAAATCTTAGATATCCGCAACATAAATTCATTTAAAACAATAACTCCTGGTAATTATTGAGGAGTATGAGATAAATATTCAATTTCACATGTGGTATCGGCAATTTGCAGCTTTTTTGTTACAGATATGAAAAGTATATTTGAAATAAAGTGACAAGTCACTATTTATTGTCAGTAAAAAACATAAAACTATACTGTGCGTTCGTTGCGCCAAATAATATCTTTCCATTTGATGTTTGTTAAAATTTTAAAAAATTGTGTTCCATTACTGAAGCGCTAAAAATACACTATACCTTATGAACTTCGGCTTGGCCTGGTGGTTAGCGTTTCAGATTATCAGTTCTAAGCCCCCGTGTTCAAAGCTCACAATCGCCATTATTTTTTCAGCTTTTTTTTCAAAGTTTGTTTTTGTTTGTGTGTGTAAGTGCGTGCGTGCGCGCGCGCGCGTGCGTGTGTGTGTGTGTTTTGTTTTTGTTGTTGTTGTTGTTTTTTGTTTTGTTTTGTTTTTGTTGTTGTTGTTTTTTTGTTTTTGTTTTTTTGTCTTTTTTTTGTTGGGGGGGGGGGGGTGCGGTAATATATATTTTACATTGTGGATATATTTATTACAGATGGTTTTAAGGTGTGACTTCTTTATTTCTGAATTTAAGGAGAACAAGTACCCTTAAACTAAAATTGTATCTAGAGCACTGGAAATCTATTCCGTACCTCGCACATTTGAGAGGTTCTTGCATTGTGTCCACCAGGTGTCGCTTCTTGACTAACCTTTGTGATTTGGCGCTGTGCATGATGGGTCAGCACTATTTACACATGGCGCCAACTGATGCATGAGACGCTACCCACCAACATTGGGTCTTGTAGGACGTAAGTTGGCTAAAGCATTCAATCTGTGCATCGTTTAATTCAATCTGAAAATACTAATCCACCGGGTTTTTTAACAATAGAAAAGTTTTTATATCTATTTGTTCATTTGCAAACAATGTTCGAAAGTGAAAGTACAAACTGCATGACAACGCAAGTAGACGCATTTTATTGCACGAACAGGTATAAACGAAATGCTTTGAGTGTTCGAAGTTTATATGATGATATAGTTATTGTGTTTAAACATGTGTTTTTTTATGAATGTATGGACAATTTGCTTGTTTTGATTTTTATTTCATTCCTCCGCGGACTATATCTTAGTGTATGCACATTTAGCCAAATATGGATAGTTATCAATTCCTAGTATAGAGGTTAGAAGAACACAGTGACGTTACGCTCGATGTATAGAATGGAGGTTCTTGTTTATGTATAATGGATTTTTTCTTTTGGATACTAAACTATAACCAAAATAATGAAATGTTTTTCTTTGCGGGGGGGGGGGAGGGGGTGGTGGTGATGTATGACACAAATTTTGAAAATTCCCTTTCAACCACTACCATCATCTGGCCCAAAATTAAAGCACCGCAAAATGTAGGCAAACGAGAATGGGCAAAATGCGCACCTCGCACAATGGAGCTATTCTACAGCTTTTGAGAGCTGTAGCCTTGTTTAGTGCCAATTTAGGACAAAATGAGAATTTAGAACAATGCATGTCAGCTGTTGCGCATGTAACGACATTCAACCAATCCTTCTTGTGACATTACAGGGCCCTAAATTTAGGTTAGGGATCACTTGCATCGCAACCTTTGCGTTTCTTTTGGATTTTATCTATCTATTCATTCTGTGTTGACATGATCTAGTTTACAGGGAGAATACGGCGTAGTGAAATTAAGACAGTCGGTAACTGCAATACGGCTAAATAAGATCATAACATTTTCATCGTAATAGAGTATTGTATTTTTGCTCTTGCTGAAGTGTTGTTTTTTGTGTGATGATGATAATGAAAAAGAAGAAAAAGAAGAAAATGATGATGATGATGATGATGATGATGATATTGATGATGATGATGATAATCCAGTGTGTAATGTCGAAATGCTTAATGAAGAATAAATAAAGCAGTATATAAACTATTTCTGTTATACTCCGATTTCAGTCTTGAAATAATAAGCATTTAAAACTAAAATGTTTAATATACTTACTTCAAAATAGTTTATAAGCCCCCCAAAACGTTGTAGAATTTGAAATGTTAAGATAAGGTTACTGTCTACTAGTTAAAGTTCTATTTCTTCTTATCTGATGACAAGTCATTAAATTAGACTGGCAACCAAATATATAAAATAATAAAACGATTCAGTGATGGTTTGTTAGGGTTTAAGTCAGATCTATTTCTTGTCATCTAATCACAAAAGAAACATCGATTATACGAAACTTCACTGCTCGGAGGAGCGCATTAATACATTGATTAACTGACTGAAAAAGATTTCCTAATACCGGTTCTAAATCATGTTGGCTGCCACAGTCTAAAAAATGAACTTGGTGTAAATATTGATTAACTGACTCGTAGCCTGCAAAGTAAAACAAAGTAGTTCGTGTGATAAAGATTTCCGAATACCCGTTATAAATCCTGTTGGCT
Organism: Congeria kusceri; assembly: GCA_027627225.1. Lineage (NCBI taxonomy): Eukaryota > Metazoa > Mollusca > Bivalvia > Myida > Dreissenidae > Congeria > Congeria kusceri. Next base: position 20,159,103 of record CM051026.1, on the reverse strand, counting down.
GCTATAGACTTGTTGTTAACATTTCTGTTCACATTTTCTTCGACGTATGCACAATTTTTTACTTCCTGGGTATTTTGTTTAATTGTATTTTAATTAATTATGCAAAATTCAGCCCAATATCTGTTAACACAATGGACTCAGTATACACCTGTTTGTTAACATGTTCTCGACTTAGCTTTAACGGCTTAGTTTAATTTCTTCTTTATTTGAACCCCCCTCCCCCCCAAAAAAAACAACAACAAAACAACAACAACAAAAATCTGGGGTATTGTACCCCTGTGTATTGGCACCCTGCTGTGGTCACAGTGTGGACACAGTGTGGGGACCCTTGTCAGCTGATATCAATACACAGTTGCAGAGGAAATAGTGCACTAAGCCATTGTTCATTCAGATGAGAGAATAGATTGCAGATAATGATAAGATATTTTATGGTGGACCCATACACAGAGTGGAGTATCTCACGGAGACATCAGACATTCCTTAACTAAGGCTTTAGGCTACGTCTTTAATTTTTTTAAATTATTGTGTTCATTTTCATATTTTCAGTCGTTACGCATTATCCAGAATACCACATTGCATAATCCACAACTTTCTTTAAATGTTCTACATTTAAGGTACAATTGAAAGTAAATTGTTTGTATCCACATAATAATTAAATTGATTCAATTGATAAGTTTACTTTATTGTTTCTTTTTCGTATTGATGTTAAGTATATAATGATTAACTTAAACCTCGCTATTACCTGTAGATTTTACAGGACATGGACCTTTAAAAAAAGCTTGGGAGCTTTGCATGAAATGGACCTTTAAACAACGTTAAACTTTTCTGGCGACCAGTCGATGATTTCCTTTCGGTACCAATGTCAATTTAGACCTTATTAAGTAATCGAGGAATTTGTCCTAAGCAAAATGGCGTCGATTTTGAAATTCGTTGTTGTTGCCGTTTTTACAGCGATTCTTCGAGGTAAGAAGAAATAATGTAATAGTTTACTTGATTCACAGAAAATTAATTCAAAACAGACTAGTGATTTAGAAAATAAAAGTGATTTTTTTTCTCTTTCTTACATTTTTAACATTTTAAAGTAAATGATTAATTATTGTTTTTCTGGTTGTATTAGTTACAATGTATATTATTATCATTAAATGTAGACTAGTTGTTGTACTTAGTTCCGCTGTTTTAACAGATCAAAACGCATTTCCAGGTATCGCCAAAAATTAACGACGAACTTCTATAATCTACGGAAAGGAATTAATCTTTTGTGAAATCTCCATCATAATGACCAACCAATATCTACTACATAAATTTTATTATAAACTTGCCATGATCTCAACTGTCACTCACCAATTACTAAACATATACATAAACCCACATATACATTGCATAATATTGACTTATAAACAATTATTATTAGATCTTTGACCGAGTCGAGAACAAATTAGCGATGTTTCAGATCTGTTTATGATATTGCAAGCCCACCCCCTTCTGTGGTATTTTCGTAGGCATCTTACTTGTAAGGCCATACCAATTTGATTCTATGTTTAGCGTCCTCGGGCTGGTAGGTTTTTGGATGCCTGAACGAAAAAAAAAAATGAAAATTTTGCCAATGTGAAAAAGTGAGTTGGAAAGCGTATACAAAAATTGGAAACCAAAAAGAAAAAAAGGACTTTTAGATTTACTAATATTTGTAAAACATAGCGTAAAACATAGTAGACTCCCATTATGAAGATGATATATAACAGTTTTGCAAGTTAACATTTGCTTTAGCTTGTACCACTCCATGAATAAGTTGAAAAGAAAAAAAAAGGACTTGTTTGTTTTGTTTCCTGCCTGGTTGGTAGGTTTAAAAAATCATGGGTGCGCTAAACATACAATCAAATTTGTATGGCCTAATGGCATTTGTTTGCAGACGATGTGAACGGATTTATTCTTTCCTTCAACCCGGCGGATCTGAGCGCATCAGGAAGTGGTCAGACCGGAAGCGGAAGTAGTGGCGGATTACCTTATAACACTCCAAGTAAGTAAATAGTTCCACTGAATGGGTATCATGTTAGAATGACTAACTTAACGCATATTTTGCATATGCATGTTTATATACAAGATCCATACGCTAATTCGTGATCTCACAATCTGTTTACTTTTTATCAGATTTCGGAAGCGCCGGAAGTGTATCCGCCACCGGAAGTCAAAGCGGAAGTAACGTGCCAGCATTCCTTCTCTCAGCAAACGGTCAAACCGGAAGCAACATCAGTCCGTCATCCGGAACGCTATCTGGTACTTCCGGTCAATTAACTTCCGGTCAGTCGAGTGCGTCACTTTCCGGTTCAGGCAGTCAAGCGTCCAGTTCGTCTACGGGAACTTCTGGACAATCGACGAGTGGTCAGTCAGCTACCACACTAAATGGGACTTCCGGACAATCCACATCCGGTCAATCGAGTGGAACGCTGACCGGAACAAGCGGTCAGTCAACGAGCGGTCAAGGCTCAGCGTCGTTAATCGGAACTGCTGGTCAGTCAAGCGGAACGTTGGCCGGAACCAATGGTCAATCTACCAGTGGTCAAGCTGGTACAAGTCTCGTTGGAACCAATAGTCAGTCAATGACCGGTCAGTCGAACGCAAGTCTTTCCGGAACAAGCAGCCAATCGATGACCGGTCAGTCAAGCGGGACGTTGTCCGGAACCAATGGTCAATCTACCAGTGGTCAAGCTGGTACAAGTCTCGTTGGAACCAATGGTCAGCCAATGACCGGTCAGTCGAACGCAAGTCTTTCCGGAACAAGCAGTCAATCGATGACCGGTCAGTCAAGCGGGACGTTGTCCGGAACTAATGGTCAGTCCACTAGTGGTCAAGCTGGTACAAGTCTTGTTGGAACCAATGGCCAGTCAATGACCGGTCAGTCGAACACAAGTATTGCCGGAACAAGCGGTCAGTCAAGCGGGACGTTGTCCGTAACTAACGGTCAATCTACTAGTGGTCAAGCTGGTACAAGTCTCATTGGAACCAATGGTCAGTCAAGCGCTAGTCTTGCCGGAACAAGCGGTCAATCATCAAGTGGTCAATCGAGTGCTAATTTGTCTGGAACCAATGGTCAATCCACTAATGGTCAATCTGGTACAAATCTCACCGGAACCAATGGTCAATCAATGACCGGACAGTCAAGCGGGACGTTGTCCGGAACAAATGGTCAGTCAACTAGTGGACAAGCTGGCACAAGTCTCGTCGGAACCAATGGTCAATCGATGACGGGTCAATCAAGTGCTACACTTTCGGGTACAAATGGTCAATCCACAAATGGTCTGTCGAGTACAAACGGACAAAATAATGGAACCCTAGTTGGGACAGGCGGTCAATCTATGGCGGGCCAATCAAGTGCTACACTTTCGGGTACAAACGGTCAGTCCACAAATGGCCAGTCGGAAACCAGTCTAGCGGGGACAAACGGGCAAAATAATGGAACTTTAGTCGGGACAGGTGGTCAATCTATGGCGGGTCAATCAAGTGCAACACTTTCGGGAACAAGCGGTCAATCTACAAACGGTCAGTCGGCTTCAAGCATTTCAGGTACAAACGGACAGAATAACGGGACATTGGCAGGAACTGGTAGTCAATCAATGGGTGGTCAGTCTAGCGCCAACCTTTCGGGTACAAATGGTCAATCAACAAACGGTCAATCAGGTTCAAGTCTAGCCGGAACAAGCAGTCAAAATAATGGAAGTTTAGTCGGGACGGGTGGTCAATCTATGGCTGGCCAGTCAAGCGCAACTCTTCCAATGTACATACGCGATAGCTTTTGTTTCCTGTCCTGAAATTACGCAGTGTTTAAGGTACGCTTCTCATATTGCCTGTAATCTAGGTCGATACAAATTGCCACTAGCAAGCGGTTCAGCTAATAACCTTCAAAACGGATCATTACCTGAAATGAAGTGTGCATTAAAAATGAGTATGCTTAAATAGTAAACAATATTAGTTGCACCATGCTAATTTACTGCGATTAATGTTCGAATAACACGAGCTGAATATGGTTCGTAAGTTATACACGAACAGGATTTTATAAAGATGGAATTCGACAATATAATGTTAAAAATTAGGTTTATTTAAAACACGTTTGTAATATACGTGTTTTATTTAAGTGGCCTTTACAAAACTGATAGTGGAATGCAAGCACGTGTAGTTCGACAACAATGACCAGGTACTCATGCAGTATCCGTTCGTTTCCATAAACTTCCATCGGAAAGCGTATACAAAAGATAGCTGTGCGTTTAGTTATTGAGCATTTGCTTCTGTACGTATAATTTAATGACTGACAGGTTAAGGCAGAAAATTACGGATCGTGGGGTTGAGTGTTCGAATCCATTTTAGATCTTAACGCTTTTTTTTATTTGAGCACACTACTATTTGCATTGCACTTGCTTTCCTTGTCGTCCAGTTAATTGTTTAGCCATTTATTTGAACAACAAAGTGTTAAACATAACAAAACACAAGACGGGATTTCTCCATCAAGACCACACTCATTCAAAGGAAAATGTACTTAACAGAAAAAACGAAATATCCCCTAATATATTTTAGTGTTTTTCGATACTTGTATAAAATATTTAAAGAACAAATAAAGTCAATGTAACTTTAATAACCTCCCAATAAAATACTTATTATGTTTCTGAATCAATTCCATATTTATGGTTAGACACAAAGCAACAACTTAACAGGTGTAAAAATAAAAATCACAAAACAGGAACAGGTGTAGGACAATCAGGTGTCGCTCTTTTGCCATTAAATGTTCGACTTATGTCAGTTAAAATCCGTCCTGCTTGCAAGATACCAAGAGCAATGGGAATTTCACATGATTTGGATGATTTTAATAATTGACTATCAACACGGGGTCGATAGCATGACAACTTGCACATCTGTGCACATGTTCTTACACAACTGGTACTCGTGTTTGGCGTGCTATTTGGTATTAAATGATACGGTTTACTAGTAAAACTTCACATGCTATTGAACGTGGATGAATATGCTCTTTAAATTGATAGTCATAAATAAAACAATATAATAAAAAATCATGTTTTTTTAAGATACTGATGTTTTAAAGTTGTTACTTTCTTTTTTTTGTTTTGACTATGTTCTTTGTGATTTTCATTTTTACAAGTATTACGCGTCTGTACTGCTTTCGACCATACATATGGAATTAATTTAGAAAAAAGAATATATTGAAAAATTATTAACAATGAGAAAAAAAATTAAAAGTGACTACGACGTTACTAAAAATGGGAATCAAAACTTCCAGAAACACGTATTTATTGCACACAATGTATGGAGCTTAACTCACACATCATTTTCCGCTGTGACATATCCGAAATTTCGACAATACATTTATACCAAACTTCCTTAAATAAAACTGTCATTACAGAAATACAACGGCATCCAAACAATACGTATTTCTAATTTTAATGTAAATTATTAAAATAAAAACGCTAAAAGCGTAGCAAGACTGTTGGCGAGGACAGAAACTTCAATACAAGTTGATAATTAAATTTGAAAACAGTAAATAATAAGTGCAGTTTACTGTAAGCTGCACATATAATTCACTCTATTCAACAATCTTTCTTCTTTCAGCGTTAAGATCATATTTGTGTCCAGTTTATTTTAATAAGTGGTCAATGTTTTTTTATTGTTTAGTTAGTTTTATATTTTTTTTTGTCTTAACGCGTTCGTCTACATCAACACGGATAACTTAAATACATTAATAGTTTTGACGGTGATGTTAGTGCGTTAGTAATTTCACACATACAATCGATACATATGTATGTGCTTCGGTCTCTACTTGTTTGTCTAAAATACTTTGTTTATGATCTAAATTAAAAGGCTAGGTAGTAAGATTGTTTAATTATTATAAAATAAAACATAGCACACGCAAACGGAATACATTCTTAAACCCACCCACGACAGCCTGTGCAATATTTGATATAATTTAAATACACATGTTATTGAAGCATGACTATACAATGTATAAAGTATATACAACTCTACACAATATTAATAATAGTGGTAGCAGTAGTATAAATAGTAGTAGTAGTAGAAGTTGTAGTAAGAGTAGTAGCAAGAGTAGTAGTAAGAGTGGTAGCAGTAGAAGTTGTAGCTGTAGTAGTAGTAGTAGTAGTAGAAGTAATGGAAGCAGCAGCAGCAGCAGCAGCAGATGCATTTGTTGTAGAGTAGTAGTAGTAGAAGAAGAAGTAGTAGTAGTAGTAGTAATAGAAGTAGTAGTAGTAGTAGTAGTAGTCGTAGTAGTAGTAGAAGTAGTAGAATTAGCAGTAGTAGAAGTAGTAGTATTAGTAGTAGAAGTCGTAGTACATGTAGTAGCAGAATCAGTAGTAGTAGTGTTTAGTCTTCGTAAAAGTGGTAATAGTAGTAGTAGTAATAGCAGAAGTAGTGGTAGTAGTAACAGCAGCAGTAGTAGTAGTAATAACAGCAGCAGTAGTAGCAGTATAAATATAAGTACATATAGTAGTAGTAGTAGTAGCAGTAGTAGTAGTAGTAGTAGTAGTAGTAGTAGTAGTAGTAGTAGTAGTAGTAGTAGTAGTAGTAGTAGTAGTAGTAGTAGTAGTATTAGAAGTACTAGTAGTAGTAGTAGTAGTAGTAGTAGTAGTAGTAGTAGTAGTAGTAGTAGTAGTAGTAGTAGTAGTAGTAGTAGTAGCAGTAGCAGTAGTAGTAGCAGATGTAGTAGAAGTAGAAGTAGTAGTAGTAGTGATATTTTTATAGTAGTGGTAGTAAAAGTAGTAAAAGTAGTTGCAGTAGAAGTAGTAGTAGTACAAGAAGTGGTAATATCTATACAAGTATTAGTAGTAGTAGTAGTAGTAGTAGTAGTAGTACAAGTAGTAATAGCTGTAGTATTAGTAGTAGAAGTAGTAGTAGTAATAACAATAGTGGTAGTAATAGTAGCAGTAGTAGTAGTAGAAGAAGTAGTAGCGGTAGATGTAGAAGTAATAGTATTAGCATTAGAAGTTGTTGTAGTAGTTATTGCAGCAGTAGTAGTAGTAGTAGTACATGATGAAACAGTAGCAGCAGTATTAGTGGTAGAAGTACTAATATTAGTAGTAGTAGTAGTAGTAATAGTAGTATTAGTAGTAGTAGTAGTAGTAGCAGTACACGTAGTAGCAGCAACAGTAGTAGTAGTAGTTTAGTATTTTTTTTATAAAAGTGGTAATCGTAGTAGTAGTAAAAGTAGAAGTAGTAGTTGTAGTAACATCAGTCGTAGAAGTAGTAGTAGTGGTAGTAGTAGTAGTAGTACATTTAGCAGTAGTAGTAGTAGTAGTAGTAGTAGTAGTAGTAGTAGTAGTAGTAGAAGTAGTAGTAGTAGTAGTATTTGTAGTAGCAGTAGTAGTTGTCGTAGTAGTAGTAGAAGTATCAGTAGTAGTGGTAGTAGCAGAGGTAGAAGTATTAGTACTAGTATTAGAAGTAATAGTAATGGCAGCAGAAATATAAGTAGTAGCAGTAGCAGAAATAGATGTAGTACAATAAGTGGTAATAGCTGTACAAGTAGTAGTAGTAGTAGGACATGTCATAGTAGCAGTAGTAGTAGTAGTAGAGGTGGAAGTAGTAGTAGTAGTAGTAGTAGTAGTAGTAGTAGTAGTAGTAGTAGTAGTAGTAGTAGTAGTAGAAGTTGTAGCTGTAGTAGTAGTTGAAGTAGTGGTAGTAGTAATAGTAGTAGTAGTAGCAGTAGTAGTAGCAGTAGTAGTAGAAGTAGTAGTAATAGTAGTAGTAGTAGTAGTAGTAGTAGTATAATCAGTAATAGTAGTAGTAACAGTTGCAGAAGTAGAAGCAGTACTATAAGTGGCAATAGTTGTAGAGTAGAAGAAGTAGTAGGACATGTAGTAGTAGTAGTAGTAGTAGTAGTTTTAGTAGTAGTAGTAGTAATAGTAGTAGTAGTAGTACTAGTAGCAGTTGAAGTAGAAGTTGTAGTAGTAGTAGTAGTAGAAGTAGTAATAGTAACAGCCGTAGTAGTAGTAGTAATAGTAGCAGTAGTAGTAATAGCAGTAGTAGTTGCTGTTGTTGTTTTTGTCGTAGTAGTAATATCAGAAGAAGAAGTAGTAGTGGTAGTTGTAGTAGTAATAGTAGTAGTAGTAGTAGTAGTAGTAGTAGTAGTAGTAGAAGCAGTAGTAGTAGTAGTAGTGGTAGTAGTAGTAGTAGTAGCAGCAGTAGTAGTAGTAGTTGTAGTACTAGTAGTAGTAGTAGTAATAGTAGTAGTAGTAGTAGTAGTAGAAGTTGTTGAGGTAGTAGTAGTAATAGTAGTAGTAGTAGTAGTAGTAGAAGCAGTAGTAGTAGTAGTAGTAGTAGAAGCAGTAGTAGTAGTAGTAGTAGTAGTAGTAGTAGTAGTAGTAGTAGTAGTAGTGGTAGTAGTAGTAACAGTAGTAGTAGCAGCAGCAGTAAATGCGGAGTTATTCGTGGGGTAGTGGTGGTAGAAATTGTAGTAGTCGTAGTTGTAGTAGTAGTAGTAGTAGAAGTAGTAGTAGTAGTACAAGTAATAGTAGAAGTTGTAGTAGTATTAGTAGTAGTAGTAGTTGTTGTAGTAGTAGTACCAGTAGTAGTAGTAGTAGTAGTAGTAGTGGTAGTAGTAGATAGTAGTTGTAGTAGTAGTAGTTGTAGTAGTAGTAGTAGTATTAGTAGTAGTAGTAGTTGTTGAGTAGTAGTAGTAGTTTAATAGTAGTAGTAGAAAAAGTAGTTGGTATTGTTTTTGTAGCAGCAAAAGCAGCATTAATCTAAGTGCATGTAAATAGTTACATTTTTTAAAACAAGTATTCTGTTAATTTATGGAAGTTGCTAACATTATCGATTGTGAAACTCTTTACAATTATACAATTCATCAGTCCTCACATGATTCTTACGTGTGGTTTTCTCATTCCATTCTTTTGTATAAACAATAATCATAATGAAATAATTGTGCATGTTCATACTTAAAGTCTCTGAAAATTGAGAGACGGAGGTTGCTTTCCTTACAAATAAATGTATAAAATGTATAAAATTACTATCAATACTTGAAACAAATGTCGTAAAAATGATCCGTTGAGACATTTGGTAACGATCATCTTATTGTTCACTTATGTTTTTCTTTACTTAAACATTTATTGTATATTTTGTATTTACCTTTATTGGCATAAGGGCTTTAATTTTAAATTTAACACAAGAAATGTCTCGAGATTAATTAGATATAATATTTGAATGAAATGTATGGATTACTACACTTTTTCTTTAGAGTTTTAAAACAAAAACACGTTCGATCATTGTTAAATTATTGTTGTCATATTTCTGCCATCACGATTACTATTGTTAGGTGGTAAACAACTGTTATTTTCAAGAACGTTTAGTGGTAGGGTCGGTCAGACAACATTTGAGCTTCATTAATATGGGGGGGGGGGTGTTGTTGGGGGTTTGTTTTTAAATATGTGCCGCATTGTATTCTGGTGCGATCTTTAGTGCATATCGGTTCTTTAAGCTGCTTTACGGAACTTAATAGAGGCCATTCTCACAAGCTATTCATAATGCAAAATGCTGATGTTATTACCACATCACACAGTTACACACAATTTAAAGGATTGTTCAAAGTCAAGGACTTAATTGTTAAAAAATACTTTAATGCATATCAGACAATTAGTCAGTCGAAGAACTGCGGTTTGTTGTCGCCACGTTATGAATTGCAATTGAAAAACATATAAAGCCACTTACTATTTATTACAAACTTTCAACAAAAAATCCAACAAAAAAGATACCGAAACAACTGATTGTTCTTAATATATTTTAAAATTTATTTGTCTTTTTCGAGTTCCATTTTACATAATTATACAAACTAATTTGGTCACTTTCACAAAACACGCTTTATAATACGAATGAAGAAATTGTGCTTTGTATCAAGGTGATGTCATGATTAATGCCCACTATATATATATATATAGTGGGCATTAATCATGACATATATATATATATATATATAAGCGATATTTGCATTGGATATTATACATGTACAGGTCCAATCAAGAAGGTACCGAAAACAACGACAATACAAAGCATATATATTACAAAAACAAACTACTTTATTTACATTGCGCAATCACGTATACTCGGAATTATGCAAAACAACACTGCAAGTATACATTTAAACAATATCTTTCAACTGTTTGCACTAACATACACTTATTGAAACAGAGAAGTGGCAATGTTATTACTTTCTTAGAAACCTCCTGTCCCTGTCTTATACATACTCATTTTAGTATTATAATAAATCTTAATAATATTTAAAGCAAAATGTGTGAAATATAAATATACATACGTAATTAATATGTACATAACACATATATAAACATGACAAATTCTTTCACTATATAAGCTTATTGAAATATAAACATCAAATACTATATATGTATTCCTATACATGTCAAACATCAAATAATATATATGTATTCCTCCTATACATGTCAAACATCAAATAATATATATGTATTCCTATACATGTCAAACATCAAATAATATATATGTATTCCTATACATGGGAAACATCAAATAATATATATGTATTCCTATACATGTCAAACATCAAATAATATATATGTATTCCTGTACATGTCAAAATAAGCTTTTCATATCTTATGATTATATCAATACAGCTTATACCAATAATGCACGCATACTAATTGTAATGAAGTTCTAAACTAGTCAGATATTGCTTTATATACACTATAAATAGATGTAAGACATAATTTCAGGACATGTTTTCTCTCTTTTTGATTTCTTTACGACTCTGTACGGATAGTCTTTAGACGAAAAACTCGGCGAATTTCTGTTGGAAATGAAAGTGTGTCAGAGAGGGAATTATATGTATATCATATATATATATGGTATGAAACGAATTAAAATAATAATTTGATTAATCTGCAATCATCTTTAAATTATGCCCATTAATAGCGAATATAAAATAAGTGTTATACTTTACAAACACATACACATTTAAGGCATACGTACACATCTTTTCCTCGCATTTGCCTTAACATGGTAGACTATTTATGCATCAATATTCTTCTACGCTTTAACATGCATTGCATTGCACTTTGACAACACAATGTTTACTGCTTATTATAAGTAGTCTGTATGCAGAAACCAAAATGTTGGTTCTCAATCGAGTATTCGTGTGAATACATTTTCCCGATGTAACATTCAAATACCATGTGTCCATAATTATATAATAATTACATACAAGTAACTATTTATTGATTGCCTGCTTTACATTGATATATTGCAAACATATTGCAGCTACAGGTACATTTTATGTAAAGCACTTAATTTAATGTTGGTAACGAGTTAATTAAATTTCACATGAACTATCGTCGGAGATATTAATGTCTTACCGTTTACATTCTTCTTATTAACTTTGCTATTATCAGGAACTGCTGATGTGGACCACAATGGTGCTGAAGGAACTACTCTGAATTACAACCATTCACGGTAAACACGCATGCATAATAAATAAATGCACGATACTACACTAGCAATCACAAAGAGATCGTATGCCTATGTATGACATATCATTCAACAGATGTGTTTTACATCTAATGATTTAAACAGAATAATCTGCAGACTACTTTGCAGATAACATCCTATCCATTAAAAATAAAGTATCGTAACAAACAATTATTCACACATACGAAGCAACGCTGTGGATAAAACAAGCATCCTTGGCGATGGTTGAAAAAATCATTCTGTGAATGTCACTATGTTTCGTGTTTGGATGAACATATGAATGAGTATTAGTTTAAACGAAATGTATAACTTTCCGAATGTATTTAGTGTATCTGTCGCCAATTGCTGTAATACTTTAAACAACACAATTAACTAGAGTGACAAAATACAAAAATGTTTTAAACTTGGATTTAATGAAATAGAAGAATAACAACACCTAAACAATATATGTAATTAATGTAAATGAGCGCATTCGGATACGCAATTTAGATTTGTGTCGTGTTTACACACTTTTTTGCAGTGAGTGCACGTTAGACACAAGTGTTTGAAATGTATTGTGCACAAACAAAAGGTTGATCGATCAATTATAATTATCCGTTACGTGCTTTCCTGTTCCAATCAGTCACACCTGAAACGTTACAAGCGGACAACTCTGACACATTTTAATTTACAATTTATACGATCATATTAATGTCGATGTCTTAAAGATATAACGCAATAACGCAATCCATGAATGCCTTTCTACACAGTATGCCTATCAGAGTGTGTCATATATCGTTTTTGTGTTTCGTATTATTGTGAGATCTATGTTTAAGTACGTATTAATGCAAAATGTGTTCAAACTAATTTAAAGAACGCTTTCAACAAATTTGCATAACAATAGTGTTTTTAGTTTTACCTCTGTGTTTCTTATTGTTTATCACTGAATAGAGCGGATCGTAGTTGTTAGTATGCGTGTCAAGTAGATCAGTCTGCTTCACAGTGGTGCAAGCTTGGTCTTCATGTTTCACTGGTGAGTAAAGTGGGTCTTCAGTGGTTTCAGTTAAATGAAGTGGGTGGGTCATCTTCAATGTTCTCAATTGCATAGTCTGATTTAAGTATATCACCATAATTTCCTTGTTCGCCTTTGTGAATATTTAAACACCATCTTTCATATAATTGCACTTTGTGCCGCCCGTGTTCTCCTTAGGGTTATATGCTTTGTCCTTCACAGTTAAGTACTGTACAAAGGATCTCCATTGTCGTGCGCACAGTCTGGTGGGTTTTCCTTCTTGACAGATGTGTAAATGGACAGCAATTTACAGATGGATCGCCCGTGCTATGTTTTTGGTAAGGTTCTTGGTCCTCGTTCCCCGTTGTGTAAAGAGGACCGCCATTGTAATCATATGCTCCAGTTAGAGAGCGAATTTTTACAGATGAGTGAAGTGGATCATCATCATCATAATCTTCATCATCTTCATCATTAGGAATATTCGTAATGTGGGCATTCATGTTTGAATATTGACTAAAGCAAAGTGTTGTAATAACCATATTACTACTGACACAACCTTCGTAAGTTTAGGAAAAGCTGCCTCGTAACGTAACTTAAAAAAAGCAAAACAACATGTTAACCTTCTAGTCACACCAATTAAACTTAAACAAAAATTTACTTCAATCACCTTATATTATATTATCATGTATTGTGTATCATACACATTCAAAATTACACGTACATTAACTACATGAATCATATCCATCAACATTTTAACTCTGTGATTAAAACATATATTTCAACCGGTTAAACAAATCATTAAAACTGTTAATTATATTGTTAACCGTTTCTTAAGTCGGTTATATTAATAATTACGCACACACTGTTTGTTTATGTTGTTGTTGTCGTTGTTGTTGTTGTTGACGTTGTTGTTATATAATTATATACTTTTCGACTATACACATACTATCTTAAAGCGTTGATCAGGCTATTTAGTGTATGAACAGTTCATTAGCAAAATGTGTACGTTAACCTAAATATTGTGGGAATAGGAGCAATCATAGTCTATATTCATTCCCTGTACATCGGTTATCTAAACTAGGCAGGGTACAATCAACTAGGGTGCAACGATATCGCTAGCTCTTGACAGGTAGGTTAATATAATACAATTGTGCTTTATTATATGCATGTAAGTATTGTACAAATGCATAATTGTTTGCCCACCAACATTATGTATGAAGTGTGTTTCAATAAAGTCATGTTTTTATAAACAATATGACGAGTATCTTTGGGAGGGACATTATAGACACTGATCGGTAGTTCTTATGCAATTGTCCGCATCTTTATTTACATAATATAAAACATAAATGCTTCGCAATAATAAAAATATATTTCTATAAAAAGCATGTAAACATTTAGTATTTCATATCGTATGACTTTCTGTGTTAAAATCATTATTTGCTGGGAATAGTATGTTAAATTAAGAAATAATGTTCGATTTAGAGTTGTGTATCGACTAATACACAACGATTTGGAGTTCTGATGCGTATGAATTTTACCAACACGGCGTTAGCACGAGTAGTTTAATATACCACCACAGAAGGATACTTCGGTGTTTATTAGCCAATAAACAATGATAATGAGAACAATGTTTCGATTAAAACATTACCTTACAACATTTTCTGCACTTACAATGCGAACTTTATTTTACAGTTTCGGACCTTCTTTTGTTCGGGTTGTTTATTGGTAGAATAACAACGGTTTATTTTGTTCTTTGTCTATAGAAAGCACTGCGCACGGCATTTTAGAATAACGGATAGAAGATAGCTATGAGGAGACAAAGTCTAGATAAAATCCAAACTTAAAACAAATTTAACACAAATAGCAATGATAAATTATTATGTTTTGCAGAAAAAAGTTTGTTAACCTAATTCACTAGTTAATCGGATTTATTCCCTGGTACATCAAACAACACTCATAATGTGACACATAAAAGGAAAATGTACGTACTCATTGACATACAAGTATGTTATCCACTAGGTCGTTTCTGTATATGCTAGGTCCCACTATCTGGAGCCACTTACTGTTCTAAACTTGACCTTTGGTCAAGTTACTGGAATATCAAGATCGAGGATGAAGACAAACCTAAAACTGCTTTTTCGGTTGGAAATTTAGGTTTTATGAGTGGAAGCGGATGGGGTTTGTTTTATGCAATGCACCTTCTACCTTTCAGCGCCTTATGAGACGGTGCATGGGCGATTTACATCTCAAGGAATGCCTCATATTCCTTGACGATATAATGGCGAACACATTGATCGGCTCCAATCTGTTTTTGTTTGGCCAAGTTTCAATGCGCTAGCCCCAGTCGTTGACGTTCCTGTACCACAGGCATTGACGTTCGTTGACCTCGAGAAAGCCATCAACGTGACCGTGAGTACTACCGATGCTACATAACGTTGCGTAACAGCTATTGTGAGACAGATCGACTTTAAATTGTAATACAAAATCAGTTACTTAATACAATAATGTAACCATCCCAAAATTTACATTTTTTAATTAAATTTTTGCAGTATAACAATGTGATTCCTTTGAATCAAAGTTCACAAATAAAATAAAAACACATTCAAAAATAAAACACACATTGATATGATTCAATCAAATCTTTACGTAACTCGTTTTGCTTTTTAATCGTTACATTTTTGCGACGAGGACGTTGAACATGTAAGTGTTACAATAGAATGATATGAACGCGTGCGCTTTTTATGACTTCGAAATAAAAAAATCGTGTTATTTGAGTGATTTATTAATTTGAAAATGTCCCGTTAAGATTGCAAATGTATTTTGACTGACAAAAAAATGTCATTCAAAAGCATTCGATAATGTTTTGATCATGTAATTAATTGGGCGTTTGGCCAGTATGAAAACGTCGTTTAATTACATGTCTCGAGGTTGAAAGCTTTATCAAAGAAACGTTAAATGATGTGTACTGAATGCATGCGTATATTATGCTTTTTAGGCGTATAGAGAAATAACAACTGTTTACATGATTATAACAATATACATTGCGCGCATAGCATTGGTTAGTTTTCATGTAACTCATGACATTTCATGATCATTGTTAAGTTTTCAGATAATGTTCTGCATGACATTGAGGTAAATTTTGATTTCAATTAGTCATGGTAAACTCACACTAGTATTCCGATATATCTATATGAATTCAAACATACTTTGGTGACAATGTAAATATTTATGTTTTATGTGAATATTGCATACAATAAATTATGCGGAAATATACGTTGGCAATCATATGATTTTATCATAATATGATGACAACAATGTAGCATGTCATACCATTAGAGAAAGGGACAGTATGTTTAAGTTTCAGAAACAACTACTAACCTAACCTATATACTCTATTTGTGTCATACACGTCGACGTATTAGTAAACGGTCCATCTACTACCTTACAATTTCAGTGTTTTGTTTTCTGAAGTACAATCTTGCTTGTAGACAAACGAAAAAACAACATCATCAAAATAAAAGGTATTTTGAAAATGTATGCGGCTATATGTTTAACCCTGAAGGCATTTGGTCTGGTCATCTTGGTCCAAACCGTGCCTTAACATTCTAAATATTTAGTTATCCTTTCTTTTTATTTACTCCCTATACATTAGGTTGATACGTTCACTTGTTCAATGCTGTTAAAGGCCCTACCACACTGAGCTGCGACAGCTAGCGACTAGTTTACCAGAAGAAATTGCGACAAAATACGCGAATAATTGCGATAAAATTTACATGGGATTAAATTTGCGTCACATTTGCCTTGGTTAATCGAATACTGCGCGAATATTACGCGAATAAGTTTCGAATTGAGTTTAAATTTGCAAACATTTCGAGAGATAATCTCACGAATTTCGCGTGAAATTAGTGTGAATGTCGCCATAAATAAAAACGCAATGTACACATGTGCACAGTAAAGCGAGTGATATGTAACATTCCACCAAATGTACGCGGTACATTTAAATTAGTGCAGCATACAAATACCGTTTTCCCTGTTCAAGTCATCCTTTTTGTCTTGAGACGTCAACGTCATAGAACAATAAAACTTTTCCAGACAATGATCAAGAGTGCATGATTACAGCTTCTGCTTGTCTGCTGGCAGCTGCAGCTGCAGTGGTCCTGAAGACAGAAACATTGACACAACAAAGAGGCCGAAAGAGACGCAGAAAAACCATTCGGGTAAGAGGGTGATAAGAATGGGCGTAAAATAAATAAACAAACATTAGAAAGCCTATGCCCTACGGATCATGGTGACTGGAGAATCGTACATGAGTCTGGCATATGCTGGCATGGTTGCCCCCAACACGATCGTCAGTTTTGTACCGGAGGTGTGTAAAGCGATATACGAGACAGCATTCAAGTGTCCAACAACTCTGGAGGAATGGAAGGAAGGGGCACTGTGCTATGCCCACAGTTATCACTGTTGTGCTAGCAACGATTGCAAGTGTGTGAGGATATAGGAACCGCCTAATTCTGGTAGTCTGTACTATAATTATAAAGAATTATACTCCATCATGCCGGCCCTTGTCGATGCTGAATATAAGTTGATGTACGTAGATATTTGCGCCAGGTGCTGGCGTTTTCAGGGAATATGAACTCATTTAAGCTGTGGAACAAAATACAGCTTACTTGCCATCGAACGAACCCTTGCAATGTGATGAGATGTGGCGCAATTAATAATTTATTTGTCTCAATTTAATATGTTATCGTTCACAATTTAGTTTTATACCTCGTATTTTATCGCAATCGTGTCTTGTACAAATCGCCAGAATTGGTTCGTAAATAAATTGTGTATAATTGTGTGAGAATAGTTGCGACATTTGCGATGACTTGGGGACAAAAAGGAGAGAGATTTTGTCGCAAGAATGTTTTACATGTTGAAAATTTACGCGACAACAAATTGATGGTCATGCAACATCGACGGAGACATTGCGAAACCCGGAGACAATTTGGGGGATTTTAGCGAATGTCATGCACAATAAATCCTTCATCTTCATATTAAAACAAGTCAGGATGATAACTAAAGAAAGGCTCGATATATTGAAATAATTGTTGGTACACGCGTGTAACATTAACGAATACCGGTTTAGTTCGACTTTGGTTACAAACTACTAAATTTGGACCGAGGTATGTCCCTTTTTCGACTTAAATTCGCTAAGAACATGGTTTCCGGACGATCACTCAATAATGGTTTGACATATACAAATAGGTTTTGGTACAGACGTGAAGCATCATAAACTACAGGTCAAGTCCGACTTCGGTTACAAACCACTACATTCCGACAGAGTTAAGGCCCCTTTTGACTCAAATTTCATGGATGGAGGAATTTTAAAATTACATGGTACAAACAAAATGTTTGCTGTCATACACTGATGTGTAACCCTAGTGAATCAGATTCACATGGCAATGGCAAAGTCACACCTAGAGGTCAAAGATAAATGTTGGCAAATTGCGTGTCTGTGCTTTAACGTGCCGTGGATTTTAAAACTATATGGCAAAAATGTTAACCTCAATAAGCCTGCATTAAGTGCGTTTTTTAAAACAAGTCCGTAGGTCAAAGGTAAAGGTTACAATTAAATGTCAAAGGTAAAAATCAGCTTTTTGCTTGTCTGGACTATGAATTGATTATGGATTGAAGAATTTTCAAATTACTTGGCACAAATGTTGCGAGAATGGGACATGAACCAGAACTGTAGATCAAAGGTCACTGCCATTCCTGAAGGTCAAAAGTCGACATTTACTTGTTGCTTGTCTGGAATTGTATAATGTTTTTTCTATCGCGTTACACTAGTTTTGCCTCAACTGTTCAGCCTGTCTCCTTAGGTTTTTAGATTTACGGTCAAGGCCACAATTTGCGGTTAAAGCAGCATCTGAGAGCATCCATTTTTTCTACCTATACTCTTGTTTTAATCTGTTTTCAATCAAGAAGCTTTCACCATCAGCTCGAGTGTTGTGTTTTTAACGGAAATTATAACATATCTACCACATGCCTATATTATTTCATGTTTATACCACATCACTTTGTGTCAATTAATAACGATATTGTAATAGTTTCACTTTCTTCTGTTTGCCCATCAACAACTGGTGAGTAATCAACCTGAGAGAAACGAGAATTAGTTATTTCAAACACAAATGCTAACACACAGTGGTAAAGCATTACCTACCATCAAGACGGTTCCATTTACATTCGTTCAAAATCTGAATGTGTTTGTAATAATTAAATATATTCGCAAATGCGATGAATTAGGTATTTGTTTAAACATATTGTCAATATCTGATAGATATTTTTGGACTATTTGAAATAACTTGTTATAGTCAGTGAGCACATATCTGTAGACCAATGTTATACAATTTATTAAATAGTTTCGCTTGTATTAACTCGCTATAATTCAAATAATATGTAATAAAAATATGCGAGTCATCAGTTGCAGCGCTGTCATATTCGCATTATGTTCTAACCGTGTAATACGCATAAAAAGACAACGGCGACATTAAAACTGTTTATCGTATGCTCACGGTGCACTCTCTTTAAACTATACTTTACATGAAGTAATCTGATACTGCCTTCTAAACAAACGCCTTTCGAACAAGTCACGCTATATGGCTTACAGGTAAAGATAATTTACATACGGGTACTTGCCTACAATACCTGAGTCATTGAAATTTAGTAACGAATACTTAAGGCTCTTTGCCTAATTTGTAAATGTGTTATGCAGCGGGTTCTAGTCGTTGTCCTACCAGGGACGCAATTTTTGAAGTTGTTTGAAGTTGTTTGAAGACGCCTTTGTTCAACAAACGTTCGCTTAACTTGCTTATTTCACAGTGGGAATGAATTATCGAAAACAGTAACATAAAGTATAGTATAAACTGTCACAAACGATTGCAGGGCAAAACGACGATTTCAAAAGATCGACCATAGATCCAACATAAAAGTGACCAAATTGTTCGATTCAGAACAAAAACAATAGGATTACATAAATGCATGTAATATTTAAACGCAAGATTTAACAACGAGTTTTAATGTTAAATGTTAAAAGTTGGTCGCAATGCATTAACATACATCAATACTGCCTCAAAACCTAAATTAAATGAAACTCACTGGAATTGTGCTTTCAAACATAAACTCTAAACGTTTCTATACATGCTATGTTTGACGAGTCCATAACTTTATTATTCTATGCCATACAGGACGGATGCGGAATGCGGTCGTTACGAGAATCTCGATCGAACCAGACGTGATGACAAATCGCAGTATAGCTCGCTGGTTTGAAACCTGAATGAAAAAACACAAGAGGTCGCCTCAATTTATATGTTGTTGCCAAATTTGTGTTGTTGGTTTTTCAATTGGTACCAATGATAATCATTTTTTTTATTTTTTGTAGCCATTTGGGACTGTATAGATAAACATGTTCACGGCAACGCCTTGATAAATGTGTACATAATGTTGCGTTGATTTTTTCTTCACATGTATCTATTTTGAAAAGCAATGTATTTTATGTATCATTAAGTATGCTACCCGATATGTCGTTTTTCATTTTGTATGTTTGTTATGTATATAGTTTAGTAATAAGTATGCAATACAATCAACACGCATTACATTTTCGATATGCTATAATGTGTTGTGTTCATATATGTATATGTGTATGTATATGTGTTTAATGTTATAAATGTGTATGACTTGTACATCTAATTACTGTGATTCATATATGCTACGTTTTGCTGTTTTACCGTATTTCTATGCGTACATTGTACGTCTATAGTATGTTTGGAACATATGTGTTCTTATTTATTTGTTTAAGGATTTTATATTTTGCCAACATATGCTTGTCTGTATGTTCGATTTCTACTTGACTTAAACTGTTATGAAAGGATGAAACTTGTTGTGAGATAAAAACATTTGCTGTAAGCAGCGCTGTTATTGTATGTATTACACAGTTTTTCTGGATTGGACATAATCAATGGCGGTACACGTGAACATTAGTTTATAAGTTTTGACTCCGGCAGGTTGCCAACGTAACAGTAACAATAGTCCGTAGTTTCGGTGAACAATGACGACCTTTCGACTTTCAGGTTTAATCACCGGACTACATCAAACATCTGTAGATAGTTCTCGTTAGCAAGTGTTAATATCCGCTGCCATTCTTTTTTTACAATCGCCAATGTGACTCCAACATCAACTTAACCCCGTTTACTTTGCACTGTTCGGTAAGGTTATGAATGGCCGGAAATAGACCACTAAAACTATTGTGATCAATCACAAATCTATTTTCCTTCTATACACGTACGTTCAGCTAAAATACAAACATGGCGGTCATTTGTATTATTATTTCGTGTGTTAACCATATACTATTTATTTCTAAACAAAACACATATACCGTACATGTAATTGCCCTAAATAATGGGACACTGAACTGTATTTTTGTCCCAATATTAAGGGACATAAATAATTCGAAATTGTGTCCAAGCATTTAGGAAAATATATGATACAAGTTTGTAACTGTATATTTATATCTATGACTTGAACCAATACTTTATTTTTATTTATTTGGGTTAATAATCGCTGACTGAAATATTTTAAAATTTAATTATAAATAATTAAAAGGAATGTGTTGTAGTGGACTGATGTTGATAAAATCAATTATTTCTTGATGTGATTTTATTGGTAATTAATTGAGAAGCTGTTTTTGAGAAGACCATGCTCTAGTAGAATACACAGTTTGCACCATATGTCAACTGAATGAAAACATACCCCTGATGGAGTACATTGTTGTGGATATATAACTAAGATTAAAAGACCGCGTGAAGTCGCTATGCAACCCGCGTAATAGCAGGGTATGTAATGTGTATACAGTAACAACTTAAGGCCATTCTGTTTTCATATTTTGTTTAGCGTCAACCTCATTTTGTAAAACCTAGCTACCTATTCACAAAAAACAAACAAACTCGTTCTTGATCCTGATAATAGAAAACGGAATAGTTGTTATGCTTTAACAAAAGAAACAGCATATGAAACATATTTAAGACTACTGACTAGTTGAACGACTATCAATTAATGACATATTGAAATACACAAACCTTTTCAACAGTCGAGTTTACATAAATTGAGCATAATAACATATCATAAATACACAGTAGTATGTAAGGGTTCATGTAATTTTACAAAAAGGTATAAAATATATGCAAGTATTGTCAATGTGAGGCACTTCGTCATTATTATAATAAACTAATTGCAGAGGCCCTTTCTGAGATCAAAGTTTGTTGTTACTTTTTCACATTGTATGTATGTGTTTGCCTGGTGGAACCGCTTTGCTAAGATTGTGTGTTGCGTTCAAATAAACCTGCAGTGATTGTGATTAGTCAAATCAAGGCTTCTTGTCAACTTTAACTGGTACACCATTAAGGAAGAAATAATTGGTTGCCTGATGCCATTCGAACTTGTGGAATTGTTACTATTGACTGTATTGATATCACAGGCCAAATGTTAGCTATTTGGTATATCATTAACTCAAGCCAGGTGAATAACGTCCTCTCCAGTGTCGGTGAAACCACCCATAGGGTTTGTGCTAACCTTATTGTCATCTAACCCCTTGACTAAGAAAAGTGGTGTCCAAGGAGAGTGTACTGTAGCCTTTGTATATGTTTTGAAGCCATGACTAAATTGTTGTCATACAGTACTTTCATTCTCAATGATACCCCGCTGTTTAGGGGCTCGTTGATTACCTACTGAGATACTAGTTAACCGGGTGATTAATGTGTCAAAAATAATGCAAAGATTAAACAGCTAATTGACAAGAACCGTCTCGTCGTTCTCGGGCTCAGAAAAGTTGCTTTCCGAACATGTATGGTACTATTGCAGTATATACTGGTTTTAGAGGCTTATGCGTGGTTGATTCGTTAATGCAATTGCCAACATACCAGTAAAAAAGGAAAGCTCTGACGAACTTTGTAAAATGTGTTTTACTGACAACACTGAACAATGGCAATGTTGAAACAAAGGGCGACAACTGTTGTATACAAAGGGTTAAACCTCACCAATACAAATGGAACTATCTTTAGTCTATTAAAATGGCATATACATATCCGGAAAAACAAGAAAATGCACAATGGTGGTAGTAGCAAAAGTAAATATCATTAGTAAGACGCTCCATTTTAATCGCTTTTAACTCTTATCAAAATGTTTCTTTTTTCGGCTGACGGAATTCAAAACCGACTCGCACGCGGACGCTTAACAAAGAAATAAAACAGAATGGCCCAAGGTATTATTTGGGTGTCGTAATATTTTGTTACATGAACAAATTCAACTTCCAATTGTGTCCCCGTATTAGGATCGAGAAAATACTTATTTTTAAATAATAAAGGGTGTCCCAATATTTAGTTTGTCCCAATACTTAGGGTAATTACGGTATGCAACGTATATAAAAAAAATACATCTTTGTCTGAATACGGGTATTTTATGTTTCTTTAGCATCGGGAACATTACGTGAATAAATCTTAAACTATTTCAATGTTGTATGAACATGAACAAATTCAATTTCCAATTGTGTCCCCGTATTAGGATCGAGAAAATACTTATTTTTAAATAATAAAGGGTGTCCCAATATTTAGTTTGTCCCAATACTTAGGGTAATTACGGTATGCAACGTATATAAAAAAAAAATACATCTTTGTCTGAATACGGGTATTTTATGTTTCATTAGCATCGGGAACATTGCGTGAATAAATCTTAAACTATTTCAATGTTGTATTTAATAACTGTTGGTGATTTATCTATGTGTGTATAACATCAATGCTCTGTTTATGCCTTGTCGTGTAATCGTCTAGTATTTATGTATGCTATGAAATATGTCAAATAGCTAAACCAGGTGGCAAATACGTTTCTGTTCAAGAGCAGTTTCTCAAAAAGGTGAACATAAACTTATAAATGTTTATAACCAGAACAACCGGCTACTTCCAGTTGGCCTATGTGGTACGTTCACACTAACATGTAAATATGTTTCCATGCAATTTTTCAGATGCTCATTTGTTCGTCCATGTCAGAGTTTGGACGTTAAAGACCTAGATTTATAATAAATATAGATATCACATAATTAAAACTGTATAATCAATTTAATGGCATATAACGTCCATAACATAAACTTATAAATGTTTATAACTAGAACAACCCGCTACTTCCAGTTGGCCTATGTGGTACGTTCACACTAACATGTAAATATGTTTCTATGCAATTTTTCAGATGCTCATTTGTTCGTCCATGTCAGAGTTCGGACGTTAAAGACCTAGATTCATAATAAATATAGATATCACATAATTAGAAGTGTATAATCAAATTAATGGCATATAACGTCCATAACAATCTCGCCCAATATTAACATATTAATGGCATATAACGTCCATAACAATCTCGCCCAATATTAACATATTAATGGCATATAACGTCCAACACAATCTCGCCCAATATTAACATATTAATGGCATATAACGTCCATAACAATCTCGCCCAATATTAACATGTTGATGGCATATAACGTCCATAACAATCTCGCCCAATATTAACATGTTGATGGCATATAACGTCCATAACAATCTCGCCCAATATTAACATATTAATGGTATATAACGTCCATAACAATCTCGCCCAATATTAACATATTAATGGCATATAACGTCCATAACAATCTCGCCCAATATTAACATATTAATGGCATGTAACGTCCATAACAATCTCGCCCAATATTAACATATTAATGGCATGTAACGTCCATAATAATCTCGCCCAATATTAACATGCGGTTTCTTTTAAGCTTTCGTGACCACAGCAAAAAGGAAAGGCAGTTTTTGTTCAACGAGTTGAATCTCTTGGTAATTATTATTATTTCGTGTTTGTTTGTTGTAGTTTGACTTGTAAAGGAGGTGGCGTCTTTGTTCCGAGTCATTCCCTTACGTCTTGATACAGATTCATATGTGTTCATAACGGAACATAAAGTTGTTATACTGGCTGTACACTTCAATTGTATTGACAAGATTTTATTGAATGCAGTTTAAATGTGACATTGTCATTTAAGAGACACGGTCCTCCTTGAAATAACACTTGTTTCAACGATAACACAATTTAGTTATAAAATTATACGCACAGTGTTTATTGATATAAACATATTGTACCCATGCCTAGAACTATTAATCTATGTAGTTAAAGATACATTCATATACATGAACACATGCATTCTGTGTACACATGGAATTACATAAATAAAGACTACGAGCCATGACAAATTGTTTTACTGTTAAAATAGATACAATACGATTACAATTACGTTGTACAGGA
Source organism: Congeria kusceri (assembly GCA_027627225.1). Classification (NCBI taxonomy): domain Eukaryota; kingdom Metazoa; phylum Mollusca; class Bivalvia; order Myida; family Dreissenidae; genus Congeria; species Congeria kusceri. Next base: position 20,134,256 of record CM051026.1, on the reverse strand, counting down.
CGTTTCTAGCGAGCAAACTCTTTTGTTTGTGTCCTTTGCATTCGTCATGTGTTTTGTGTTGTGTTGTTTTGGGCAATTGGACATTTGCCATAAATAAATGACCACGTGCTGGTAATAAGAGTTCTCTCCTGCTGATGGTGTTGTGTTGTTTTGGGCAATTGGACATTTGCCACAAATAAATGGCCACGTGCTGGTAATAAGAGTTCTCTCCTGCTGATGGTGTTGTGTTGTTTTGGGCAATTGGACATTTGCCACACATAAATGGCCACGTGCTGGTAATAAGAGTTCTCTCCAGCTGATGGTGTTGTGTTGTTTTGGGCAATTGGACATTTGCCACACATAAATGACCACGTGCTGGTAATAAGAGTTCTCTCCTGCTGATGGTGTTGTGTTGTTTTGGGCAATTGGACATTTGCCACACATAAATGACCACGTGCTGGTAATAAGAGTTCTATCCTGCTGATGGTGTTGTGTTGTTTTGGGCAATTGGACATTTGCCACACATAAATGGCCACGTGCTGGTAATAAGAGTTCTCTCCTGCTGATGGTGTTGTGTTGTTTTGGGCAATTGGACATTCGCCACACATAAATGACCACGTGCTGGTAATAAGAGTTCTCTCCTGCTGATGGTGTTGTGTTGTTTTGGGCAATTGGACATTTGCCACACATAAATGACCACGTGCTTGTAATAAGAGTTCTCTCCTGCTGATGGTGTTGTGTTGTTTTGGGCAATTGGACATTTGCCACACATAAATGACCACGTGCTGGTAATAAGAGTTCTCTCCTGCTGATGGTGTTGTGTTGTTTTGGGCAATTGGACATTTGCCACACATAAATGACCACGTGCTAGTAATAAGAGTTCTCTCCTGCTGATGGTGTTGTGTTGTTTTGGGCAATTGGACATTCGCCACACATAAATGACCACGTGCTGGTAATAAGAGTTCTCTCCTGCTGATGGTGTTGTGTTGTTTTGGGCAATTGGACATTCGCCACACATAAATGACCACGTGCTGGTAATAAGAGTTCTCTCCTGCTGATGGTGTTGTGTTGTTTTGGGCAATTGGACATTCGCCACACGTAAATGACCACGTGCTGGTAATAAGAGTTCTCTCTTGCTGATGGTGTTGTGTTGTTTTGGGCAATTGGACATTCGCCACACATAAATGACCACGTGCTGGTAATAAGAGTTCTCTCCTGCTGATGGTGTTGTGTTGTTTTGGGCAATTGGACATTCGCCACACGTAAATGACCACGTGCTGGTAATAAGAGTTCTCTCTTGCTGATGCAGCCGGAGTTTCACTTTGTTTATACAATGTATGTGCATGCATCTAAACACAATGCTTTGTAAATCATGATTGACTTTGAGATATTTAGTGCCTTGCTAGACTATTATTTGAACAATGTCAAACTGATTTGGGTATTAAACATGTCTTGCCTTTTCTTAAACGATGTCAAGAAACAATATTAAGTGTAGCTCAATTAGCCTTTTTATGGAACATAAAGCCCGGACATTAACATGCGTTAAGATGTTTCTTTTAAGCGTGTGTCCAAACAGCAAAACGGAAAGACGGTGATTGTTCAACGGAACGCTAGGTAATTAGTGTTCGTTTCGTGATTGTCTGTTGTGGTAAGACTGGTGGTAAGACTGGTGGATATAGCGACTAGGTTCTTAGTGTCCGAACCTGCAAATGGTGTCGTGTTTCAGAATGACGTGAGTGCCGTAATGGGTCAATTGTAGTTAATACGCACAATGCAAATTAAAACGCCCGCTTCAAATCGCACTGATCCTTTGTAATTATTTAAGTTTAAATCTGATGTTGCCCTTAAAGAACAAATACATAAATACATGTAAACCTAGCTAACTAGCATATACTTTGTACAAAGGGTAATCTGGATCACCATCAAAATCCAATCATTTATGTATCCGATCTTGGCCATTCTTCAAAGGTCACGCAAAGCCGCTGATACGTTTTGCATAAAATTTCTACCCAACAAACAGAAAAAAGGCAAAGAAATGCGAAAAACAAATAATCCATTACATCCTCTTCTGAGATAAAAAAGAAACGCCGTATCAATACAAACTATAACAGTAAATTAAAAAGTTAAACTTTATGCGATGATTCTCCTACACTATATATTATTCAAGGAAATGTAGAATGTCGAGTAGAAATGTATTATATTTCTAGTTATCGGTATCCATGTGATGAAGTTCCGAAGAATATATATTCTACAGAACAGATCATTGACATAGTGTGTGCATATGTGTTATTAATATAAACATTATTAAAACGAATTAGATTGCAATTTTCTAACGGGACATGTACACCATCTTAATTGTGCCGTGTCACAATATTTAGCTGCGATACATATTTTTTTACTGTTCCATAGTACACCTTTTGTTCCCATTCCAAGTGGGAAAATCACATTGCTTATCTTATGTTAGATCTAATATTTCACGAATATCTGTTACTTTTTATAAAAAAAAATCTTATTCTAAATTTCGCTTTTTAAAGAAATGTTGTGTCCAACCCCGAAAAATGAAACTTTTTTTTAATGAATAATGGTGCGCTTATTCAACACCTGAGCCTATTTTGGTAAACATATATGGACAACACTTCATAAAAGTACTAAATACTATAATATATTTAAAGTAGAAAATTAGCACTAATAGACACATTTCAAATACACAATTGTGTTTGACTGAGTTCATTCACTGGAACAGTTTACCAGCCTTCGTAACTCTTCTTCTATGAGAGTAGCTATGTTTGCAAAACTATATCAGCGCAATATTTCGTGAATCACAGTTTAAGATGTAAATATTTTGTTGCACGTTTGGTGCGTGTGCATATATGTTCAGCAATATATAGCTTATCTGGTTTAAATCATCTGTGCATTGAATGCGGTGCGATCTACACTGCACTCTGAACTACAAATTAGATCTTATATCAAATGGTTATTTCCTGAAAACGACCCTTTTCCTGGGCATGTTTGATGATTGTGACGCCGAGTTAATTAAGATTGCAATGTTCAGCGGTTTATTTACATTATATATGTAGCAAGTGTTTTGGTCGAACTCGTGAATTCAATATGTTTCTTACGAGACACATCCATGAGTTTCTAAAATCAAATGGGATGAATTGTCTTAGAAGTAGCATTACTTCCTTTTTAGATTCAACTCACAAATAAAAGGAAATCATCATTTTTCTACATAGAGCAGACTTGATATGCATGTATCTTGAAATAAAGAAAGCGAGTGAGCAGCGCCAGGAGATTGTGTTACTTTACTACATTATTACTGGTGTCTGACTTTCAATTATTCTACGGGTGTACAGTGACATTTGTATTGCTAACATGCATTTTTAGTTAAAAAAGGACAGATTGATTTTGTATAGAATGATTCAATACTATTTCGTTACTCATTAAAAAATGTTTTATATAACATAAATAAACACCGACATCAACGAAAACTACTTCTCTTATCAAAACACGTACATATTTTTTCTGTTTATCCTACACCAACGGCAACATTCGTTTTTGAATGACAAAATAAGGACTGCACATGCAAAATCAATCGATCTGATTCGTCTAGATGCTGTGTATACATGTATTCAATAGTTCTTTGCTCATCTAAGTATTATTTTAATGTTTTATTTCTCTATTAATATTCATTTCTGAAAATAGGTTATTATCAACATTTAGAAAATATACTGACATCATTGGATGGTTTTACATTATGATTTTCGTACAAATTTGTACAGTCCATCTTTAATGCTTTGATAAGCATTGTCGGCAAAAAGGGCAAATGTGAATAACTATTTTTTGTTTACCACAACCATAATTGAAGTTACTATTCTAAATTGTGAGAGCTTGGCATTAAATGTTCTGTTGCTGTTGTTTTTTTAAATTTCTTGTCGATTAAGTACAAGCTATGCATTTCTGATGGAACTGTACGCATTTATTTATTATTAAAATATCATACGCAATTCCTTCGTGTGAAATAATAATGTGTAAAATAGTTTAAATACTAGCTATGATAAATGTTGTTGTGTGTACGTTGTTCACATTGTTTCTATTTAGTATTTCGTTCGCATAATTTTGCTATGTAAAATATGTAGAGGATAAAATATACTAACGGTCACCATAGAATACACACGTGGAAATGTATATGGCATTCAGAATAATTAAACCATTGTATGTTCATGCCATTTATGTATGGTTTGCTGTTGTTTTTTGTTACGCTGTGATGGTTTGTATTTTGTATTGGATTATAAAATAGCAATTTTCCTATTAAAATAATCACACTTCCATTTTCAGCACATGAACACCCGCTGATGGAAATAAAAGTGTTATCACCAACAACGGCCCAAGTCATGTGCACGTTTGCCAATTACTTTGGGACAGTTATGTTTTACAGAAGATACAATGAAGTGTACTTTAGCATATTTATGCTTTATTTAATGCTTTGCCGGCAGTCACTTGGTGTGTAATATATTGGTTATTCTCCAACAACGGCCCAAGTTTTGTGCACGTTTGGCAATTACTTTGGGCCAAATATGTTTTACAGAAGATACAATGAAGTGTACTTTAGCATATTTATGCTTTTTTTTATGCCTCGTCGGCAGTCACTTGGTGTGTAATATATGGGTTATTCCCAAGACTTTTAGCAGACGTCACCAATTGTAATGTGATACTGTCCAATATGACTTTCGTGTTTTCAGCGAAGTTGTAAACATCTCATATGACGGAAAATGTATATTCAAACTATAGGAGTTCAAGTGTACCTTAAACAGATGTTTGTTTATTCAAATTATCCCTTGTTCAATCATATGTTTGCCTAAATTTCTCATAATTAAACAATTGTCACATTTCACATACAATCACACCTTCAGGTTCCACGCCAGGGCCTACACGTCCTGTGACTACTTCCGGTACCACATCCCGTCCACCACATTCGGAGACCACTTGCAATACTTCGTATCTGCCCTGACTTCCGGTGACGAGTGTCCCCGGTATACTGTCTTGGGACACAGCTTATCGATTCGTAGTATTTTCATCCTCAATATTGGACTATTGAGTTTGATGTGTACAAAGATTAAATACCACGATGACACCGTCTTCCCAATGTCGTTGTTTTGAAGTTCGTCAGTTCAAGGTGCAAAACGGGTCGCCACTCTAAGACGTCAGAGAGCTGTTTACACACGTTAGTAGGCAGCGAATATAATTGTAAGGCAATTAAGGCTAGTTTGTGGTATTTTATCTCTACAAACCTCACTCTTAAGTATCGAGGTCGTCTTTGAAACTTTACAAACACCAATTAACGTTTGGATGACGTTAATGATTTAGTGATTAATCAAAATTTTGGGGCATTAACATTTTTGATAGTGTAAATTATAAATTAAACAACATATAAACCGAACACAAAGAGAAAAATACATATCTAGCCTTTGTTCTATTTCTATGTTATGTACGCGTTGTGTCTGCGTTGGAGTGCTTTTTAATATACTTACCACAACTCCTAACGCGTCACATGTTTAAATCTCCCTTTAATGCACAGGAACACGCATGGAGTGCGTTTCTTTGGACACGGTGACCACTCTAGTTCGTTCCATGTGTCGGAGATGTACTGCGGTACTGAATGCAAGAGTGGGGCTACCGGTTAAGGACGTGTTTGATTTTCTATTATGACACCAATGCGTGTTAATGAGTCATACCTTATTGTATACACTGTTATGGTTCAATTTGACAATTGGAAAATGTTTGCATATCATTATATCTATGTCTTGTTTTGATTACCAGCAATTGTATGTCAATTTCTTTGTTATGTATTAAAAGGGGCTTTGACTATGTAATGCGTTCGGGCTTTGATTAGTATAGAGCCACCAACCACGGATTGAATTGTTGTTATGACTGCTTTAAACTGATGCGGACAAAGAAAACAAAGAGTCATCCGCTTTCGATAGCTATGGTTATGGCCGGATTCCTGCTGAGCGTAAATCAAATGATGAAAATATTGTCATGACTTCTCTAAGCAATATTTAGAACTAGAAAACCAAGAGTCAGCCGCCAAAACCAAGAACCCTGATTATGGGAGTATTCGTTCGGACCCTCAATCAACCACTGATGAAAATGTTGATCTGATTGGTATGTACACTACAAATGAATAGGACCCTGACAACAAATCCTGATTTGTTTAGGTATCCCTACTGTCTGTCAATAAATCACGTGTGAAAATATTACCATGGCTGTTCCCGCATGGAACATCTTCCAGAGACCGTGCAATTCCGTATGAGCAGAAATTCTCAGTAATTTTAACAATATATTTGGATCGCTTATAATGTTCAATTTTGGATTTATATCGGACTATTTTCTTATTTTCTGTTCGGAAATTCGATTTTATAATGAATGTGTCATCATGATATATTGTTTTATTTTATTGTTTATCTTGATGTTATTTGTACTGTTTTTGCAGCAGAAGGTAGATTAATTGTAGGCATGTCCATAACAACCATGAAATCAAAATCAAAATGTTTTATCTGTTGACATTAAGTACATACCTTGACATGTGATAACACGGACATATTGATTCGTTTATAAATAAAATTTGGTATATAACAATATTCTGTTATGTATATATTTTATTATCGCATGTGTGTGGTTATTTACTGAGCTGTATTGTAAAATGTTTGGAATGTTTGTTGCCGATGCAGCCAGGATTTCTCATTGTTTATATTAAAGTTATGTATATTGCATATTGTAAATAAACATGTCCAATTAAAAAAGTTGTGAATATTTACTGTATAGTATTGATCGGTTATGCATACGCGTATAGGAGTAGAGAACACAATATTAAACTTATGCTTTCGGAACTTTAAACATGTATTTGTCTTGGTACATGTATATCACGCTAACTACTTGGCCTGCTGAGCTTGCATTAACGTGAATTGTTAATCCTATGGGTGTGATACACCTAGTTTTCAAAATAACGATAAAATGCGTTACAAATGCTTTATAATTGTATTCATTGATGTGTATCGATAAAGACACCCTTTTTTCAATATGTCTGTGTCAAGAGAGTCATTTCGCTTAGTTATATTTATTTCATACCTTTTTGGAATAGGCGACCTTTTTAAATATTATAATTGCCAATATTTAAATCTGAGAAGATTTCCGTTTAAAATTGCGGTTACAGTAGCTGAACGGTGTTTGCAACACACAACCATTTGTCATTGTCGAAAGTGATTGTTCAATGAAACCAAACGGGAGTGTTTTTCAAGTGCGGTTAAGTGTCAAGATTTACCGTCGACATCTGTTTTTTTTTTATGGCAAGCAGTGTTGTGTGTGTCTTTGTTTTTTGTCTAGGTGGTCACCAATGCTCGAGCATTCCAAAGTTGCCATAGTGCAATACCAAAGTTAGCATACTGCAAACACTCTATTAATTTTGACTTTCAATTAATATTTGAAAGATGAGAAAGGTGTTTTACAGTTCTAGAGCATAACTTACGAACGAATATCCAATATTTTATATGATCGTAAATAAAAGTTGGATTTAATCGCGTTTTTTGAAAACTTTTCAAATAGTTTTTCAAAGTTGACTGTTGAAACTTTCGCACGATTGTACAGGATGATGAAAACCTCGCCTTTTAAACCAATCACAAAAATATAATTTCAGTTCCAGGAAATATTACATGTATAATACATAGGCGAAAGGCCTTCGCACGGTGCGGTCATTTATGTTAGACATATGACCTAGGTTTTCAGATAATGCAGGCAAATAATAACTACCCTTAAGACACGTATAGTGAATGTCTCTTACAGCGTTGCAATCCCCACTGATGGAAGATAAAATGGTGTCCGAAACAACGTTGGAAATCATGTACCTTCAAAACGAAAACCGACGGATTTGTAAAGTTTTATCGTAGGTTTGAAGATGTGCAGTTTTGGGAAGCAGAAGTCTTTGTTGTATATACTGTCAACTACTGCATTATAAACAATGATTTTCCATCGAGTGCAGTGCAATGCAAGTGCATATATAACCACGAAATCGTGTGCAATATCTCGAATGGGCCACGTGCCATAGCAAATGTGACCAGTTGCAATTGACTAATTTTATAAATGGTTTCGAGGTTTACAGCAATATTGCAAACGTTTTAAATCACGGTAAGGCGCCAATACAATACTTTATTGTACTTGAAATTGTGGATTTAGATGCTAAATATAGTTCGATATAGTCGACATATGTTGATGAGATTAGCCGATATGTTTATCGTGTGATGCTTTATTTTGAAATTCAATGACATATTTTTAATATGTTTTTTATAAATATTTACAATGACTTAATAAAAAAGGAAGGCCGTAGAAATATATATCGTTTACGCAGTCGCCCAGGGAGTATTATATATCTTAACATAAATGCATATTTAGATAATGATATAAGTATGAATATAAATGCAATTTATCATTCAAAGTCATGTCACATAAGAAGTTAATGCATTCATTAAATCGGACCGTGTAAATACACTTTTTCAACAATAGTTGTTCAACACTCTTTCTATCTGTGTTAGTTCCATCGACAATTGCAAAAATATGTCAAATAATGTTAGAATCAAAAATGTTTCGCAATTATATTTGTTTATCTGCCAATAAATTACTCTTTGTTGTTCTAATGCTTTGCCATTACACAATGAGGGCTAACGCACTCGTGGTTTAATTCCTATGCATCAGAACTTCAAAGTGTTGTTTATTGGCCGATATACAACAATAAATCGAACATTATTAATTAAATAGCATATGCTATATGTCTATTTGTTAAAATTCAATATATACATGCAACATGCTTGTTATAAAGCAATATAAGCAATTTATCGTATGTACCTTCAATGTTGAGATGCTAAATATCCCAGCAAGCAAACACGTATGGGCCCAAAATTGTTTATAGCTGAGCTTGAAATACCATATGCGCCCCATGTGCGTCCCAAATGATATTTGTTTGCCCATAACAGACCCATATGGGTCAGAGCAAGGAAACCTATGTGGGTCCACTACATGTATGCCGATATGGATCCCCCAAGCCATCTCATGTGGGCACGAAATGGGTTTTATTATTGGCTGATATGCCTCATGGGCCCAGTGTTGGACCCATATGCATTATCTTGCCACTATAAAACCCAGATGGGTCCAAGTAAAGTAAATCCATTAGGATCCCTACTAGAAAGCTTATATGGGTTCCAGAAAGCAAGTCCATATGGGCCCAATAAGGACTATATCTGGGCAAAATACACTATGGGCCCTGTGTGGGCCCCATGTGCATTATCTTGCCACTATAAAACCCTGATGAGTTCAAGTAGAGTAAAACCATGTGTATCCTTACTACAAAATCCATATGGGCCCAATATCGGCTATAGCTGGGCAAACAATTTCAATATGGGCCCCATGTGGGCCCAACTGATTTTTTGCCCATATCAAACCCATATGGGTCCAAGATAGGAAGCTCATGTGGGTCTACTGCGAGTAAGCCCATATTGGTCCCAGCAAGCCACCCCATAAGGGCGCGATATGGGTTTTACCTAGGCTGACACACCTCATGAGCCCAGTGTGGGTTCTATATGCGATATTTTGCCAAAAAGCAAACCCAAGTGGGTCCAAGTAAAGTAAACCCTCATGGGGCCACACTAGAAAGCCCTAGAGAGCATTCCAAATGGGCCCAATATGGTCTATAGCTTGGCAAATATACCATATGGGCCCAAATGAATCCTAAATAATATACTACATTCTACCCAGTAAGCAAGCCCATATGGGTCCACTGCAGGAAAGCTCGTATGGGTCTCATCAAGCAACCCCATGTAGGAAAGAAATGTGCTTTACCTCGGCTGATAAACCATATGAACCCTGTATGGGACCCAACTGCTTCGTCTTACCAGTATAAAACCCTGGTGGGTCCCAGTCCAGCTAAGCCATATTGCTCCCAAGAAGAAAACCCATATGGGCCCCAGCAAGCAAGGTCCCATATGGTCCAATTATAGGCTACAGCTTGGCATATATAGGCCTCATGTGGGTCTCAAACATGTTTTTGCCAATATCAGACAAATATGGACCACAGAAAGCAAGTAAGCCCCTATGATTTGTCCATATTAAACACAGGAAGGTCTCAGTCAAGCAAACCCATATGGGCTATAGTTGAGAAAATATACCATATGGGCCCAATATGGGTCCCAAATACTATTTTTGCCCATATCAGTTTGATATGTGATCAACATTTTCAGTTAAATGTGTATTTTCAATTTTACAATGCCAATTGGTTGTAGCAAATTTGCTCTTAACTGTTCAATTAGTGGTTTCAGTTTGTTGGACTCTATAATATAACGCTATCTCTTTTGGACCAGTATGTCCCGTTTGTACCAGTTAGACCGCTGTGTCTTATTGTGATCCGTTGACAGCTGTTTTGAAAAATAAAAATTAAACCAGGAAACATGTTTGGCGGTTTTTACATTAAAACAGATAGGTAAGTTGTACAAACTGTGAATAACATATATTATCTTTATAAGGCAACTTAAATTTACGCTGATACTTTCCCTAGTATTGTGAAAGATTTTGGTTTTCTAACCCTGATTTGAATTTGTCACACTATTTCGCAAAATAGAACATGAATTTATGATATTGTGCAGTAAATGACATAGAAATGGACATAATGCATATATGTGTAAAATCGATGCGCACACTAAGGTGGCCATATAATTTACCTGGGGATGTTAAATTATGTTTTGATAAAAATTCAGTGCGTGAAGATAATGGATATAGATATCTTTACAAAACGCATTGATTCGATTACTGAACAAAAAGGTTACTGAAAGGTTCATGTCGTGTGAATTTGCAAATAACACTGCATTGTGTTTATATGAAGAGAGATTGTATTATGTGAAGTGTACTGTGTACATAAAAAATGTGTGTTCATTTCTTAACGTGATGTATAGCGCTATATCTGATAAGTCAACAAAGATAAACTGTTTTAGATTATCAATTTCTAAAAAATGTGTCAATACGTTCACTATGATTTGTGTTTGGGATATTTTTGTATCTAGGACATATGTTATTATTTGAAACGTTATTTTTTACGCGTGTGCTTACTTAATTGATAGACAAGATGTAAAGTGAGGTTTGTTATGTCATAGTATTGTATATGGTGTTATTTTGTATTATGCATATAGCACATTGTAAATACAACTGTACATTGATAAACGTGGTGTACATTGTTTATTGCATCGCTGTGTATTATCCAACGGATATATACAGACGTATGTGTGTAGGCGTTGATAATAACGTAACGAATTTAACAATTGGTACTTTAAGCAGGCCATTTATGCTTAACGTGATACAAATACAGCATTACTATTTTCAATACAAATTATTACAATATATTTATGGTATCCAATGAATAAAGCTGCCCTGTAAGTGTGTACGTATATGAAAAACATATGATTTCCGGTATAAAGTGGATGTGTGATGTTCACTTCGCAATTATTCACCGCACAAGGAACTACACGTATCAACTGAAATGGAAACTACTTAAACATCTGTGTTCAGTTAGTACTTCCCTTTGAAATAACTTTTTAATGCTAGTGCTAAAATATTTGCTGGTGACAGAAAATTATATCAATCTACGAATAATATAATTATTTGACTCTTTGTAGACGTTCCAAATTTACAATTGTATTCCAACCATTTAAATATTCAGTATTTATTAGAAACAATAATGTGGGATTGAACACAAAGAACACACCAATTGAACACATCTAACAAATTGTAAATCAAGAAAATGTTTGCCTACAAATTCATATTTGATTTTTTAGATACGTATAGGTATATAGGTAGGGCGTTTAGGGGAGGTACTTTAACAAAATTCCAAGAAGAAAACATAACAATGAATCAAGCATCCAAATACCGTTCTTCTTATTAAATATATTGGGCTCGTAATAATAACCGTCATTTGGAAGTGTGATTTATGTACAATGCGTTTGTTGGGATTCAATTAGATGAGTGTTAAGATCTGTCATTTACAACAGACAAAGCAAATCGAAAGTAGATCATTGAAAGTGCCATTCCTAGTCGTGTGGTTTTTTATTTTATTTCCTGTCCTCCGTGAGGAGAATATACTTACAAAATGCATTATACAATCGCGTTTATAAAAGCAATTATTTTAGGAGTAAAAATATCATAGTTTGTGAGAGACGTTGACTTAATGCATAATTTTATTGTATTAACGAACGCCTGGAAATGCCGATACCCTTACGTGTGTTTACACTTGGCACCATATTACTGTTGATCGCCGCTACTGTATATAAATATTTTATGTATCCTTCTATTGTAGTTATGTCACAAATGTATTTAAATACTATAGATTCGGATCTAAAGTATTAAATAATCATATGTGTGTATCAGATGCGTGTACCTTAATAGTAATTATAATAGCACATGTTATTATAATAGTAACTATTTGTTCTTATGTATTAAATAATCGCAAGTGTTCATGTACTACATCCATTTATTTGTAATCATTCGATGTTAAGTATCAAATACTCACAAGTATTTAGTGCATGTAAAAGTAATTGAGAATATCAAATAACCACATGCGTATATTGTTTGATATTCATTTGAATTGCATTATCTCTTTTCCATCGTGTCAGTCAAATACCTTAATACATATATGTCCCTTGGATTGTTTTTCAGCGTTGTTAGAGCCAAAAATGGAAATACAAGTGTTATCCCCAAAAACGTTGGGCTTATCGTGTACGATTTCTAATTCAACCAATGGACCCATATACCTTTATAGTCTGCATGAAGATTGGGGCCCATTAAAGACAGTAGCCACCGTTTTATACTCCAACATAGGATGCTATGTAAGGACCGTGTCTCCTTATGACGTGCAATGTGGTTGTCATGGTGACAGCCACAACCACGTGGTGTGCAATATAACGGTTGCACACGATATAAAACAAGCGTACGGGTGGCAATGCTCCTCTTTCAAGCACGGCACCCTTGTTTTCAGCAACACTGTAACAGGACTTAGTGAAGGTATGCTTTTAAATATGATAATCACTGATTACAAACATAACTTCACTGAGGACCATATGACTGCCAAATATGTCTAGGTGCTAGTAATTTATTATGGTTCGTGACGAGCATCACAATCATTGGTTTTCTGTTGCTCTGGTTAAAGTTGAACCATTAGGTTCATAAATCGCAATTCGATTGATTGATGTGTTCCTGATATTATTATTAATTTGAGAAGCAGTATTATTTTTAATTTGCATGTAGATCAATGTGTATTGTGATTAGTTCTGAACAAAGTTTGTTTAGAACCCAAATGCTTAGCATTGACTGCTCCATAGCGGTTTTAGCCATTCTTGGTTGTTATGTTTTGTTGCGATTGTGTGTGTTGTTTGAACGATAATTGTGTGTATTATGTTTTAAAAATAGTACAGACCACTGACCACTGCGGGTCTCCTCGCATTATAGTGACCGACCAGTCAACCCATAAACGTTGAACGGACCGAAGCCGATGGTCACTATAATGCGAAGAGGTCCGAAGTGGTCTGTGCTATTTCTTATATTATATTGCACATTTGCACTACATAAGTTTTACATAAAATCATAAAATATCACAATCATAACACAAAGCACTAAACATTTATTTAGTTCTTGCTGAGATATGCAGCATGTTTTTTTAAGGCAAACGAGAATTTAAAGTGCACGTCCTTGTTTTTGACCACATTTTGTAGCATTAAGTAGTGTGGTTAAATATTTTGTTGAACTGTTTGCACTGATTGCGGGGGTTCCGAATCAATTACGTGTGTTCCGGGTCACTTAACACTTCTACTATAGTTTCATTTATGGTTTGTTTTAAAAGCATTTTAACTGTCATTCTGACTTAGTAGTTGTCAAACAACACCACTACGAAAATAAATGCATTTCTGTAAACCGGACAACAAATAATCACACCATAATAGTCAAGGCATATTGACGATTTTCCCACGTATATTCTTTATATTTAATGTATGATGCGGGTCAATATATGAACAGGTACAAAGCCATATAGCTTACATGGCCATTCAGATGTTAGACTGCAACAATAAAATCATCTTATACTTTATCAATATGTGTCAAGTGATGCCTTTGTCTGGTATAATTATTCATAAAATACCAACTAAAAGAAATAACATATTCCGCGAAATAAATAAAAATCTGTACATAAACCGGAATGCGATAAACAATCCCAAATGCATTACAGTGAGCATTTCTGTTAATTATGCATAGTTTCTAAACATAAATGTATCACCAGTAACAACCAGATCAACAATTTGATAACAATCATAAATATATTGATAAAATTAACAAGCCAAGAATAGAAGAGCAACAAAACACATAATGATAGCATTAGATATACAGGTAGCAACATTTCAATGGTAACATCAACACTCTGAAACACATACATACTACAGCAAAATGATATGTCATATGTCAACATAAAGCTTAATGGTATTCTAGACTATAATGTGGCGGACACTACAGATCATTGTATATAAAAGTATATAAAAGTATAAACAACATTCTAAATATGGAACTGGCAGTCTCTGCTACAGTATTAAACAATCTGACAGCTTTTGAATACATATAATACATATAATATATGTGGCGGACACTACAGATCATTGTATATAAAAGTATAAACAACATTCTAAATATGGAACTGGCAGTCTCTGCTACAGTATTAAACAATCTGACAGCTTTTGAATACATATAATACATATAATATACACGTATACTATACTTGCTAACATCGATCAACTGTAATAATGACATTAACGAGATAAACTATCTGAAAACATTTAAACATCGAAGGGTCTTCTTTGTTCGCCCAATGGCTAAAACCAGCCTTCAGTTTGAAATACCACGAAAAAGCTGTTATGTTATTTATTACTAACATTAGGGTGAATCATACCTATGAGAAGCATAACTATAATATGCCCTTGTTTGTGTAACATAATTAATAACTCATATTGGTCAATAAATAATTTTCTTGCATGGTGCATGAGTCTTCTAACCCAACCAACCCATGGAGATATTCCATAAAGCATGTACACAAGAAATTGCTTCACATACCCCCTTAAACAATGATGTCAGTTCAAGTGACCCGGAACACCCCTATATACAGGTGTTGATATAACGTTGTTTTCTGCAGTAATTTATAAAGCAAGTGTTTTCTTATGTATAAATTACACAGATTATACATTTATTTACCAATTGATACCATAACTGTGCCCATTCCGCGGACATGTTTGATGTTTTATCGCGATGAATAAAACGTAGCCTTGTTTCTGCTACCGGAGCTCAGGTAGATTTTTCAACATGTATTACTCATAAAACACCTTTTCGGTTCGTGGATCATCATTCAGAGTTGAAAGTTTGTGGATTTACTGCAAATGTATTGCTGCTCAAATACCAGTTTATAAAAGCCGAAATGGGATGGTGGTAATTTTCAGAACCATTGATGTTCAGTGATTCGGAACTCCTTCAATGACTGTATTCTCTGCATGGCGTGGTGAAGCTTTTTACAAATGTGCGCGATTTTGTAAGCGTGAGTTGAAACCCGCTGGAACCGGGTATTTGATTATTTGAATTTATTTTCATCTTAAAGTACACCAAAAAATTCTTGGAAGCTTTAAAAAATTATTTATTTATTCATAATCCAGATGTAGTGATCCCTCAGTTATATTTTTTTAAACAGTTAACGTTTCATTTAAAATAGAGATGTTAGTTGACCGGTAATGTTTATAATTACCGTTGGATATGGCTATTAAAAGCACTTATGATCGTTTTTATTGTTAAGGAGCATTTATTAACAAGGATCTGAACGGATGTCATTATATCCTTGTAGATCCCATTTTTGGGTGATTGAGGTGCTGACGAAACAAGGACCTTATTTTTGATTATTTGATGTAGACTTGAAAGATAAGATGAGAAATAACGACCGTCTATGTAGAATCTATTTAGATTCCGCCATTATATTATTGCTGTTTGAAAATAGTGTCTGTATTTATGGGAATATAAGGTTAGATACCAGTAATTCCAATTCCCATTGGGTCTCATTATTAATCGGAGAATTTTCTCAGCATTTTTCTAGCCTTTCCTTTATTTCAGATTGTGCAAGCATGATATCATTTGAAAGATGAATCTTTCCTCTTTCAAAATTTGCAATAAAAAAGATATGTCATGCTACTTCTAAAAAAAATTCTTCTCGCCTGAATGCAGACACCGGTAGAAAAAAAGGGTTTCGGCAGTCATATTTCGACAAAAGCCCCATACCACAGTAAACACACCATAAAAGTTTACCTTTCAAGTTAGCCTCCAATGAAATACATCGAAATGTTCCAGACACACATGGGATATAAGAAATAACCACAAACGGCATGTCTGAGATTGCTAAATTACTTTTATACCAGAATAGAAAAGGAACTCTTTAGTAGTAGGCATTACTTTCGAATGGACCACGGAGGGATACACAATGATTTACTGGTATCTAACCTATACAGTCGATATACCCCTTTAAGACTAAAATAAGGTTAAAAATGTTTGCAGACTTTTAGCCAGATTATTTAAATCAGTGTTATTTTGTAAATGTATGTCTGAATTTAGCTCAAGTGAAAAATATGAATTCACGAATAAAACAAGTTTGGAACTGTTGAGTTTGAAGATATTTGCGTTTTACAGACCAGGGGTCATATTCCAGAAACAGCTAAAGTGAAATATTATCCTTAGAGTTAAATTCGTCATTTTTCTTACGCATTCTTTTCCATGTATACAAAAAAAATCGCTTAATGTTCACTGATTATAAACTTATTATTAACTGCTACTTACTAAACTGTAATTGGATTCATTCATTTATATGTGGTTGTAAAAATGTAACCTTACAAAAATTGGAACTTAAGTGAAAATAGTTAAGGATAAACGTAAGATGTTTCTAGAATATGGCCCCAGGTGCGGGGATGGGATTTAGACTTACAGGGGACGGGATTTAGACTTACAGGGGACGGGATTTAGACGTACAGGGGGCGGGATTTAGACTTACAGGGGAAGGGATTTAGACTTACAGGAAATATTCAGTTACTGTAAAAAGTTTTAAACACGATTTAACGAAAATTCACTGAAAATATGACTGAAGAACACATGAATGGCAATGGAATACTTATGTTTTAATGTATTTAGAGTTTTAAAAATCGAATGTCGGCCAGTTTAGAGGGGGCGTACCGTTCCACATCCTCTAGAGCCGTCTATGTAGACCCTTTTGACTCATCGTTTTCATTTCCTAAAAATAAAGCCGAAATGTGCATGTATTGTACTTGGCTTTGGGATGGGGTATTTCGCAATTGGATAACAAATACCTGTTTAAACCTGTTCTTTTATAAATAGTGATATTAAAGGGACCTGCGACAGATTGGCAAATTGACAATTCTCAATCAGAAAAATAAATAATTATACCTGAACAAGCGAAATAACACTACTGACAAAAAGGTTATGTGGAAATAAAGTCTCGTTTATAAAAAAAATCATCATTTGAAATTTATACAATTATAAAGCGTTTGTATAAGGCGAAATCATGGACCTGATCATGGACCTCTATGTAAATACATTTTCCGGTTAATTAATTATCTATTAATTATAATGTTTAAAGCTTTTCATCAATATTTTGGAAAATACGTGTATTACTTACAAAGCGTTCAAATTCACGACTATGACTGCAGCTCAGAATGGCCGAGTAGTTTATTAGCGCGACTGATTTTTGATGCCGGCGGTCGTTGGTTCGAGTCCCGGCGAGCGCAACTCTTTCAATTATTTTCTTTCTTTATATTATAAATGTTACGTCCAAATGCGTCTATTATAACAGTTGAGATATTAAATGTTATTCTTCAAAAATAAGACAAGTTGTAAACAAGTCCCTTTAAAGGCCTAGTTTAAGGAATGTCTGGCCTCTCCATGTGGCATTCCACTCTGTGTGTTGATCCCTCATAAAATATCGTATCATTATCTGCACCCTTTTCACTTAGCTGACTGCGCAATGGCTTGGTGCCCGGTTTCAATTGCAGCAGTGTATTGATCACATATAAGGGTACCACAGGCTTAGTGCCCGGTTTCAATTGCAGCAGTGTATTGATCACATATAAGGGTACCACAGGCTTGGTGCCCGGTTTCATTTGCAGCAGTGTACTGATCACATATAAGGGCACCACAGGCTTGGTGCACGGTTTCAATTGCAGCAGTGTATTGATCACATATAAGGGCACCACAGGCTTGGTGCCCGGTTTCAATTGCAGCAGTGTATTGATCACATATAATGGCACCACAGGCTTGGTGCCCGGTTTCAATTGCAGCAGTGTATTGATCACATATAAGGGCACCACAGGCTTGGTGCCCGGTTTCAATTGCAGCAGTGTATTGATCACATATAAGGGCACCACAGGCTTGGTGCCCGGTTTCAATTGCAGCAGTGTATTGATCACATATAAGGGTACCACAGGCTTGGTGCCCGGTTTCAATTGCAGCAGTGTATTGATCACATATAAGGGTACCACAGGCTTGGTGACCGGTTTCAATTGCAGCAGTGTATTGATCACATATAAGGGTACCACAGGCTTGGTGCCCGGTTTCAATTGCAGCAGTGCATTGATCACATATAAGGGTACCACACTGTGTGCACATTGTGACCACAGCAGGGGGGAAATACACAGAGGTACAATACCCAAGATTTGGGGGGGGGGGGGGGTGCAAATAAAGAAGGAATAAACTAGGCCTTTGAGAGATGTAAACAGGAAACGGTTATTAAATGATTTTATTCTCAGAATGCTTGAAACATTTCCCCATTATTATAACGTCATTTTGTCTTTATTATATGCCAATATAAATAAAGTTTATTATTCTTTGTTGTTTTTTTAAATTACATTTCACAACTTTTTTGGAAATCCCTTTAATATAGGTGTAGTCATTTTAAAGAACGATGATGTTCAAATGAATAAAACGTGAATCACTATTTGCTGCATGCAATTATTCGACAGCCAAAAAAAACGCATTCATCCATGACTTTGGGAAAATAGGCCGTCATTTTCTAAAATCTAATCATTATGTAAGATACGTTTCAGAACCAAGCAGTTCTATTGTCAATAGTATGTTGTGACGAGCTTGAATAACCTTGACTGTATCTCTACCCGTAAACATTCTGTTGTTCGCCACTTAAGCTGTACTGATTGCAGTCATTTAATTTGGCGGTGTCTACATTTTCAACGCCACATTTTTAATATATATATATTTATAAAACGCGGTTACCCGAATTCAAGCGGTCTTAAGTTCGCGAATATATAAGGCAGACAGCAAATATAAAAAACAACTTTTGTGACAAGTAATAAACAAATTTTGCTATTCGTTGTCTGTCGGCTAATAAACAACGATTTTGAGGTCGGAAGCGTAGGATTAAACCACGAAAGCGTTAGCACGAGTGGTTTAATATACGCGCGTAAGTAGACAAACCATTGTTTATTAGCCGATAAACAACGATAATGCGAAAATTATTGTGAATCTAAGTTGACCTAATAACATATTCTGCAATAACGATGCGAACTACATTTTACAGTGTCGAAACCTTTCCTTCACGTTGTTTATTTATGATTCAGCAACTGTTAATTTTGTGTTGCTTTTTCATATAAAACTCTGCGTGTGTCATGATTAAATCATAAGTTAACACCTCCATTTGTAAACACGTTACGCGAAAATTAGGCCACCGCATAATTGAACCGCTTTACAATTCTTAATTTAACACCGAAAACAGACGTTCAAAGCTATCGCAGCAGTACAGAGGGATTGTTGTAACTGTTGCGTGTGTGAACGTCAACGTTTTATTCGCAATTATGCAGTCTCTAAAGTTCTGGATTCTGTTCTTTATCGCTGGAGGTATGTACAGGTTTTTGTTTATGAAATTTAAATTGCAGTTGAATTCGATGTTTAACCTTTTTTTGAAGAAAAGCTTCGTTTATTAGATTGGGGTAGCAGTGGCGTATTCATATCGTACACAACGCTTTGCCATTTCGTTTTGTGGTGGACATTTCTTTATATGCTGTGGATCTTTCTTTATATGATGTGGACATTTCTTTATATGATGAGGTTACTTCTTTATATGATGTGAATAATTCTTTATATGATGTGAACATTTCTTTATATATTGTGGACATTTCTTTATATGCTGTCGACATTTCTTTATATGCTGTCGACATTTCTTTAGATCATGTGGATACTTCTTTATATAGTGTGGATATTTCTTTATATGCTGTGGATATTTCTTCATATGATGTGGACATTTCTTTATATGATTTGCATATTTCTTGATATGATGTGGACATTTCTTTAAATGATTTTGATATATCTTTATATGATGTGGACATTTCTATATATGATGTAGATACTTCTTACCGTAGGTTATTCGACAACAAAGTATCAAACACAAATATTATTTTGATTCTAACACGATCTCAGTGAACGAGAACTATGTTTTTCTATAATCTGACCATTTTGTCTACAAAGTACAATAACATGTTTCAGTGACGTCAATGAATAAAATAACAAACAATATGACGTTAACTTTATTCATAAAAATTGAGCAAACGGCATCCGATTCATTAATAAAAGTCGAGGACAAATATGACGCCATGTTATGACATATATGACGCCATGTTATGACAAATATGACGCCATGTTATGACAGATATGACGCCATGTTATGATAAATATGACGCCATGTTATCGATGCTATTGTGAAGGTAACATTGTAAAAAACACAATAAAATTAAATTTTCAATAACGTTTACGAATTTAATACGCATTTTTAGTTCAATACATTACAGAGAAACAGTAAGTTTGTTACAATTTTTCTAGTGCGCATTTTAGCACGTTAAGCACGTGCATTTTACTGTAAAATTTCCGTGAATTATCCAGACATATTTTCAATACATTAGACTCCGTCCATAATTATTGCAGAATAGCCCAAACTTGATTTCTTTCTTTGTCTATTGAAAACAAACCTCGCGTCATTTTAGAATTTAAAATGCACCTCTCTCACAAACATCCAGCAAATGTTATTTAGAAAATTGAAACTGTCCAAAGAAAATATTCTGAGCGATATAACAGGATGCTGTGCTATCCGTTTTGTTTCCTGACTTGCCTCTTTCGACTGGAACAGCAACACAACGATCGATATATATGTCTTTTTATATTAAATGACTGTAATAAACAGTGACTAAAACCCTTAATTAAAAGCATTTAACAGACAAAAAATTGATTTACCAAATTATTGTTAAATAAGAAATATGTGTCTAAACAACACGGATCCCCTCCACCTGTGCAGTTCGTTCTTCATTATAAAGCTTTGACGATATGCATATCAATTATTTGCAAAAGGCAAGCGGTCCTTTTATATTGTATTTTATATTAAATGTTTTCTGTCATTCTGAGAAGGTTAAGGTACCATCACATAATACATATCACTTTTCAAAGTTTTGCAAAGTAATTTGAAAATCATTCAGTGTAGGTCAAAATTATGCTCTGGATATACTAATAGTTTTCATTCTTATATTTGACCTTTGAGTGTGACTTTGACCTTGGATCTAGTTATTGTATGTGACACACATTGTTATAATGCTGATCACTTTTGCCAAGTTATTTGAAAATCGTTCAATGCCAGACATATTTATGCTCTGGATATACTCAAAAGTCATTCATTTATATATTTAACCTTTGAGTGTGACCTTGACCTTGGACTTAGAGACCTGGTTATTGTGCGTGATACACCATTGCATAAAATGAACTATTTTGCCAAGTAATTTAAAAATCATTCAGTGCTGGAAAAAATTAGGCTTAGGTCCCGACCCTAGAACATTGTATTGGGGTTGTCAGATAAAAAAAAAATTGTTTTATTTATGTTTTTCAATAATTAAATGTTTTTTGGTTAAATAAGTGTTAAGTTTTGAAAGATGAAAGATGATGAAAGAAATAAAACAAAATGAGTTGTGATATAAAACTTTTATCAATGAAATAAAAGGCGGATTTTTAAATTGCACACTTACCTAAAAATGCATTGTCACTCATAAGTTGTGTCCATATGTCAACCAACTTATAATAACTAATAAAAACATAAAAAGTTGACTAACAAATATGTATATAAGAGTAAATTATATGATGCTTCATTTTTTATCATATTTCTGGCAAGTTAAACATTGCTTGGTGACAGTTTTTGGTTCGTCTCCAGTTATTTTGTAATTACCGCAACAATCAATAATAACATTGAACATGCTAGAAATGATGACGTATACATAAACAAACATACTGCGTCATCATCAGGAATTTAAGCAGGAATATTTTAAGCAGATAGCTAATACTTTAGTTATCATCCCAAGTCGATGAAAGTTGTCATTTGTACTGCGTATTCTTTCTAATTGTCATTACCGTATATGCTGAAAAATAAAACTGGTGCTACATAGTTATTGCTCATTGAGGCCATTCACCTTCATTTATGGTTCTATCTCATGTGCAAGGTTTTTAATGCACGTAAAACATTATTTATTGTATTTTAAGTGAATTTTTTGCAGAAGTGTCATCGCCGCAACGCTGATAACATTTGGATAAATAAAACAAGCTTGATTTAAGGCCCAATTCATTAAATGGATGTTTTCCTTCAACAAAATGAGTTAATCATTAATTGAAAGTAATGTCAGTTATATATGGCTGTTTTTCATAGCCGATGTCATTTCCGCAACGGCATGTCATTACTACAACGAGTTGTCATTACCGCAACGACATAATTTATCTACAATATTTGTAAAATATATAGAGTAAACACAATACATTATTAAAATTATGATAATCAAAATCAACTAGTTTAGAAATGCAAAATTATTGAAAAAGCAGTTTGAAATTATAATATATCTTTTTAGCATTTATTCATAAAATATGTCAAATATTTTTAAACAAAATCGAGAAAAACACGAACTAACAAATTATTTTTGTGGTAATATTGCATATTTTTACATGAAATAGAACATTACTATATGTTAACATGATGTACAATTAAAAATGACACTTTCGTGCAAATACAGCTAATATCTGTAAGTTTTTAACTGTTGCGGTAATGACAATTTGGGCATATATAGGTGTCAAGGTCACATCATTTTGGTCACATTGATCGCCTATTGAGCGTTGCTGACAATTGTTCTGCTAACTATATAGGCTGAATTTGTTGTTTAATTTTGTTAAAAATAAACACTTCGGTTTTCTTCTGAAATTTCAAATAAAATGGCCATAATTTGTGGAATTTATTTATATAACAGTTTGTGAATACCGGCATCCGCTTTGTGCAGATCGTGAAAATTTTTCACGATCTTCAAGTGGTTAGCGTATGCAGTTAAGGGCACGAACTTGAAATTTCCATTTAACACGATGACGTTAAGTGAAGTGGTATCAAAACATTTTCATCAAAATGCGTATATTTTCATCAAAAGTTGACAACCTTTCTTGAGTCAAATTTTCACGAAAAGTATTTGGTTATCTTATACAGAAGTTGACTAATTTCCAAGAAAAAGTTTTAAAGAAAAATTTTATTTGTCCACTTCACTTACGGTTACCGTCAGGGGTGAAACTAGACATACTCCTTTACCTCCGTGCGTATAAATCGAAAAAACCGGAAAGTTCAAAGTTAAAAAATACAATAAACACCGAGACATACAGGAGATATGTGTGGCATATGTACAATTATGACTTGTTATATTGTGTAAATTTATGTTAATGCAACTAGTGCTATAAAAAGCATTTGGTTTAAAAAGTAAATTTCGATTTTGAGTTGTGTATCGTCTTGATGCGCGTATATTGCCCTCGTGGTTTAATTCATACCCATCATAACTCAAAAGCGTTGTTTATTTACAGATAAACAACGATAAAGCGAAAATTATTTCGAGTATAACATGATTAGAGGACATATTCTGAAATTATAATGCGAACTATATTCTACAGTTTGAAACTACTTGTTCCAGTTGTTTATTGGCAATTTAACAATGGGAATTTTGCGCTTGTCTTGTTAGAATACTCAATAAAGGTTTTCATTCAATTTTCCGTCAACCAAATTTGAAATGTACAGTGCGTATACTCAACTTTGACAGGGACGTGGCTTGGGTTCAAAAAATGTATAGGCACAATAGGTGGAATCTATAAAATGACGCAGTAAGCGATAATTTGGGCCAGGAGTGTTTATACTCGTATGTGGCTACAAACAACTAACTTCAGCTAAACTCCGATTTAACAAAATAATTGTTAAAAAGCGTGTGTTTCATGACATTTATTTCATATTGACGTAATCGACTCGTTAAACAATGAAGTATCAACACAACCAAGAAAGATCCCCTCACCCCCATCCCCCTGTCGTTATTATTGCATTTTTGGCATATTTAAATTTGTCTTCTCTAGAAAAAATGTATAGGCACGTGCCTATAGTGCCTAAAGGAAGCTACGCCCCTGTGTGACCCAGTTACGCGCAAGACCATATTGAATTGAAAATTTCACGTAAGTGCTTGAACAGCATAAGGTAACTATTATCGTAATATTTTTCGCGAAAGGCCTAATTTTATTGGAAATTTGAAATTTTCCATGAAAAAAATATTCACTATTTTGCCCAAACCTTTAAACTTTTCAGGATAACTAAACATATGTTGAACAAAATCAGATTATTTTATGCAATGGGCACTTATTTAAGCTTTTTTTAAATTAATATTTTCACGAAAACGTCAAAATGTTTCGCGAAAGTTTTTTTTTAAGTTTTCGTTAAATTTTGTTTAACATGCATGAAAATTATCTGGTTATCTGTTATCTATTGTGAATTTGTGCGTTGTGCACTCATGAAAATTGGGCAAACAACGATAAACAGTAAAGATTGTAACTAGGCATGTCAGTGGATCATATAACCTTCGGCGAGGTAGTTGTGCCTTAAATGTCGTTGCTCTTTTTATTTGTTCTTTTGTTTGATTGTTTAGCTAGCAAAATTGCGCATGTATCGAATTGCATACACATTTTCGGGCTGCTTGACAATGGGACAATAAACAAAATAATTGGTTGTGGCGGTGATCCGACTCACTATCTTGATCAAGGATGTTATGGAAATAATTATTTAGTATTGGGTGATGGGGCAAATTTACATATCATGCTGTTTATGTACGTTTGTACGACTCACCAGCTTCACAACACTCGACGGGAATGTACGAAAGACCGGTGCTGACTTTTTTATTTTCATTTCAACATGCAGCGCTGTTGCACAAAACGCTGTATACCTCATGTGTTACACAACACTCTACGCTGTATAGCTCATGTGTTACACATCGCGCAATGCTGTATACCTCATGTGTTACACAACGCACTACGCTGTATAACTCATGTGTTAAAAAATGCACTACGCTGTATACCTCATGTGTTACACAACGCGCAATGCTGCATACCTCATGTGTTACACAACGCACTGTGCTGTATAACTCATGTGTTTCACATCGTGCAATGATGTATACCTCATGTGTTACAAAACGTACTACGCTGTATAACTCATGTGTTACACATCGCGCAATGCTGTATACCTCATGTGTTACACAACGCACTATGCTGTATAACTCATGTGTTACACAACGCACTATGCTGTATAACTCATGTGTTACACAACACACAATGCTGTATACTTTATTTGTTGCTCAACACATAACGCTGTATACCTCACTTGTTGCACAACACATAACAAGGACGAGTTGGCTTTGCTGTCACCACTATAGTTACCTATTGGTACTGTGTACTTGTTTAAAGTACAATGTAACTTAATACAATGGGCTTTACTAAACATAACTGCCATTATCATTTATATGTTTATTCTCGTAGTATTTAAAGAGACCCCCCTTATTCCAAACCAGTAAGAATAAAATCAATAATCATGTACACGTTTTTGATACTCTGTATGATTTTATTATGCGCAATTAACATAAAGACAATATTGAAGAAACACAACACGGGTTGGTTGCGTTAGTATAATCGACAATGATATTGTGCAATTGTATTCACCTGGCACTTATGAATATTCCATTAATATAAGAAGAGTAAGTTGGTTCCTTGTTCCTTGTTCCTTGTTCCGTATTCGAACAAGGAACAAGGAACAGTTCCTTATTCCTTATTCAAACTAAATATATTTGGTACAAACTATTTAATAAAGAAAATACACACAATTATTGAGTATATAAAAACAAAGACAAATAAAATATAATTCATTATATAATTCACGAATAAGGAATAAGGAACCAGTTCCTTATTCCTTATTCAAACCGAATAAGGAACTGGCATTTTCTTAATTAAAATACATTTATAATGAACCAAAGTGGCAACATACATATGAAAAATCATTGTATATATATTGAGAATGATAAAATATTTATTATAACACATTTCAGCTTAGTTTAGTAATTGAAAACCCAGTTCCTTTTTCGCGGCCGATTCAGGAACAAGGAACCAGTTCCTTATTCCTTATTCAAAACCGAATAAGGAACTGGCATTTTTTTTAACTTAAAACAATATTTATAATGAACCAAAGAGGGCCACATACATATGAAAGTCATTGTAAATATATAAATAATTATAAAAAAGTCATTGTAACACATTTCAGCTTAGTACAGTAATTGAAAACCCAGTTCCTTTTTGGCGGCCGAATCAGGAACAAGGAACCAGTTCCTTATTCCTTATTCAAATTGAATAAGGAACTGGCATTTTTTAACTTAAAAAATGTCTATAATGAACCAAAGAGGGCCACATACATATGAAAGTCAATGTAAATATATAAATAATTATAAAATAGTCATTGTAACACATTTCAGCTTAGAACAGTAATTGAAAACCCAGTTCCTTTTTGCTGCCGAATAAGGAACTGGCTTTTTTTACATTAAAACATATTTAAAATGAACCAAATTGGGCCACATACATATGAAAATCGTTGTGTAGACATGTAGAATAATAAATTATATATTACAAAACATTTCTATTAACTTCAGTCATTGAAAACCCAGTTCCTTTTTCGCGGCCGAATCAGGAACAAGGAACCAGTTCCTTGTTCCTGATTCAAACTGAATAAGGAACTGGCTTTTTTTACATTAAAACATATTTAAAATGAACCAAATTGGGCCACATACATATGAAAATCGTTGTGTATACATGTAGAATAATAAATTATATATTACAAAACATTTCTATTAACTTCAGTCATTGAAAAAGGATCTGGTTCCTTGTTCCTGATTCGGCCGCGAAAAAGGAACTGTGCTTTCAATTACTAAACTAAGCTGAAATTTGTTATAATAAATATTTTATCATTCTCAATATATATACAATGATTTTTCATATGTATGTTGCCACTTTGGTTCACTATAAATGTATTTTAATTTAGAAAATGCCAGTTCCTCATTCGGTTTGAATAAGGAATAAGGAACTGGTTCCTTATTCCTTATTCGTGAATTATATAATGAATTATTTTATATTTGGCTTTGTTTTTATATACTCAACAATTGTGTGTATTTTCTTTATTAAATAGTTTGTATCAAATATATTTAGTTTGAATAAGGAATAAGGAACTGTTCCTTGTTCCTTGTTCGAATACGGAACAAGGAACAAGGAACCAACTTACTCTCCATCATTAATATTCGTAAATCTATTAAAGGTACTAAGATTGGAGACATAGACGCGAATACGTTTTGATTAAACCGTTACAGTTGATTTACTCCGTTACAGTTGATACTGTAGTGCAGTGTTAAGCACGCACCATTTGTAAGCGTGAGGTTTTCGAATCCATGAACATGCGATGTTTAATTTATTAATTTAATTTATTTCATTGATCATTTTGCTGACGTCATTACACGGATTCAGATCATCATTCTGACACAGAAGACATTCGAACCGATACTGTGAGCGAAACAGCGTCTTTGTGAATGCATTTTATGTAGATCAAATGGATGAACGAATTAAACAAAAAAGGGGAAACATGATAAAATAAAGAAAAAAAATTGTCAGGAGAATAAGTGAAATTAAAGTAAAAGAAAATGATCAAAAAGAAAGATTTGGGCAGGACTCGAACCACAGTGATTGGGATTTAAAGTTTAAAACAGTATCCACCGCGCAATTCCTCCTGACGCTTGTTATTGGGTGCTTTTGTGATATGATTATGAAATTAGTTCTTTAAACGCTGGGTACATGTTAAACCTATGTAAATAGAACATTCGAGCGCTACCGGAGATTAATGAGTGCCAGGTCAATATGGATTAGAGATAACATCCCGTGTTGTAAAACGCCTATTTGACGTTTAAGGCCATACCAGTTTGATTCTATGTTTAGCGTCCTCGAGCTGGTAGGTTTTCGGACGCCTGGACGAAAAAAAAACAATTTTGACCATGTAAAAAAGAGTTAAATGGCATAATAAATTGGGGAAAAATGGACCCCAGGTTGTTTTACTTATACTTGTTAAACATTGCGTGCAACCAGTCAATTTACACATTTAAAATACTGTGTTACAGTATATTCCCAATATGAAGATGATGTACAACAGTTTTGCAAGTAAACATTTGCTTTAGCTTGTACCACTGCCATGAATAAGTTTTGAAAGAAAAGTTTTTTTTATCGGCTTTTTGTTTGTTTATTTCCTGCCTGGTTTGTAGGTTTCAAACAATTTTGGGGACGCTAAATATAGACTCAAATTTGTATGGCCTAAGCTGCACGCTGTTACCAACAGCCATAGCAATGGTGCTTTGCAGGCTCATATTTTGCACACATCTGTTAAGAATAGGATCTCATTTGTCACACTTAAAAGTTTGAAGAATGTGAATGGCCAAAAACGGGATGTGCCTGAGGATCTTAGAAGAATATGATTTCATTGCATATCAAAATATGGATGCGATCACAAACTTCACAGAAAATGTGAAGTTTATCAACGAAATAATTTTAAATTCGTGATATGAACCATGCTTTATGTCTTACTTTTCGTTAAGAAACATACACGTGCTTTCTGTTAGAAAGGGTTTTCGTTACACGCGTCAGCCCCCATCGATTGTGGGCATGTTGACGGTCATGCATATAATTCCGTTGTTTTTTTGTTTGTTTTTCTTTTAGTGTATGCTGATACCGTGTGCGAAACGTATGGCGTGGTTTACACGTATTGCAAAACGGGGACCTACTGTTGTAATAACAACAAAGACTGCTGGTAAGTATTTATCATCATCATCACCATCATCATCGTCATCATCTTAATATCATCATCTTCTTCTTCCTCTTCATCAATATCATCATCATCATCATCATCATCAATACCATCATCATCATCGTTATTATTATTATTATCATAATATTCTTCAGCAGCAGCTCCTTAACATCATCCTTTACATCATCACCATCGTCATATTCATCGTCATTATTATCATCACAATCATCATTACTTCATCCTCATGCCCCTCCGCCTCCTCCTCATCATTATCTTGGAGACCATCATCAGCAGCATCAACACGACCACCGCTCTCACCGCAATCATCGCAATCACCACCTCCATCATCATCAGCACCACCACAACATTCTTCATCACCATTCTCATCAGCAACACTACCACCACCAACATCATCACCATATCATTAAAGTATTTAAAAAGGTAAAGGGTACAGGTAACTTTAAGCCATTTGTCAGCCGTGCAAAGACAAAATAGCACAACCTTGAATACACCACAGCTATAAGTTATTCTGCTCATCATTCGGATCGCGTCTTAGAGCCCCGGCCCGGTACTTATAAATATTATATTCTTAATTTAACCTGAAAATGCAATAAAAGTAGAATTTCCTGTTGAAACACTTCGCTTTGAAACATGTATGGAGGAGTTATTCGTGGTGGCAGTGGTTACTGAAGAGTACCAATGGGAAAGTAACCCATGCGGGGAGTTTGGCAAACTCCCAACCTCCTCGCAGAGATTTAATTGTGTCCGAGCGTAGCTCGTTTAAATCTCTGCCGGCACGAAGTACCACGTGACCATAGGCAAACACTTCGCGGGAAATAAAATCGTGGACAAGCACATAATAAAACGTGGACAACGTAAAATCCTTATTTTTTTATTTTTTTATTTTATGTTTTTCATTTTAACTCGTAATATATATACCTGGACCAATAATGCAACATGTATGTGTCATTATTATAAAATAATAATGATGCAATTAAAATTTTGTACAAAATAAATCTTCAATCTCCTCATAATAGTCTCCCCTGAAAACTTCCCAATCTGTAAGTTTTCAACTCGTGGTGGCAGCGGTAACTGAGAAGAGTTTCAATGGAGAAGTAACCACTGCAGAGAGTTTGGTTTTTAACTCGTGGTGGCAGTGGTAACTGAGAAGAGTAACACTGGGGAAGTAACCACTGCGGGGAGTTCTATGCTCGGACACATCTATATCTCTGCGCGGAGGTTGGGGGTTTGGCCATAAGAAACGTTCTATTGCAGCTCGGTACTGGGGGTGGGTGCCATTGTCGGCATAGTCATCGGTGTAGTGGTCGCCATCGCATCATGCGTTGTTTGCTGCTGTTGCTGCCACCGTCGGCGTCAAGCTCAGGGTCAACTGATCCAGCAGCAAAATCACATGAGTATGTGTGCTATATCAAATGAAATAATTCTCATCAAAGAAATGTACGTTTAGTCGTTAATGGTAAAACAAAAATGAATGAAATAAAAATAAAGTTACATGAAATAAAATGACATTATTTATAATTAAGAAATGAGATTTTTCTATCAGATATTGTTGTCAAATAACCAACAGTCAGGGCCCAGTTGCTCAAAACTTTAACGGCCAGTTAAGCTAACGGCCTGTTAACTTTAGATGTAAATAAAACTAATATTACAAGCATCTCGCTTATGATGCATTTGACAATTATTTGAGCATATCAGTTTATTTAAAATAAATGCAAATTTTAAAATTTAATTTACATCAAAAACCTCATCCAAAAGTTAACGGCTGTTAGCTTAATTGTCCGTTAAAGTTTTCAGCAACTGGGCCCTGAAGTATAGATGCGTGTTCGTGAGTTTTTCTGACAACAAACAATGAGATCGTGTTCGAATCGAAATAATATTTCTATTATAATTTGTTGTCGAATAACACACGATCAGGAGTATAGATGCGTGTTCGTGGGTTTTTCTGACAACAAACAATGAGATCTTGTTATTATAGAAATAATATTTTCTATTATAATTTGTTGTCGAATAACCCACGATCAGTAGTATAGATGCGTGTTCGTGGGTTTTTCTGACAACAAACAATGAGATCGTGTTAGTATAGAAATAATATTTTCTATTATAATTTATTGTCGAATAACCCACGATCTGTAGTACAGATGCGTGTTCGTGGGTTTTTCTGACAACAAACTATGAGATCGTGTTAGAATCGAAATAATATTTTCTATTATAATTTGTTGTCGAATAACACTCGATCAGGAGTACAGATGCGTGTTCGTGGGTTTTTCTGACAACAAACTATGAGATCGTGTTAGAATCGAAATAATATTTTCTATTATAATTTGTTGTCGAATAACCCACGATCAGGAGTACAGATGCGTGTTCGTGGGTTTTTCTGACAACAAACTATGAGATCGTGTTAGAATCGAAATAATATTTTCTATTATAATTTGTTGTCGAATAACACTCGATCAGGAGTATAAATGCGTGTTCGTGGGTTTTTCTGACAACAAACTATGAGATCGTGTTAGAATCGAAATAATATTTTCTATTATAATTTGTTGTCGAATAACACTCGATCAGGAGTATAAATGCGTGTTCGTGGGTTTTTCTGACAACAAACTATGAGATCGTGTTAGAATCGAACTAATATTTTCGATTATAAGTTACTGTCGAAAAACCCACGATCAGGGGTACAGATGCGTGTTCGTGGGTTTTTCTGACAACAAACTATGAAATCGTGTTAGAATCGAACTAATATTTTCTATTATAATTTGTTGTCGAATAACCCACGATCAGGAGTACAGATGCGTGCTTCGCACTCGTGATTTAAGTCCTACTCTATACTCTTAGGCGTGGGTTATTCAACAACAAACTATGATAGAGCAAGGCTTGTCACAGCATGTGACGTATGCCCCCGAAGCATAGGCTTGTCAGAGGAAGGCAGCACAATGTCAGTTACATGTTAGCAAAAATGATGCTTCCTACAACAAGAGTTATGGTCCTTGCACTCTGCACTTCCTCTCAACATCCTCTATCGATATATGTGGTTTCATTTCAAATCACTTCAAAACTAATGGAGTTATGCACTGCACAAGAAAATTAACTAAAGGACAATAACTCCACAAATATTTAAGAAAGAGGTATGGTCCTTGTACTCTCGATGTCTTCTATCAAAAATATATATGGTGTTATTTTAAATTCCTTCAATATTAAGGTAGTAATTATCTGCACACAAGAAAACAAAGGACCATAATTCGGTAAATATTAAAAATGGGTTATGGTCCTTGTACTCTGCACTTCCTCCTAACGTCCTCTATCAATATATGCGGTTGTATTTAAAATCCTTCAATTCTAACAAAACGAAGGGCAATAACTCCATAAATATTGAAGAAAGAGATATGATCCTTGTGAGGTGCACTACCTCTAATTGTCCTCTATCATTATGTGAAGTTTCATTTGAATCCCTTCAATACTACTGGAGTTATGCTCCGCACCAGAAGTGTGACGGATGGACGGACAGACAGAGGGACAGACGGACGGACGGAAGGACGATGCGATAACTATATGCCCCCTAAGTTCCCTTCGGAGGCATAAACATGTTATTTCTTAGTTTACAAGAAAATGATAAAATAAATAAATAAATAGATAAATAAATAAATAAATAAATAAATAAATACATAAATAAATAAATACATACATACATACATACATACATACAAACATACATACATACATACATACATACATTAAAACATAAATAGTTGATAGAGAGGTGTGCGTTTCTTAAAATTAGAAAGTCATTGATATTCTGGCATATACATGTATTCGGTCTTTAGTCGGTCCGTACATCTTTCAGTCTGCACGCCAGCGCGTCCATTAGTTGGTCCGTTCGTTACAGGTACTGCGTGTCTTTTTTTATCACGTTTTCTTTCACTGCAGTCGTTGCCGCCGTTAATCAACAGAATACCAACGTCGCTGCCCCGCAGTACCCCGCACAGTACCCTGCACAGGCACAGTATCCCTACCAGGCCTATAATCAGGGACAACAGCCGGCTCCGACGGCATATCCGCCGGCTTACAACTAGGGGCAGCAGAGGCAGGGTCAAGATGCACCGCCCGCTATCCCCCCGAAGAATTCCGCAGCGCAGATGGGATTATTAGGACGGAATAATGGGATACATGCTGCAGCCTGTTTTAACTATCATCGAATATACACGCAAACAGTTAACATTTGTTGTTAAAAATGCGTACCACATATCTCAAATAATTATGTTCTCTTTACATACGTTTGCCTATTATCCATTACTTACGTTAAATTGTATGTTTGTATTGTATGAATACTGTGTATATTCACTTACGCGTGTGTGTATGTTATCTCATGCTCACGTTGCAATTTGTTTTCTTTTCTTTGTATTTGAACTGTAAGAATGTAAATCTTCAGAAAATGGAGGTAATACACGTATATATATAAGACGTCACAAACTCTATATCTATGAAACAAAATCAAAAATTTATCTTGCAGATTCTTTTTCGTTATGTCGCAAAAATATTTCAAGTTTACACGCATTTTAAAGAAAATGTTAGAGTTTCCGAAATCCTTTTTATTACAAGTCGCCATCATACTAAAATTTGCTAAGTGGAAACACAAAAACTGACTTGTGAAGTTTGTGAACTATATCACTGTATTGGTGTTTTAATGTTTTATTTTATATAACATAATCTGCATGCACGAAGAAATTGTAATCCCCTCTTTTCCACGAACTTTATTACAACTTTGATGTAACCGCTGCTGTTGTTGTTGTTGTTCTTGTTTTTGTTGTTTTCCGATTCTTAAAGATTTCAGCAAAACAGTGGTAATACAATAGATGCTAATACACAAAATACAGAAAACACTTTCGTACTTGCGTTAGGCGTAAAAAATATGTTTGTTTCAGGTTACCCTACCTACCCTATAAATGCCCCGAGTAAAGAACATTTTATTGAGATTGTCATATTGATTTTTGTTTTATTTACCTTTTTCAATAATTAAATGTGTTTTTGGACAAGTGTTTTGTTTTGGTAGTATCCACTTATAAACAATGTTTCAGGATATTACTGATATGTTATAAATATTTAATCAGTTTTAGAATTTTCAAGTTGACCATTTACCAAATAAATAAATAAACAATAAATCCCGACCTACCTACCCTAATTTTTTTGTGCATCTAGCCTGAAACAAACATATGAGGCGCATCGTGGGAAAACCGGTCTTAATGCATGTGCGTAAAGTGTCGTCCCGGATTAACCTGTGCAGTCCGCACAGGCTAATCCAGGACGGCACTTTCCGCTTTTACGGTATTATCTGCTTCAAGAAAGTCTCTTCTAAACATAAATCCACTGTAGGCGGAAAGTGCCGTCCTGGATTAGCCTGTGCAGACTGCACAGGCTAATCCGGGACGATACTTTACGCACATGCATTAAGACCGGTTTTGCCACGACGCGCCTCATATTTTTTTACGCCTTATGAAACTGCTACACGCGTGTCATCCAGTTCCATATCAATCATGAAAATCATAAACATGTAAAATCATTTAAACTTGTGGATTCTGTATATACCGCATTTTGGGTTTACGAATTTCCGTTCTTTTTTCTCGACATTGTTTAATACGCACGAAAAAAAAATTGTACGAGGACCATCGGTTGGTAGATCCGTATATATCTAAAAATATTGATAAAGTTACAAATTTTCGCGGCGTCTCAAAATCGTGCTACGTTGTGGACCGCCAAATTTTACCACAGTGAAATAAAACAATTTTACTGTAATCTACGGAATCCGGTTAGCATATGGCATATCGTGCCTGTTACGGCAAGGGCGAGACACGAGAATTGAGCGAAACACGAAGCGAGACACGCTATTCCCGTGAGACACGAAGCGAGGCACGATATTGTAACACAAGATCTCGCACTGTCGCAGTATCCCATACCACGAAATATCGCGGTTAAATATCGTGCCTCGCTTCGTGTATAGCGCAATGCTCGTGCCTCGTGTTGAAAGGTCGAGACACGAGACACGTAACGATGCACGATATTCCGGCGCCCCACGAAGCGAGGCACGATATTATACTTGTATCGTTCAAACACCCTCGCGGTAGATTTTAAAACAACGTAGTTTACTGTAATCGACTGTCATAAGTGTTTTAAAGGCGCTGTCTCAGAGTTGTTGACTGTGAAAAATAATTTTCTAAAACTGACTTTTTCCGTTTAATAATACATTTGCTGCTCATATTTCAATGTTTGAAACGCGCATTGATTGTGGCAAGTTAAACATTTGAAGAATATTTATTATTTTTCAAGAAGTATGGCTGTCTGTTAGACATACCCTAGTTATTTTCTTACACAAACATGCATAATAAATATCAAACTTATGATTTTTGCAACCAAAACAGCATAACAGACAAAACGTTTTGATAGATTCTACAAACTCCTGTTTTAAAATTCCATTGTTAGATAAATGTATTTTCCAACACAAAACTGTGAAACTGTCTCTGTGATAAATATTGCCGATTTGTGAAAAATAGTTTGAATAAAATTTCTGTCTGTTTACCAAATGCATTATTTTAGTTCAGTTCCTTAATGATTGGTGAAAATCTTTCGATTAAAAACAACAACAACAACAACAAACAACAAGCGATATTATATAACAGTCGAGCGCGCTCTCTTGAGACAGCTCTTGTTTCTTATCTCAAATCACATACAAATGAACTTGTTGCATGCAAGCCTTAACCAGAGCGACGCCGTCGCTGAGAACAGGTGAGTAGAATAGCTCGCTCTATTCGGTGAATGTGAGTAGAATAGCTCGCTCTATTCTGTGAATGTGAGTAGAATAGCTCGCTCTATTCGGTGAATGTGAGTAGAATAGCTCGCTCTATTCGGTGAATGTGAGTAGAATAGCTCGCACTATTCGGTGAATGTGAGTAGAATAGCTCGCTCTATTCGGTGAATGTGAGTAGAATAGCTCGCTCTATTCGGTGAATGGTCAAGCTAAAAATACAATTTGAATACAAATTATGTCCGAACGAATGTAGATATTACAGAGACATCAGATAATGCACTATAATTGCAAAACTAGAACACATTTCCTTAAAATAAGAGGTGTTTCACTAATATTAAGTAATAGTTACTAGGGGCGTAGCTTCCTTAGGCACTATAGGCAGATGCCTATACATTTTTTCCAGAAAAATTACATATACCAATAATGCAATAAAAACAAGAAGGGGGTTGGGGATGAGGGGATCTTTCTTGGCTGTGTTGATACTTCATTGTTTAACGAGTCCATATCGTCAATATGAAATAAATTTCACGAAACACGCGCTTATTTGACAATTATTTTGTAGAATCGGGGTTTAGCTGAAGTTAGTTGTTTGTAGCCACATACGAGTATAAACTCTCCTGGCCCAAATTATCGCTTACAACGTCATTTTGTAGATTCCGCCTATTGTGCCTATACATTTTTTTAACCCGAGCTACGCCCCTGTAGTTAGAACATATTAAGTTAGATCGTATTGGTTAATAAGGGGCGGAGCGAGCGCAGCTGGTATACGAGCTTGTATACTTGGGCATCATTAATTGTCCATTCAACCAGGGGTGTAGCTTTGTCCATAAATATGTGCTCGGGGGAGCGGGCTGCCTTGGCATTTCTTTTGTCGGTAGGTGTTGGAGATGATTTAGGCTTTATACTTGGTAATATCACATCATTTTGATGTATTATCATGAACATCGATAAACGGGTCAAATAACACAACAGTAACTGCATCAACTTGGATCGATTAGATTAACAAACCTGGTATATTTACTTCGGTTCACATTGAAAACCTTAGTAAGAACACATTGGTGCGCATGTATAGATTTCAAGACACTAACGATCGACATGTCAACATTATCACTTTTAAAGCTCCGCTCTATATAAATATGTTCGGGGTATGTTAGAGACACTTCCCCGCACCGCCATTCCGCAAACTTAAGCTTTTTATTGCAGATTTGGCATGTTTATTTTATTTTTTAAATTTTTAGAAAAATGTGTAGGCCGCGGCCTATATGGCCTAAAGGAAGCTACGCCGCTGTCAACATATGGCCATTTTTAGCTCGACTATTCGAAGAATAGATTAGCTTTCCTACTACCCCCGGCGTCGGCGTACGCGTCCACGTGTGAATTTGGTTAAAGTTTTTATTCAAAAGTCTTGTAACTTCAAAACTACATAAGTTATTCATTTGAAACTTGGAATATACCTTTGTCATAAACTCCAGTATCAAGGGCAACATTCGCCATAACTCTGTTTTGTATTTGACAGAGTTATGCCCCTTTTTCACATAGATTTTCTTGTTAAAGTAATATTCAAAAGTTTTGAAACTTCAATACTACAAAAGCTATTCACTTGAAACTTGGAATATACCTTTGTCATCAACTCCAGTATCAGGGTGAACATTCTCCTAACTCTATTTTGTATTTTGATAGAGTTATGTCTCTTTTTCACATAGATTTTCTGTTTAAAGTTTATATTCAAGAGTTTTGTAACTTCAAAACTACATCAGTTATTCACTTGAAACGTATAACTGACCTTTATCATCAACTCTAGTACCAGGGGCAACATTACCCATAACTCTGTGTTGTATTTTAACAGAGTTATGACCCCTTTTCACTTAGATTTTCTGTTTAAAGTTTATATTCAAAAGTTTGCTAACTTGATAACTACATAAGTTATTCACTTGAAACTTGATACTAACCTTTGTCGTCAACTCCAGTATCAAGGGCAACATTCCCTATAACTCTGTATTGTATTTGACAGAGTTATGCCCCTTTTTCACATAGATTTTCTGGTTGAAGTTAATATTTAAAAGTTGTGTAACTTCAATACTACAAAAGCTATTCACTCTAAGCTTGGAACATACCTTTGTCATCAACTCCAGTATCAGGGTGAACATTCTCCTAACTCTATTTTGTATTTTGATAGAGTTATGTCTCTTTTTCACATAGATTTTCTGTTTAAAGTTTATATTCAAGAGTTTTGTAACTTCAAAACTACATCAGTTATTCACTTGAAACGTATAACTGACCTTTATCATCAACTCTAGTACCAGGGGCAACATTACCCATAACTCTGTGTTGTATTTTAACAGAGTTATGACCCCTTTTCACTTAGATTTTCTGTTTAAAGTTTATATTCAAAAGTTTGCTAACTTGATAACTACATAAGTTATTCACTTGAAACTTGATACTAACCTTTGTCGTCAACTCCAGTATCAAGGGCAACATTCCCTATAACTCTGTATTGTATTTGACAGAGTTATGCCCCTTTTTCACATAGATTTTCTGGTTGAAGTTAATATTTAAAAGTTGTGTAACTTCAATACTACAAAAGCTATTCACTCTAAGCTTGGAACATACCTTTGTCATCAACTCCAGTATCAGGGTGAATTTTCCCCATAACTCTATTTTGTATTTTAATAGAGTTATGTCCCTTTTCACACAGATTTTCTGTTTAAAGTTTATATTCAAAAGTTTTGTAACTTCAAACTACATAAGTTATTCACTTGAAACTTGGAACTAACCTTTATCATCAACTCTTGTACCAGGGGAAACATTACCCATAACTATGTTTTGCTTTTTGACAGAGTTATACCCCCTTTTCACTTAGATTTTCTGGTTAAAGTTTATATTCAAAAATTGTGTAACTTCAAAACTACATAAGTTATTCACTTGAAACTTGGAACTAACCTTTGTCATCAAGTCTAGTATCAGGGGCAACATTGCCCATAACTATGATTTGTATTTTGACAGAGTTATGCCCCTTTTTCATTTAGATTTTCTGGTTAAAGTTTATATTCAAAAGTTTTGTTACTTCAAAACTACATAAGTTACTTCGAACTAACCTTTGTCATCAACTCTAGTGTCAGGGGCAACATTACCCATAACTCTGTTTTGTATTTTGACAGAGTTAGCCCACTTTTTACACAGACTTTGTGGTTAAAGTTTTTGTTCCAAACATTTTTAAGCTATACAAGGCTTCACTTAAAATTACTGTATTTTAACAAATGTATGCCTCTTTCACTATCCAAAATATGTACCAACTGAAATACTTCGAATAGTCGAGGGCGCTGTCCTCTGACAGCTCTTGTTACCATTTCAGTAGCTTTAAACCTATTTAAACTCGACTGTGTCGAAACCCACAGGCCTACTAAGTCACTTTCGCGTCCACTTCCTGGGTAGAACCAGTACTTGGTATCTTTTGAGAAAGGTAAATCGAACGATACCAATGTACGGATTGAACTTACGACCTCCCGATCGCAACACGGACCACATATCCATCACATCACTGCGACATAATCATATTACATTTCGCTATATTTAGTTATTAACAAACCATTAAATCAATTTAAATCACAAATATATGCACCTTTCACATTGGATTAGAAATCAGGAAGCGTAGCTTCCTTTAGGCACTATAGGCACGTGCCTATACATTTTTTCCATAGATGACAAATTTTAATGTGCCCAAAATGCAATAAAATCAAGAGGGGGTGGGGGTGAGGAGATCTTTCTCGGCTGTGTACATACTCATTGTTTAACGAGTCGATTACGTCAATATGAAATAAATTTCATGAAACACACGCTTATTTTACAATTATTTTGTAGAATCGGGGTTTAGCTGAAGTTAGTTGTTTGTAGCCACATACGAGAATAAACTCTCCTGGCCCAAATTATCGCTTACAGTGTCATTTTGTAGATTCCGCCTATTGTGCCTATACAGGTTTTTAACCCAAGCAACGACCCTGTTAGTTATTAAAAAAACATAAAATCACCTCAAATCAGAAATATATACATATTTCACATTAGATTAGAAATGTAACATCACCTTAAATAAGAAATACCGGTATATACTGTGGAATCACTAATTTTCGCGGAGGTATAATTTTCGCGCTTTTCGCGCTCCATCCATTGCGCGAAATTAGGACCACCGCGAATATGTACCGATTGCGTAATTTAGCAACGCAACGGGAGTTTCCACGTTTGTTCAAATGTTCGAGGGTAAACGTTCATAACTATACGCAGGTATTTGTGAGTGTCGCGATCTGAATATTTGTAATGAATACAAGCTAAACCGTTATTGTCTTTGTTTAAGTATTAAGATATAAATTGTATATTGTCTCCCCTAAATATGCGGCCCCTATTCTACAGCAATTACTCACTGTTATCAATTAACAGCCTAATATGGTACTGGTACACGTTTATTGCAACCGACATGCACTACGGGACCCTTAGCTGGCCTTCTGTTAAAATTGTCACATATCAACATTTCATTTATTCATATTTTGAACAACACAAATGAGAGGTAGAATATGATCGAGGAAAGTTAAAATAAAATAACAATAAAAAGTTACATGTACCATATGTCATGTTGTTTTTTTAAGTGAACTTCTTCTTAACGACAAATTTATTGCTAGCGCTACGTCGATACTGACACGTTTAATAGTATTTGTGGCAGAAACAAAAAACGTGTCAATGTGTCGTATGAACACATTTGCACAGAACTTAAGTCAACACGCAACAAACATTGGGGATTTCCAAATATTGTACATGTCTAATGTACATGAATAAGTTTTCGACTGGAATACGATAAGTATTTTCACGGTTTACAGCTCTAATTTCAATGATTTTTTCGAATATCAGTTCTTCTGAACTTTTATTCTAGTTTGTTATTCATCCACGTTTTATCGGTTTAATTTTACTTGAAGATGTTTCTATAAAAATTTGATGAGATCGTACATACCCTCTTTTAAATATGCATCAATTCGGTTGATGACCATTTTCTATGTGAAATCCCTTCGGCTTTCATGATTCGTTTCGCTACACAAATGCGAATTAAATATTTAACCACAGGTATTTGGCGCGTTGTTTCTTAAAATGTGTTCTACGTACCCATAAATGGCAGAACAAACTTGTTTGTACGTTTTTTTTATTTCGTAATTACGAAATAATATTCCCTTTACTGTGAAAATAATATTAACCCAACACGTGTATTGCGTTTTATAGGAAATCCATGTTTGCATGCATATAATTTATATAGAAGTTACTACTACATTGTATTACTTATTTTCGCGCGACCGCGAAGAGTCACCAATGACCACTGATTCTATAACAAATGATACCTATATCTATATGCCAACTGGTTATAGAAACAAGCTCATCGTATTTAACAACGCTTCAATATGGATTCTCTGTCATTGATAATGCGCTTTTTTTTGGCAAATCGAAGGTTGGGCGTGACATTGTTGTATATGCTTAACATTAAATATACATTTGTGTTTGTTTCGTTTGTTTGATCGGACTTTTCCCCGTTTTTTAACGGTATTTATGTCATATCACGGCGGTCAGTTAACCTACTCACACTTTTCCTGGGCAAGCTTAGCCGATCTAAGCGGTTTACCAGTACTAAGTGCACATACCGATGCCAGTAACTGACAACTGCCCTACTTGAATCAGAGGTAGGGGGAGAATGGCCGTAGGGTTATGTGGCCGGGTTGGGGTTCGAACTCACGATCCCCGGATTGACAGTCTAGCGCTCTACCAACTGAGCTAGCCGGGCCCTGCATGATCATGCATGGATATAGATTTTTAATTTTACCTTATTGTATGTTCTCAAAAATGATGGTTAGACAAGAATGTAAAGCTTTATTGTTGTATTAGAATTGTCGTGTAATAAAGACTAATTACGAAGGTTACCAAACCGATTGTGGTAGTTATAATATATGCTGTTTGTTTTAGCTCACCTGAGCTTTTGTGATCGCCTTTCGTCCGTCATCAGTCGTGCGTCGTGCGTCGTCAACATTTATCTTGTGAACACTCTAGAGGCCACATTTATTTGCAAATCTTTATGAAACTTGGTCAGAACATTTGTCCCAATGATATCTCGGCCGAGGTCGAAACTGGGTCATGTGGGATCAAAAACTAGGTCACTATGTCGTATTGAAGAAAAGCTTGTGAACACTCTAGAAGTCAAATTTTTGGCCCAATCAACATGAAACTTGCTCAGGACATTTGTTCTAATGATATTTCGGCCGAGTTCAAAAATGTTTCCTGAAACATCTTAAGTGAAATTTTATCATTAGCCTTAAAATTGTCATTTTTATTTTGCATTTTATTTCATTTATACATGGATTTCAGCTTAGTGTTCACTAATTATCAACTTGTTATTGACTACTACTTACTTAACTGTAATTTGATTTATTAATGAATATGTAGTTTTAAAAATATTACCTTACCCAAATCGGAACTTAAGTGGAAATATTTTAAGATAAACTTAAGATGTTTCTGGAATATGGTCCTAGGCCCCGAATACCTGTGGTTAATCATTATTTGAAAGAATCGGGTGCCGCAGTTTTCCATCGTGTTTGCACGGATGTTTTGAACCTAAATGTTGCTTAGTACGTTTGAAATAATGTGAGCACGATGCAATCCATGTTTGTTCTCACTGTGTCCGTATTAGTCGCATGTATGTTTTAGAATTTGTTTGTTTGTTTGTTTTGTTTGTTTGTTTTGATTTTCGCCGTATTCAACAGTATTTCAGTCATATAACGGCGGTCAGTTAACCTACTCACACTTTTCCTGGGTAAGCTGGTTTACCAGTACTAAGTGCACATACTTATGCCAGTAACTGACAACTGCCCTACTTGAATGAGCGGTAGGGGGAGAATGGTCGTAGAAATAATTTCATGACCAATCCCCACACAAGTTATGTGTACGGGCTAGGGTTCGAACTCACGATTGACACGGATTGAGTGTCCAGCGCTCTACCGGGCCCGGCTAAAAATTACACGTTTGTGTGTAGTACATTTTTATCGAGTGCACCAGGATTCTCTCCCATATGGCCATCGCCCAAGACTTGTTATTTGGATAAAGGGGATAGTGCAAGATACAGGAGACGCCCCACCTCTGGGTCTTTATGTGCCCGGTGTGAAGCATTTAGTACACTGCACCTCGGTTTAGCGTCTCATGCGAAAGACGAGTTAGTAAGTTAGGGTGTAGCGGGGGCTCGAACCTGCGACCCCTGGGTTGTGAGGCAAGTGCGTTACCACTAGACCGCTGATCCGCCACCTTCTGCAGTGCACACCATTAATATCATTATAAGTATAAGAAAAAATGCAGGAAACCATACACAATGTACTTATCGAGTTAAGTGCAGGTCGCGATCAAAGTGTTTGACAGTGCGTGAAAAGAAATAGACTTGAAAATAACGATGCAAAAGAAGCATAATGACTGTATGACTGTACTAGTTATGTATGATTTTAGCGCGTTGTAAAACCGGTAATAAAAATGTCGTTGTAGTAAAAAGCTAAACAATGTTGATTTGCTTTCAACGTGCAGTTAAATGACTCGCTAAGTGAATTTTACGATGTTACAATAGTGATAAAAACATTACAGTTGATTGAAACATCATCAGTATATTACCAGTGTAGTTCATGTCGCTGCTTTTGTTATTTTTGTTGTTATTTATTTATTTATTTTTGTTTTGATTTTTTTACGTATTTATTTGTGTTTTTTATGTATATATTTTTATGGTGTTTTTAAATGTATTTATTTGTGTTTTATGTATTTATTTGTATGTATTAATTTGTGTTTTATACATTTATTTGTGTTTTTATGTATTTATGTGTGTTTTTATGTATTTGATTTTTGTGTATTTATTTGCGTTGTTTATGTATTAATTTTGTTGTTTATGTATTTATTTGTTTTTTTTTTTATGCATTTAATTGTGTTTTATATGTATTTAATTGTGTTTTGTATGTATCTATTTTTGTTTTTCGGTATTTATTTGTGTTTATTATATGTGTGTGTTTTTTTATAACAAACCACGATATACGAACATTATTTCTTAAACACTTGTAGCATGGCGCAGTTATATATTTCGGGGAGAAAAATAAACTTTTCCAGTGGCACTATAGAACCGGGAAAATGATCATTAAGACTCACGAGTGTGGAAGCAAACGCCCTGGTAGGCCAGAGCTTTTTAATTTCTTGGTTCTCGGACATTTTTGGAAAAGTGTCCGGTTGGAGGAGGGAAAAAAATAAAATTAAACATATAAAAAACAACACAGAATTGAGTAAATTAATGACTAGAATTTCACAAATGGACAG
This sequence comes from Congeria kusceri, assembly GCA_027627225.1. Taxonomy (NCBI): domain Eukaryota; kingdom Metazoa; phylum Mollusca; class Bivalvia; order Myida; family Dreissenidae; genus Congeria; species Congeria kusceri. The sequence goes on along the minus strand of CM051026.1, from coordinate 20,089,749 downwards.
TGAAATTAAAATCTTAATGCTTTATTACTAACAAAAATAATATTACACAACATTAACTGAATCACTACATGATAAGCATGACATTAATTTTTTTTTTGCATTCCGTGTAACAGGTTGAAACCCTTTCACAAGGTCATTTTTACATATCGGTTACATTCTAAAAAAAAATATTATTATTTTATGCTTTTTGGACAAAACCAGGTCGGCGGATCCGAGAACCTAGACATCAAAAAACTCTCGCCTTAGTTTGCTTGATGATAAATATACTTTTAAGAGCCCCAATAGAAAAGACTCCAGGGGTCGTATTCCAGAAACATCTTAAGTGAAATCTTATCCTTAGCCTTAAAATCGTCATTTTTCTTAAGCATTTTATTCCATGTATACAAGAAATTCTGCTAAATGTTCATTTATTATCAAGTTGTTATTAACTAATATTTACTTAACGGTAATTTGGTTCTATTAGTTTATGTGTAGTTTTAAAAATATTACCATACAAAAATTGGAACGTAAGTGAAATATTTTAAGATCAACTTAAGATGTTTCTGGATTATGCAACCTGGTTAATAAAACTACGCCCATATTAAATACCATCCTACCATCTCGGGGCTGGTACACATTAAGTCTCGAAAGACAATCTTCACTAATGTGAAATATTGTTACTAGAAAAAATAACTTTGAAATGAAACTATCTTGGAATCAGAAAATTAACAAGACACAGCCTCGTTAACTCCCTCCCTGCCTAACTCCCGTCCATCCCCTTCTATCTCCCTCCCTCCCTCCCCCTCCCCCCTCCCTCCCCCACTCACTCACGCACGCACACACTCGTTCACTCAATCACTCACTCGCTCACTCCATTACTCGTTCACTCACTGAATCACTTGCTTGCTCACTCACAATTTCTTTCTTTCACTGTGTCGCTCTCTCGCTCACTCACTCGCGTACTAACTCACGCTATCACTAACTCTTTACTCACTCACTATTCTTCTCTCGCTCGCTCGCTCACTCACTTAGTTAGTCACTCACTCAATAGCTTTCTGAAAACCTAACTGCACAAATGGCCATACCTTCTATTTTGTCACGAACAAAATCTGCCAAGATGTCTGCACGAACGGACGACAACAAAATGTAAAATCAAAGACAATTTAACATAAAGCGTCATCACAAAGCTAGCAATGTGGGTTCCCTATTTCTCATGGTCTTTCAATGAATCACGTATTTAGTATGTGCGGTAATGCACTTACAATAATAACATACCAAACACTTCAATGGCTACTTGAGTGTCGCCTATTCGACAAGTGGTCAGTGGGTTTGTATAAAATGTTAATCTACTTGCGATGCAAATATTTAACCTATAACTGAACTTTGGTTCAATATTGACATTGTTTAAGCCTCTTATACATTCAATCCCCGGCGAGACCCTAATAAAAAGTATCATTATAACATGCTGCATTAGCGTCGTATTCGCCACCACCATCCTTCTCCTCCACTTCCTCATCAGCATCAACACAATCACCACCGCCATCCTCGTCATTATCATCATCATCATCATCATCATCCCCACCGCCATCGTCGTCGTCGTCGTCATCATCATCATCATCATCATCATCATCATCATCATCATCATCATCATCACCACCATCGTCGTCATCATCATCATAATCATCATCATGATCATGATCATCATCACCACCACCACCGCCATCGTTGTCATCATCATCATCAACATCATCATCACCACCACCATCGCCATCGTCATCATCATCATCATCATCACCATCATCATCATTATCATCATTATCATCGTCATCATCATCATCATCATCAAAAACATCAGCAGCAACAACAATATCATCATTCATCATCAGTTTCATCTAGAGCAGCAAAAGCATGTATTGACAAACTAATCACTCATTAGTATCATCTTTTAATAGAAAAAATATACATATCTGAATCATTCATATATTTTATTCATTAATTCGTGCTTATAAAATCAAATCAATTTTAAATAGATTCAACGCATTAATCAGTAAAATGAAGACGAATCTATCACTGATTATGGAGTTGACACCTACCAGTAAATAATTCAGAATGGCGATCAATACGACTACACTCATATCTAAATAATCAGGGGGTACTCGGTACACGAATATACCAAAAAAACCGCGTGACGCCTAAATTCACAGTATAGCAGGTAAGTAACGTATGAAGCAATTTCAAAATTACCTCCCTTGCAGCGAAATGAGCTTTCCACATTTACCTCTCTTGATTGCGACACACTACAGACATGTTTGCAAGAATTTCTGTCTATATTTTTTGGAAAGATTACAAATACCGCTTGGCTTCCTTTTGTGTCTATCTTATACAAATTTTGGCCAAAAGTCAGAATTATCCAGAGTTATTCCCCTTGCGACTTCTGGAAGTTGTTATGCGCCTATCAATGTTTTCCGCAAGGGGGGGGGGGAGCGGTGGGCATATACGGGACTTTAGACTTAAAGTGATTCCCGACAGGCGGGCATTTGACATTCCAAATGATTCTGGATCCCGGGGTAATAGACTTTGGTCGGATTTTACGTCCAGGTTATATAGGTCCCCGGGCCATTTAATAGACATATAGCATCTCCCACTGAGGGGATTAGGACAAACATGCTTGGCTTAATAATGCTTGGCTTAAGGGTGGGAAATTAGACCCCCCCAAAAATGTGTCAAATTCCCCTTGGTCAGCCCGTCGCTCCCCCTCTGGGGGAAAATATTGATAGGTGCATTACTGGCAATACCAGGATGTCTTCACACTAATCAACATTGCTATCTTTGATAAACATTGGGGCCACTGCCAAAATTTGACGCAACTTTACATCTGATAGTAGTACCTAATGCCTTCGCACGCGTCCCCCCTGCTTTACGTGGCGGCGATCAGTTGGTAGAGATTTATGCGCGATTTCTTGACTATTATCACTCATGCATCTCTCCATTCCAGTTACTCCCCGTGTTACGTTTGGTAGCAGTTTCTGTCATCTGAGCAGTTAAAACTTACTGTTTGTTTGTTTTGTTGGGGATTTTCGCCGTTTTTAACAGTATTTCAGTCGTATCATGGCGGTCAGTTAACCTACTCACACTTTTCATGTGCAAGCTTAGTCGATATAAGCGGTTTACCAGTACTAAGTGCACATACCGATGCCAGTAACTGACAACTGCCCTACTTGAATCAGAGGTAGGGGGAGAATGGCCGTAGAAATAATTTCATGACCAATCCCCACACAAGTTATGTGGCCAGGCTGGGATTCGAACCCGCGATCCTCGGATTTGTAGTCCAGCGCTCTACCAACTGAGCTAGCCGGCCCGGCTTTGCTGGGAAGTAAAATATACTACAGATTAACAGATGTGTGCAAGACTTTACGTCCAGTTACTTTTTAAATAAAGAGATTAAAGTGACAAAATCATTTAAAATCATGCACACATAAAATGACAAACATAAACTCTGAAACATCGATTTAACACTTTTGTACGCAATGGTTATTAAAGGGACCTTGTCACAGATTTCAAAAATGAAATAACAGTGTATACAAAGGAGCGAAATAACACTATGGACATATATATATATACTGTAAATACCGTTTCGTTTATGAGTAATTATCTGTTTAAATTGATAAAATTATAAAGCGTTTGTGACGCTTAACAATAGAATAATTTGGGGCGTTTCTGTTCTTTTCGTTTCAATTGTTGACAACACGTAGATCACTTATATAAGATAAAAATTGCAAGTACAAATATACACATCGGAATGACGAAGTGGTTAAGGCGATAGCCTTTTATTTAGGAGTTCCCGGGTTCGAATCCCGGTGGGACCAATTTTTTTTTAAATCCATTCCTTGTTATTATACTTATTTAGCTATTTAGTTCCGATGCTTAAATCTGTTAAGTTAACAGTGGCGTAGCTTCCTTTAGACACTATAGGTACGTGCCTATACATTTTTTACAGAGAATAAAAATTTTAATATGCCAAAAATGCAATAAAAACAAGAGGGGGGATGGGGATGAGGATATTTTTTGGCTGTGTTGATACTTCATTGTTTAACGAGTCGATTACGTCAATATGAAATAAATTTCATGAAACACACGCATATTTTACAATTACTTCGTAGAATCGGGGTTTAGCTGAAGTTAGTTGTCTGTAGCCACATACGAGTATAAACACTCCTGGCCCAAATTATCGCTTACAGCGTCATTTTGTAGATTCCAGCTATTGTGCCTATACAGGCTTTTAACCCCGGCTACGCCCCTGCCGAGTCAGCGCATATACATGTACCAGTTTCTGGGCCCATACTGGTTGGCGAGTAGTATCCATGCTTTTTTAGTAGTTTTTCTTTATTTTCAATCGCGTAAGTAATACTTTTAAAGAAAAGCTTGTTGCAGTACAAAGTTCGACTCCTTCTGTTTACGAGGATGTAAATATATTTTCATGACGTCATAGGGTTTTTTCCTTATAAGGGGCTCCAAAGGGATAAGCAATAAGCATTACTTGAATCAATAAAACTAGTAGTATCCATGATCTTTCCTTTCAGTTGAAAATGCGAATTTTGTGGTACACACCTCAAGATTTTAATTGCTATATATTGTTCTACATTATATTAACTACATCATAATGATGTAATATTATTAAATTCTATGCCAGATTAGCGGTGATAATGCGATTACTAACATAAGTGAATGCCGGAAAATGGTCTTTTGATTACCCCTTTGGCGCCCCTTAAAAATTTGCTGATGGTAAACGGGAGATAACCATGTTATTATCGCAGTAGACATCCCTCCTGCATTGAAATTTTGTCAAAATCGTCCCGAAACTAGCCGTATAATTGAGTAAACATTTTAAAATTGCAATTCTTTGTTAATATTTGCTTTTAGTAAACATTTTTCAATTGCAATTCATTTTTTTTTATAGAAAATCTATTTCACGAAAAATGCGTGTTGAATATATGGATGGTGGTGTTTGAATACTAAAATTGCTGCTTTATGTGAATAACCAAGCTATCACCCTTGGTAAACCGAAAACAGGGAAGTGCAAGATAAAAAAAAGGGTTCAATTATATATTTATGCGCATGCGAAAAGAAGTGCGCGTGAAGGCCCCGCGAGGAGTTAAGTTGTTTTGAGATTTTTTTTTAACAAAAATCTAAATATCTTGAAAAATATGAAGTTTTGCAGACTTCAACTTATTCTGCGTTTGGAACAGTTGCTGGGTGATGTGTGTAAACACAACATGCAAAGCTTTTACACCTTTTAATATACAAATCACGGATACTGCTAGTTCACGGATACTACTTGTTCACGGATACTGCTAGTTCACGGATACTACTAGTTCACGGAACTGCTAGTTCATGGATACTGCTAGGTCACGGTTGCTGCTAGTTCACGGATACTGCTAGTTCACGGATACTACTAGTTAACGGATACTACTAGTTCACGGATACTGCTAGTTCATGGTTACTGCTAGTTCACGGATACTGCTAGTTCACGGATACTGCTAGTTCACTGATACTACTAGTTCACGGATACTGCTAGTTCACGGATACTACTAGTTCACGGATACTACTAGTTCACGGATACTGCTAGTTCACGGATACTACTAGTTCACGGATACTGCTAGTTCACGGATACTACAAGTTCACGGATACTACTAGTTCACGGATACTGCTAGTTCACGGAAACTACTCGCCAACAAGCTCTTAACGACAATCTTAACTAAAGTCATATTTAAGTGAAAAATTCAAATATGATTTTTCATGTTGAAATCAATGTTTATATTTGAAATACGGTAAAAAAAAGAAGCATATGTTGAATCTTTAAAAGATAGATAAAATACATTTTAAAAGAACCAGCCACGGACTTAAGGAAGTTTACGGTTTTATTAAAGTTACATAAGTTTTTTCTAAGGAGCTTTGTTGATATGGGCACTGGTTGCATATATGAGAACTACTTGTGCTTAAAGGGACTTTTTCACAGATTTTTTGCTTGTTTTTAAATATGCCATTAAATGTCTTAACTTTGCATATTTAAAAGCATCGGAACTAAAGGGCTCAAGAATAATAACAAGAAAATGATTTTTTTTTTAAAGAACAGAAAAAAAGGTCCCACTGGGGTTTGAACCCGGGATCTTGGATTATAAGGTTATCGCCTCAACCACTCGGCCACTCCGATTTATATGTTTATCTCTGCATTATTTACTCTATGTAAGTGATCCAAGGGTTGTCAACAATTTTAACGAAAACAACAGAAACACTCCAATTTTTTCCATCGTTTAGCGTGACAAACGCTTTATAATTCAATAAATTTCAAATGATGATTACTCATAATCGAAACGGTATTTACAGTATATTTCTAGGTCCGTAGTGTTTTTTTACTCGCTTCTATACATTGTTCTTCTGTGACAACAAGTTGAAAAAAAGTCAATTCGTCAATCTGTGAACAGGTCCCTTTAAAGGGACTATGTGAACGAAAAATTGGCTTCCTATTGCACTATGAATTATTGTATATGATAGTAATGGGCTATATTTAGACATGCGCATTAAATAAATAAACATATATAATACACAATAAGATATTTGATAAAAACAAATTAGCAAAAAAGTCTGAAAAAATTAAAACCCCAAATGGGTATCGAACTCACGACTTAGGAGCCATACGAAGAAATGGCAGTAGACAGCGCTTTAACCAACCGCGCCATCACGCTTGTTTAGGAATCGTGTGTAAACTATGGTTATATAAAATGCTCCTAATTATAAAGTCAAAATGTAAACAGGAAAAGATTCAAACAAACAAAACACATATTATACATTGATTTTTATCTCAGAATGCGTAAACTCTTTCCCCATTATATATACCCTGTTTTAACCGTTTTTATATGCCAGTATTAATATCTTAATTTCATTTTGTTAGAGATTGCCCCCCTTGGGGCCCTTTTCGACGACATTGTCCCTTTAAATCGAACTACATGTTTATTAACTTTATTTGCTGATTGTTATGACCTTATTGATACATTCTCAAGTACTTGTACTGGGTTAAACCAGTACTTTTGAATTCAATTTAATGTCTATGCAACTACATAATTATTGCCCTTGTTTGTGAAAACCCACCGTTTATGTAACTACATAGTTATTGCCCTTTAATGTGAAAATAAATGTCTCTGTAACTACAGAGTTATTGCCCTTGGATGTGATATTTCTTTTTATGTAATAACAGAGTTATTGCCCTTTTATATGAAATTATATCTGCCTATGTAACTACATAGTTAAAGCCTTTTTATGTGAAAAAACTTGTCTATGCAACAACAGAGTTATTGCCCTTGTTTGTAAAAAATAATTTTCTATGTAACTACAGAGTTATTGTCCTTGTGTGTGAAAAATACTTGTCTATGTAACTGCAGGGTTGTTGCCTTTGTATGATAACAATACTTGTCTTTGTAACGACATAGTTATGTCCCTTGTGTGTGAAAAATACTTGTCTATGTAACATCAGACTTATTGCCCTTGTAAGTGAAAACATATATGTCTATGTAACTACAGAGTTATTGCCCTTGTATTTAAAAAACGTGTCTATATTACTACAGAGTTATTTCCCCTTTGTATCGATATGAAAATATAGCTGTCCATGTAACGCGAGAGTTATAACCCTTTTGTATTGAATGTGAGAATTTACTTGTTTATGTAACTACAGAGTTACGGCCCTTGTTTTCACTTGTTTCAGTTGAGTCCACCATCCAGTGCACTGAATCTGGAGTCGTTTACAGAACCTGTCCTGCTGGTACCTACTGCTGTGTCATCAACGCCGAATGCTGGTAAGTGTCCAGTTGAGTCAATGTACCTACTGCTGTGTCATCAACGCTGAATGCTGGTAAGTGTCCAGTCGAGTCAATGTACCTACTGCTGTGTCATCAACGCTGAAATGCCGGTAAGTATCCAGTCAAGTCAATGTATCTACTGCTGAGTCATCAACGCTGAATGCTGGTAAGTGTCCAGTCAAGTCAATGTACCTATTGCTGTGTAATCAACTCTGAATGCTGGTAAGTATCCAGTCGAGTCAATGTACCTACTGCTTTGACATCAACGCTGAATGCTAGTAAGTATCCAGTCAAGTCAATGTATCTACTGCTTTGTCATCAACGCTGAATGCTGGTAAGTGTCCAGTCAAGTCAATGCACCTACTGTTTTGCCATCAAATCTGAATGCTGGCAAGTGTGCAGTCAAGTCAATGTACCTACTGCTGTTTCATCAACACGCAATGCCGGTAAGTGTCCAGTCAAGTCAATGTACCTACTGCTGTGTCATCAACGCTGAATGCTGGTAAGTGTCCAGTCAAATAAATGGACCTACTGCTGTGTCATCAACGCCGAATGCTGGTAAGTATCCAGTGAAGTCAATGTACCTACACGCAATGCTGGCAAGTGTCCAGTCAAGTCAATGTACCTACTGCTGTGTCATCAAAGCTGAATGCTGGTAAGTGTCCAGTCAAATAAATGGACCTACTGCTGTGTCATCAACGCCGAATGCTGGTAAGTATTCAGTCAAGTCAATGTACCTACTGCTGTGTCATCAACGCTGGATGTGGGTAAGTATTCAGTCAAGTCAATGTATCTACTGCTGAGTCATCAACGCTGGATGCGGGCAAGTATTCAGTCAAGTCAATGTACCTACTGCTGTGTCATCAACGCTGGATGCGGGTAAGTATTCAGTCAAGTCAATGTACTTACTGCTGTGTCATCAACACGCAATGCCGGTAAGTGTCCAGTCAAGTCAGTGTACCTACTACTGTGTCATCAACGCTGAATGCTGGTCAGTGTCCAGTCAAGTCAATGTACCTACTGCTGTGTCATCAACGCTGAATACTGGCAAGTGTCCAGTCAAGTCAATGTACCTACTGTTGAGTCATCAACTCTGAATGCTGGTAAGTGTCCAGTCAAGTCAATGTACCTACTGCTGTGTCATCAACGCTGAATGCTGGCAAACACTTGGCGCGAAATCACCTCATAATCGTCTCCCCTGCAAACTTCCAAATCTGTATGTTTTTAACTCGTGGTTGCAGTGGTAACTGAGAAAAGTACCAATGGGGAAATAACCACTGCGTGGGGTTTGGGAGTCAAACTCCTCACTGTGGTTTCCCTTGCTGCGCTGCTTTGCACCCACAAGGGAAATCGCCGTGATTAGTCTTGCGATTGGAAGTTAAAAAAGACTTGGTTTCGTGTTCGGAACATATGGCAATTTATGTTATTTAAAATGTGTAATAATAAACACTAGAAACCAGTCTATGTTTACATATTGTCTTACAGTTTATACGTGACCACGGGCCCCATCATTGGGATAGTTGTAGGAATCGTCGCCGCCATCGCCTTATGCTTGGGATGCATTTGCTGGCGTGTGCGGAGACGTAAACCGGCAAACTCCTCGCAGCGGTTACCTCCCCTATCGGTTAACGGTAAACACTGCCATCACAAGCAAAATCCTTCCAGATCTGGAAGGATTACGTGTTTGTAACTTTTACTTATTTAATGCAACTCAGTGCAATTTTCTACATAATTGGACTTTTTATATATCGTTTGCAGTCAATAATGAAAAAAGAAAAAGAAAATAACTAATTAAAACCATAAATAATATCTAGAAGATTTAAATCGATCATTATCACGTGGTTTGTTATGAGGGCAGTGATTTGATTAGAGCTATGCTCGGAACAAGTCAAATCTCTGCGCGGAGGTTGGTAAACCGGTCCAAGATAACGCGGTTCGACGGAATTATATTGGTATGTTATTTCAAAAATACTATTATAAAATTATGTATTAAAGAAATAATGTTAGATTTATAGTTGTTTATCGGATAATATACAACGATTTGGAGTTCTGATGCGTAGGAATTAAACCACGAGGTCGTTAGCCCAAGAAGTTTAATGTACTATATCAGAACGACAAATCGTTGTTTATTGGCCGATAAAACAGAAAATGCGAACATTATTTCGTTTCTAACATGACCTGACCACATTTTCTGTAATTTCAAGGCGAACTATATTTTACAGTTTCGGAACTATTTGTTCGGGTTGTTTATTGGTAGTTGAAGGTGAAAGTTCTTTGTCTATAAAAACTCTGCCTGTCTGTCTGGCTGCCTGCCTGCCTGTCGGTCCGTCCGCCTGTCCGTCCGTCCGGCTCTCCGTCAGACCGACCGAATTCCGTCCGATTGCTAGTCCATCAAACCGTATATCTGTCTTTCAGTCTGACTGTCTGTCTGTAGTCTCGCGATTTGTTGGTCTGTCTGTGTGTCCCTCTGTCGATCTATTTATTTATGTTGCAGCAATTTATACACTACAAGTGCTGACTGTCAACCTGCCTTCACGGTCGTACGGAGAGGCGCCTTATTCCGCGCTGTCTCCAAATCCGGCCTTCAACCAAGAACCACAGCGTCAATATCCGACACAGTCTCCAAATCCAGCCTTCAACCAAGAAAAACAGCGTCAATATCCGACACAGTCGCCAAATCCGGCCTTCAACCAAGAACCACAGCGTCAATATCCGACACAGTCTCCAAATCCAGCCTTCAACCAAGAACCACAGCGTCAATATCCGACACAGTCGCCAAATCCGGCCTTCAACCAAGAACCACAGCGTCAATATCCGACACAGTCGCCAACTCCTGCACTGTCGTCAAATCCGGCACCTCAGGTACGCTCTCCATATCTGCCAAAGTCACCAAATCCGACACAGTCACCAAATCCGGCATCTGCGACACATATGGCACCGCCGCCATATTCAGCACCACCGCCATACTCTGCACACTCTTCCCATCCGACGTACAACCATCGTCGACAGACACAGTATCCCTCCGAGACGCAACCTCTTGCGTATTCCAAACATCAGGAGCCGCAAGAGTGTACCCCGCCACCATATACGCCGTGACAGAGTAGCCTGGTTCCCGGTTCGTACTAACATAGTACACCTTGCACAAACGAAAACAAAATGTCGGACTGTGATGGCTGTTCTAAAGTTATGCACTTTGGACAATTATAAGGTCATCCAAGAATCACACGGCCAAGTTATAGCAAATACACGTTATATACGATGTAATGAAGTGAAGTGTATTTCGGACATGCCAGTCAATTTGGAATTTCGGATAGATTACTGTCTGCGGGCTGTGACAAATATTTTAGCCACAATGGCAAAAACAACAACAACAACAACACTATTTTAAAGTTTGAAAAGAGTATGTTCAATGTAACATCGCATGTTTAATTGAAACTTAACGGGGTGATAATCATGCAGTACTCCAGAATGTGACAGTGGAGATAACGGGTTGTATACAGCGAATTAATCTTTATTATGACGCAAACTGCTTCTAGATTTGTCGAGAATGAAATAGTTTAATAGTTTAATCATATTTGTTTGAGCTCGATTGTGTCGAAAGCCAAATGCTTATTGAGGCACATGCACGTCCGTTTTCTTGGGTAGAACCAGTTCTTGGTGTCTTGTTAGAAATATTATACGAACGAACCCCGTGTTGAGATTGATCTCACTATATCCCGATCGGCAGACAGACACCATGCCTATTACACCACTGCGACTCAGTCAATTAGTCTGCAACAGATTACTTTAAGGCCTAGTTTAATCCTTCTTTATTTGCCCCCCCCCCCCCCAATAAAAAAAAATCCGGAGTATTGTATCCCTGTGTATTGACACTCTGCCGTGGTCAGAGTGTGGACACAGTGTGGCGACCCTTATCAGCTGATATCAGTTCACTGCTGCAGAGGAAATAGTGCACTCAGCCATTGCTCAGTCAGCTGGGAAACAAGATTGCAGATAATTATTAGAGATTTTATAGTAGACCAATACACAGAGTAGAATACCCCATGGAGAGGCCAGACATTCCTTAAACTAGGCCTTTACACTTGACGTTAATTGTGCATTTAAGAAATAATTTATATTTAGAGTTGTTTATCGGCTAATACACAACGATTTGTAGTTCTGAGGCGTATGGATTAAACCACGAGAGCGTTACCGCATCAGAACGACAAATCGGTGTTTATTAGCCGATAAACAAGGACAATGCAAAAATTATTTCTATTCTAGCCCGACGTGAAAACATTTTCTGCAATTACAACGCGAACTATATTTTACAGTTTAGGAACTTTTTTTCGGGTTGTTTATTGGTAGTTCTACAACGGTAAATTTTGTTCTTTGTCTACAGAAAACTCGTGCGTGTCATGTTATAATTGTTCTTAATGGCATTACATGAATCTGTAATATGGATCATTGATGTATGTTTGAACCTAAATCCATCCATTCTTACATCCATCCAGCCATACAAAGAAGTCATCAACATTCACGTTATGTCATACAGCTTGCCAACTAGCAAAGTCCCAAATCAATTTCTTCATAGATGAAATCAAAATTGAAAAGCAGGGTCTGAATTCCATAAACATTATAAGTTTATCTTAAAATATTTTCACTTAAGTTCCAATTTTGTTAAAATAATATTTTTAAAACTACAAAATATGAGGCGCGTCGTTGAAAACCCAGTCTTAATGCATGTGCGTAAAATGTCGTCCCGGATTAGCCTGTGCAGTCCGCACAGGCTGATCCAGGACGGCACTTTCCGCTTTTATGGTATTTTCTGTTTCAATGAAGTCTCTTCTAAACATAAATCCACTGTAGGCGGAAAGTGCCGTCCTGGATTAGCCTGTGCGGACTGCACATGCTAATCCGGGACGACGCTTAACGCACATGCATTATGTCCTGTTTTCTCACGACGCGCCTCATATAAATTTGTGAATCCATTTACACATCCGTGAACAAAAGGAACTTAAAGGTTGATAATAAATACACACTAAGCACAATGCCATTCCAAATATTAAGATTTATCGGTAAGCATCGAAACTAAAGAGCTCAAGTATAATAACAAGACAATGATTGAAAAAAAAAAGTTGCTCCCATTGGCGTAGTTTGGGTATTAAAACGTATCAAACTCCTCGCAGTGGTTACCTCCCCTATCGGTTAACGGTAACCACTGCCATCTCAAGTAAAATCTTTCCAGATCTGGAAGGATTACGTGTTTGTAACTTTTACTTATTTAATGCAACTCAGTGCAATTTTCAATAGAATTTGACTGTTTATATATCGTTTGCCGTCGATAATGAAAACAGAAAAAGAAATAACAAATTAAAACCATAAATTATATGTAGAAGATTTATCTCGATAACCATCACGTGGTTTGTTATGGCGGCAGGGATTTGATTAGAGCTATGCTCGGAACCAGTCAAATCTCTGTGAGGAGGTTGAAAATGTATAGGCACAACTGACTTTTGATAACAGGGGTGTTTATCTTTGGTTACAAACCACTAAATGAAGCTAAACACCGATTATAAAAAAATAACAACAAGAAATGTCTTTAAAAAAGACATTCGGCGTTGAAATTAATATTGAGATATCATTTTAAAATTACATAAACAGACGGCCAAGATGACCCCAGATTTTTTGGTCCACACCAATATTAGGAGACTTATTGGACCCCAGATTTTTCGGACACTATAAGAAAACTTCTCGGACCCAAAAGTTAAATCATAAATATATATGCCGTGAATAAACCAATCATACAGCTCCATGTTTCGACCAGTGATATATGAATAACTAAAATAATTTAGTTTAACATAATTCTTATCTGAATTTGTCAAGCCAATTTAACAAATTAACAATGTAGGAAAATAATTTCGGGAATGAATTAAAATTATTATGTATCAGACGAGTCTATATAGTTATTTATAGTACCGGTATTACACCATTCATGTTAGTTATCTAATATAAAAACGATTTGAACTCAAATAAGCATTTATACTGTGTATCCCAATAAAAAGCAATAGTCAGGGAACATTCAGCGATTTTTTAAATGTTAAGACTTTATTTTTGATAACGCAAACATAAACATTCTTTAGACTATGACGATTTTAAATTGTCTTAGTAGAAATATTATATATCAAGGGTTCCTGTGTATAATGAGTATTGCAAATTGTGTATTCATTCTACGCGAATAACAATTCGACGTATTCCGAATCTTCTTTCATAACATTTTATCTATAGAAAATGTAGCATCTTTTTACAGATTAAATAACATCTACTGGAGAAGTTGATAGAAAGATGCAATTAAAAATAATCGTTAATAAATCGTAACCACAATTTTAATTCAAATTAACAGTAAGTTTATAAATATAAATTCCCCATTTATTGAAATTTTTAGGTTTATGATTCTCTGAACGCTATTATTGATGCACGTACGAGTATATTAACACAGCTATATTCAACGGCTGCTAGCCACGCGCGATATTTTTAGAATGACACTACTGTTTCTGGATTGTGATGAAGTCGGTAGAATCAATGGGCTACATGGAACGGCAACTCTATGAATGAGATTTATGAATTGGAACATTGCATAATTGCTATTTATAGAGCTACCGCTTATATAAATGAAGGCTAAACAAAATAGTTATTTCGTTACGTGAATGAATATAGCATTCTGTTTATGGCATACAATGAGAAAAAAACGTTCATAATTAGCCTCAGTTCTAGAGTATATGTCGAGAATATGTTTATAACTTCATTTTAACCGCTTATGCAAACAATTATGTAAACTTTTAATCCCCAAAAGTATGCAACAGTTATTGGTATACGTTCAACCATTGTTTGAAGTTTGCATTCCCTAAAATTAGAAAATTTGCCTAATTCTATTGGCATTCAATTTTCCCGCTGCATAATTATCTCAAGAAATCTAGGTCAAACGTGATCTTTCCCCGCACCGTCATCCATATCCATCCCAGGGGCGTAGCTTCCTTTAGGAACTATAGGCACGTGCCTATACATTTGTTCCAGAGATGAAAAATTTAAATATGCCGAAAAATGCAATAAAAACAAGAGGGGGATGGGGGTGAGGGGTTTTATCTTGGCTGTGTTGATACTTCATTGTTGAACGTCAATATGAAATATATTTCATGAAACACACCTTATTATACAATTATTTTGTAGAATCGGGGTTTAGCTGAAGTTAAATGTATGTAGCCACATATGAGTATAAACTCTCCTGGCCCAAATTATCGCTTACAGCGTCATTTTATAGATTCCAACTATTGTGCCTATTTATTGTTTGAACCCAAGCTACGCCCCTGCATCCTTTGTTTTTATTGCATTGCATCCTTTGTTTTTATTGCATTGTCTTGCTTTTTTATATTGGTATAATGTATAGGCACGTGCCTAAAGTGTTTAAAGGAAGCTACGCTCCTGGCTCCCACCGGGGTTCGAACCTCACACCTCTGGATCAAAAGTATAATGCTTAAACCATTCGGTTATTCCGATTTCTGCATTTATCTCTGCATTTTTACTTTATGTAAGGGATCCACGTTTTTAAACAAATTTAATGAAAACAACAGAAACACTCAAAATTATTCCATCGTTTAGCGGCTGCTTGGCAAACGCTTTATAATTTTATCATTTTCAGCTGATGATTATAAGTTGACCAAACGGCATTTACAGTCCCTAGTGTTATGTTGCTCATTTATATACACTATTCTTTTATTTTTGGAATCTGTGAGAAAAAGTTGGAACATGTCAAGTCGTCGATCTGTGAACAGGTCCCTTTTAATGTATAGCGTTCGTTTTGCCACTTTTTGTGTCGCAGTAACATTACATGATGATTGATATACAAATAATCAGATATCCTTAAATTGAAGCAAAAATGCACAACTATTGGACAACTATTAATACGATACGTCGGTAATGTGAAGGGTATCTAATAAACACTGAAAGTAAAGGAAACAGCGAAGTTGAAATTTGAGGGGAACGTGAAAAAAAAATCAACTTTCACACTATTTAATTCAATTTAAATTGTATTTTAGTGTTGATCGATAGCAATATATTCGATTTGATATAAATATTGGTCCTAAAGTATCGATAACCGATATGTATCGGCAACCTACGGCCCTAGGGTTACTATTAACGACAAAGGGAGGTAACCGCTGTGAGGAGTTTGGAGAAAACTTAGTACAGTGATCTCCCCTGTTACGCTAAAATTGACCACGGTGATGAAGTAAATTAGACAAATTCCCTCAAGCAAAAAGATAGACTGTCACTTACTATACGTTATGTTTTATTTGACGGTTATAATGCGACGGAAACGCACAACTGAATAGTAATTACGAACACTTCCTAAACGAATGACATTGAGGTTAGATACCAGTTATTCCAATTCCCATAGGGTCCCATTATAAAACGGCGAACTTTCCAAGCATTTTTCTAGCCTTTCAACAGTAAACACACCATAAAAATTCACCTTTCAAGTTAGCCTCCAATGAAATACACCAAAATGTTCCAGACACACATGGGATATAAGAAATAACCACAAAAGGCATGTTTGAGATTGCTAAATGGCTTTAATACCAGAAGAGAAGAGGAACTCTTTATTAATAGGCACTACTTTCGGTACACAATCATTTACTGGTATCTAACCTGGATACAATCTAATGACCCGGAGCTAACTCTTGTGAACATTTATACTGCCATTGCTTTGAAATCCCACATCTTTGTGTCGTACCAAGTCGTCGAAGAATGCCATTTATTATTATTAGGGCTGGAAATTACAAAGCTCCTAAGGGAAATCTTAACTTAAGATGAATTTAAGAAATTTACTTAAGTTTTCCGTAAGGAGCTTTATGAATACGGGCCACGAAGCCTATATACTTGTACATATCTACTTTCTAGCTTAAAGCCGCAGTCCATAAAATATAATTCAATATAATCTTAAATTGACATTAGTTCTAATGAACGTAAATTACGTTTATTGGACTGAAAACTGTTTCTTATTTACGATATGCATTTTATAATGTCTATGTTCGAAAACGCTTGGCACGAACGGAATATACACTAATGTACATGCTGAATACTCCAAAGGCATCACCAGCTATCGCATACAGATACTTTTACGATAAAACGTTACCAAAACGTTATTATTTTACCGATGTCAATGCAGTTTTTTTGTATTTTGATCAGAAAGATGTAAATTTGAAACGATTTCTGCAAAGTGTTATTTTTATTTACATAAATTCTGGACTGCTGCGTTAACTATCACACGTACGAACCGGCATTGTACTGCAAAATAAGAGTCGTAGGTTTGTAGTAAGTTATTTTTCGCTTCCCCAACCCAAAATCTTATATTTTTGAGTTAAAATGGAGATTTAACGGACAAAACCAAGGGTGGTGATCGATGCGTGCGCATTTCAAAGTTTGCATACTGATTAATTACTGTAAAAAAGGACAGTGGTGTAATAGTGATTAGTGGTGTAATAGTGTAATAGTGGTGTACTAGTGGTGTAATAGTGTAATAGTGGTGTAATAGTGTACTAGTGGTGTAATAGTGTAATAGTGGTGTAATAGTGTACTAGTGGTGTAATAGTGGTGTAATAGTGTAATAGTGGTGTAATATTGGTGTAATAGTGGTGTAATAGTGTAATAGTGTTGTAATAGTGTAATAGTTGTGTGATAGTGTAATAGTGGTGTAATAGTGTAATAGTGGTGTAATAGTGTAATAGTGGTGTAATAGTGTAATAGTGGTGTAATAGTGAATTAGCGCAAAGTACGAAGGTCTTCCCCATATATAATATGGTCGCTGCAACAACTTCATTATTGTCGTTGTTTGTGATTACGAACGTGACAAATTGATCTTAAGTTGTCATACTGCGAAACTTATAAACACGATCAATGTGTCGCGGTTTCAAGTAAATAAGCCACAACACACTTGCAACAACTACGATCATGGAACGTAGGGCATGGGCATAGCTTCCTTTAGGCACTATAGGTACGTGCCTATACATTTTTTTCCAGAGATGAAACAATTAAATATGCCAAAAATGTAATAAAAACAAGAGGGGGGATGAGGGTGAGGGGATCTTTCTTGGCTGTGTTGATACTTCATTGTTGAACGAGTCGATTACGTCAATATGAAATATATTTCATGAAACACACGCTTATTTTACAATTATTTTGTAGAATCGGGGTTTAGCTGAAGTTAGTTGTTTGTAGCCACATACGAGTATAAACACTCCTGGCTCAAATTATCGCTTACAGCGTCATTTTGTAGATTCCGCCTATTGTGCCTATACATTTTTTTAACCCTGTAGGGGATATTCTTTGTGCTTTGCGCTATACAACTATTACATACTTTTCTCGTTTTCTTTCATATACTCCATTAAAATCATACTTAATCGATAAATCGCAGTACGCCAACTTTTGCATACAGTTTTCGCATTTACCATCAACTTTGAAGAAAACTGACTGAAAACCTTCCTGAAATAACTTTTGTCTATAGATTCTTCAAAGATCTATCAATAAACTTGTTAATAGATCTCTGGAATCTAAATTAGACGATCTGACTTAGATCATAACCTAATTACGCTATGCATTCTGCGATCATGCTTTGTATTAATATTAATTGTTAACAGAGCTTGTTTTTTTACAAACCACAACACATATGTCTCCCCCCCAAGCACCGCCATAACTCCGCCCTAAATCGCTGACCACCACATGCCGACGTTATGCACAACATGTGAACTAGACTCGGTACTGATCATGCATGTTGTCAATACAAAATCAGGACAAAACTATCGGATATATCAGGAGATAGAATGATAGCCGCAGAATACACAATCAGAATCGTGCGTGCGCTACGATTAATTACCGATAGTTATTCGGTATTTATCGGGTACATGAGGAACTGGACAATCGTTAATCTCCGTAGTACTCGGTGATTTCCGTATACGGAAAAATGCTGCTGCGGCTGCGCATAGTAATGTTATGTTAATTGATGACAACTGATTCCAATTATTATGATGTTAACGTGTGAAAACTACAGCAAATACGACAATGTAGCGATTTTACGGATTTACAGAAGTAAGTACCGATTCGATATGATAAAGAATGACACGAATGTGTTGTTTGTTACAAAAATGTTTTGTAAATTATCGTAAAATTCAAGAAATTTCGTGAAGTTACTATAACATTTCTGTGACAGTATTCAGTAATACATTGTGATATTTGTGTAAACATGAAAACTACAGTTATATGGGTGTCATTAACACATTATGTTTTTGATTACATAAAATATATGTAATCTAGATAATCGTGTAGCATTCTTATAGATTTTATTCTTGTTTTCAAATTACATAATTCATTTGTGCTGGTAGTACTAGACTAGTGTCAGAATGTTTATACATGATGTTGTGTATTAAACCTGATTTAGTTTAACATAAGTGAACATAGAAAGATAATGAAATGACATGGTCATACAACATATAATATTCTAACACGGCACATACTAATGCCTAAAGTGCCGTCCCGGATTAGCCTGTGCAGTCTGCACAGGCTAATCCGGGACATCACATTCCGCTTGTATGGTATTTTCTGTTTCAATGAAGTCTCTTCTAAACATAATCCACTGTAGGCGGAAAGTGCCGTCCTGGATTAGCCTGTGCGGACTGCACAGGCTAATCCGGGACAACACTTTATGCACATGAATTAAGTCCGGTTTTCCCACGACGCGCCTCATATAATATTCTAACACGGCACATACTAATTGTCTCTCGCCATTGTGGTTTTATTCTTATGTATCAGAACTTCAAACAGTTGGTTATTACCTGTCAGTTATTTCTCAAATAAATCATTAACCTGTCAAAGTTTGTGTAATTGTTGGTGGGACGTAAAGCAAACAAACAAACAAACAAACGAAGTTTGTGTATAATACAAATATTCAGGTTCACCGGCGTTTAAGGGGCATATTGACAGTATTTTCCAAAAATATAGACACGCATTAAAACAACACATTCCCATTTTCATGAATATATTTTTCTAGTAGCAATACTATATTAATGAAACTGTTAAGAAAAAGATATATGCAATGTTAGTCAAAAATGGTGTGTTTTTTTTTACAAACAGTTCTAGCAGGATTCGAACTCACGCCTTCAAAATCGCGCACTTCATTGGAAACTTTACTACGCTAGGCTTTATTTATCAATAGTGCGCAGACACGTAGCAGTACTTCATGTGCATTTCATTCATGTGGATTTTGCTATTACTAATAAATTTTGCAGCGCCTGCAAAAAGTGTCATGGTGACAGCTTGTTATAATTATCAAGAACAATATTTTATTGTTTTGTTATAAAAACGAGAACCATGTGTTAAGCAGTCTTTTAATAAATACTTCTTGAAATATAATTTTATGTTTGAAGATAAAATACCGTGTTAGTGGTCGATACACCCCATAAATTCTTAAGCAAAAGACGATTAAGTAGGTTGAGGGGTAGTGGGGACTCAAACCTATGAACCCTTGGGTGTGATCATGCTGGTGGAGGTTGTGTTAACACTAGACCCAGTGTTTTTTAGGGCCAATTTGGGGCCAAAATTCGGCCCCATTCCCCTGCTTCAAAGGTATACCTTAAAATACCCCGCCAAATGTAAGCTTTATTTTGAAAAAAAATTGACCAAAATAGGACAAAAATTGACTAAGATAGAGGAATTTTTGAAAACAATCCCAGCAATTTTTCATCAAACCAAAATAGTGCATAATCTGAAGCTATCATTTGTAGCAAAACAGTTTATTAATGTTTCACTACAAAGTAGAACATAAACCTATAATAATGCTTAAAAAAACAAAATCCCCTTTTGCTGTAAAATTCCCTATCTGAAGGGCCCCACCACCTTTCACCCAAAGGTGAAAGAAAACACTGAGACCACAGTTGTGTTTACCACTAGACCACAAATTCACGATCCTCTTATTGTTTTGCATTATTATTCTATTTATAGATATCATGATCATGTGACAAACATGTGACCATTGTTTCTATTTATAGAGCTCATGTGACAGTCATGTGACGAGATCAGTTTCATTGGTGTGTGTGAACAGAGATGGATTATAATGTAATTCAGGAGGAGAGAACTCTTAATTATGTCAACACCCTTAATAAGGTAAGACTCAGGTACCCTTTATGCACGTATCAATATTTTCTCCTAGGTGGGAGTGGCAGGCATATACAGGACTTTAGACTGAAAGCAATTCCTGACAGGGGGTAATTTGACACACCGAATGATACCGCATGGTTTTCCCGCAGGCCTGTTTCGCTTGTTGGGCCCGACATGCCTTCAAAGCAGTTGGTTGTTTGCCGACATGCTTAATTTACGCTGACATGCCTTAATGTTCAAAGCGACAACCCTTAATCCCTTTATCTAATTACATAGGTCATTAATTGAAGGGTCATGAACGAACACAGTATTGATCGATAAGATCTCGCTCTCTGTTAACATTGTGATTCACACGTACCTGAAAAGTGTAGTCCCGCCCACAACAATCTAATTAACCAATCAAATACGGCGATTTTAAAGGCAGAGTTTATACCTTACTAACAAGTCAAAAGTGTTTGACAAAAAATGACAACAAATACTAGCGCTTGTCAGGAAAAGTGAACATGCATTTTAAAACACTTTATTATAGTATTTTCCATAAAATTTTATCTGGGTTATTCCCGAATCTATTTCACAAACTGACAATCAACGAATAATATAATTTATAGCTCCTCATTTTAAAACACAATTTGACGCTGTCGAACGTAATTTTGTTCACATAAACACTATGCAATTGAGAGCGTGACCGTTACACGCACCCTTTTTTAGACCTTGTGCGTGGCGACATAAGTTCGCGACCTTTTTGCTTTTGTAACAAAACACGCCTTTTACATGAAGATACATGACGGTATTTTATGTTTGAATACGAACCATGTATTCGAGTATTTAATAACAGAGGTGATTTGTTTTGGCTTTTAACATCCGCTTGTAGTATAACCGATAATGATTGATGTTTTGAAGCATCCGAAAACAATTAATAAAATAGAAAAGTTTTTGAAACAACTAGCGGTCATAAAAGAGTTTCAAGGTGGAACAAGAAGGGTTTGAAACGATTGTGAATACCATTTAAAATTTAAAATTAATTCCAAAAAAGATATGCCTCCAATGGTCAACACATTTTTATTGATTGCAGAAAAACCCGGTAATTGCTATTATAGTTAAATAAATAAAATGGGGTCAAGCGATGCGGCCGATTTATGTGCAGCAGGGGTCAAGGGTAGAAGCCTATTTCAGACAGTTGAGTTGACGGTTGAGCGTTGCAGCCATTTTCAGACAGTTGGGGTCGAGCGTTGCGGCCGATTCAGACAGTTGGCGTCGAGCGTTGCGGCCGATTTCAGACAGTTGGGGTCGAGCGTTGCGGCCGATTTCAGACAGTTGGTGTCAAGCATTGCGGCCGATTTCAGGCAGTTGGGGTCGAGCGTTGCAGCCGATTTCAGGCAATTGGGGTTGAGCGTTGAAGCCTATTTCAGACAGTTGGGGTCCAGCGTTGAAGCCTATTTCAGACAGTTAGGGTCGAGCATTGAAGCCTATTTCAGACAGTTGGGGTTGAGCGTTGTGGCCTATTTCAGACAGTTGGGGTTGAGCATTGAAGCCTATTTCAGACAGTTGGCGTTGAGCGTAGAAGCCTTTTTCAGACAGGTGGGGTCGAGCGTTGAAGCCTATTTCAGACAGGTGGGGTTGAGCATAGAAGCCTATTTATGACTGTTGGGGTTGAGCGTTGAAGCCTATTACAGACAGTTGGGGTTGAGCGTTGAAGCCTATTACAGACAGTTGGGGTTGACCGTAGAAGCCTATTTCAGACAGTTGGGGTCAAGCGTTCAAGCCTATTTCAGACAGTTGGGGTTTAGCGTTCAAGCCTATTTCAGACTGTTGGTATTGAGCATAAAAGCCTATTTCAGACAGTTGGGGTTGAGCGTAGAAGCCTTTTTCAGACAGTTGGGGTTGCGCGTAGAAGCCTATTTCAGACAGTTGGGGTTGAGCGTAGAAGCCTGTTTCAGACAGTTGGGGTTGAGCATAGAAGCCTTTTTCAGACAGTTGGGGTTGAGCGTAGAAGCCTATTTCAGACAGTTGGGGTTGAACGTAGAAGCCTTTTTCAGACAGTTGCGGTTGAGCGTAGAAGCTTATTTCAGACAGTTGGGGTCGAGCGTAGAAGCCTATTTGAGACAGTTGGGGTTGAGCGTTTAAGCCTATTTCAGACAGGTGGTGTTGAGCATAGAAGCCTTTCTCAGACAGGTGGGGTCGAGCTTAGAAGCCTATTTCATACAGTTGGGGTTGAGCGTTGTGGCCTATTTCAGACAGGTGGGGTTGAGCGTTGTGGCCTGTTTCAATTTCATGTTGAATCTAACTTGGTATTCACCATCTCTAATTACATCATTCTTAATTTCGAACGATTTGGTAATGATATAAGCAACATTGGTACCCAGTATTTATGCAAACTCAGAAGTGTTTTTTCTGGAGTCTTAAAGTGTATTCTTTATTCTTAAGTCTTATGATAGACAGTGTTTTTTCTGGAGTCTTAAAGTCTATTCTTTATTCTTAAGTCTTATGATGGACAGTGTTTTTTCTGAAGTCTTGAAGTCTATTCTTTATTCTTAAGTCTTATGATGGACAGTGTTTTTTCTGGAGTCTTGAAGTCTATTCTTTATTTTTAAGTCTTATGATGGGCAGTGTTTTTTCTGGAGTCTTAAAGACTATTCTTTATTCTTAAGTCTTATGATGGACAGTGTTTTTTCTGAAGTCTTAAAGTCTATTCTTTATTCTAAAGTCTTATGATGGGCAGTGTTTTTTCTGGAGTCTTAAAGTCTATTCTTTATTATTAAGTCTTATGATGGACAGTGTTTTTTCTGAAATCTTAAAGTCTATTCTTTATTCTTAAGTCTTATGATGGGCAGTGTTTTTTCTGAAATCTTAAAGTCTATTCTTTATTATTAAGTCTTATGATGGACAGTGTTTTTTCTGAAGTCTTGAAGTCTATTCTTTATTCTTAAGTCTTATGATGGACAATGTTTTTTCTGAAGTCTTGAAGTCTATTCTTTATTCTAAAGTCTTATGATGGACAATGTTTTTTCTGAAGTCTTGAAGTCTATTCTTTATTCTAAAGTCTTATGATAGACAGTGTTTTTTCTGAAGTCTTAAAGTCTATTCTTTATTCTTAAGTCTTATGATGGACAGTGTTTTTTCTGAAGTCTTGAAGTCTATTCTTTATTCTTAAGTCTTATGATGGACAGTGTTTTTTCTGAAGTCTTGAAGTCTATTCTTTATTCTTAAGTCTTAGGATGGGCAGTGCTTTTTATTGCGTTTGGGGGAAAGGTGGCGAGGCCCTTCAGACGGGGAATTTTATGGAAAAAGGGGAATTGTTTTTGTAGTAAAGCATTAAACAATGTATTAAATTTTTATATTTTTCTTTGTTATAAAACATTAATCAATTGTTTTATTGTTGATTGGGATAATGATGGTGATGATACTTGTGGTGATGATTGTATTGGAAATAATGATGATGTGATTTTTGATGGTGATGATGATGATGGTGATGATGATGATGATGATATAATGATGATATTAATGTTGATGGTGTAATGTTTTTTGCTGCTAATAACAATGATTATGAAAGAACTTGTCTGATTGTTTAAATAAGTGATTGTTGCATGATGTTTTTGCTGCGGCTGCTACCGATGATGATGATGATAATGTTGATGATGATAATGATGATGCTGATGATGGTGATAATGATGATGACTGTGATAATGATGATGATTTTGATGATGATAATGATAGTGATGATACTGATGATGATGATGATACTGATGATGATGATGATAGTGATGATGATAATGGTGATGATGATGATGGTGATGAAATGATACTGATACTGATGATGTTATTAATGGTGATAATGATAACAGAAATACATTTACAACTTAGTCATAAATTTTCCATAGTCAGTGAAACAGCTTCTTTTTATTACATAATACAAATTGTGAAAATAATGTCAAGGTCAAGTAGACCATATTCATGTGCACTGTCTGGGTCAAGGTCAAGTTGACCATATTCATGTACACTGTCTGGGTCAAGGTCAAGTTGACCATATTCATGTACACTGTCTGGTCCTGAATTTGTTCCCAATTTGTATCACAGACTCTAAAGTCGCAACTCTATTCTCTATGCCAATATTCTGATCAATACTCCATCTGTACAGAAATCTCAATTGGTCTGTTAACAATCGGAAGATTCTAAAAATAGCTTTACACCATTGCTGTCCAATAAAGTATTTCTTCATTTGGTTGGAGAATAGAGAATTCAACAAAATTCTCTGGCAAATTGATTTGTAAATTGACTTAAAGCGTTGGACCGGAGTTTTAGATCCCTTTCCATTTATAAAACATCAGACTTGTTTAAGCTAATCGTCTTCACCATCATGTTATTCATCATCATTATCAAAACCATTGCCATTTAATATTCACATACAACTGCACTAAACGTCCCCAGCTACCCTTTCTTTGACCACTTCCACCACTTTTACTGCACAACCACTACCACTACCACCATCTCCACCACTACTACCACCAACACTGCTACCACCACCACCTCTACCACCACCACAAACCACCACTACCACCACCATTTCCACAAATACCACTACCATTACCACTACTAACACCTACACAACTACTACTACCACCACTTCCACCACCACCAAAACTACTACTACCACCACTTCCACCACCACCACAACTACTACTACCACTACCACCACCACCGCAACTACTAATACCACAACCACCACCACCACAACTACTACTACCACCACTTCCACCACCACCACAACAACTACTACTACCACTACCACCACCACCGCAACTACTACTACCACAACCACCACCACCACAACTACTGTCACCACCACCATTACAACTACTACTACCACCACCACCGCAACTGCTACTACCACTACTACTACCACCACAACTACTACTACCACCACAACTACTACTACCACCACAACTACTACCACCACCACCGCAACTGCTACTACCGCTACTACTACCACCACCACCGCAACTGCTACTACCACCACCACCACAACTACTACCACCACCACCACAACTACTACTACCACCACCACCACAACTACTACCACCACCACCGCAACTGCTACTACCACCACAACTACTACCACCACCACCACAACTACTACTACCACCACAACTACTACTACCACCACAACTACTACTACCACCACAACTACTACCACCACCACCACAACTACTACTACCACCACAACTACTACTACCACCACAACTACTACTACCACCACAACTACTACCACCACCACCACAACTACTACCACCACCACCACAACTACTACTACTAACACCACTGCAACTGCTACTACCACCACAACTACTACCACCACAACTACTACCACCACAACTACTACCACCACAACTACTACCACTACTACTACCACCGCAACTGCTACTACCACCACAACTACTACCACTACTACTACTACTACCACCACCACCACAACTACTACTACCACCACCACCGCAACTGCTACTACCACTACTACTACCACTGCAACTGCTACTACCACTACCACCACCACCACAACTGCTACTACCACTACCACCACCACCACAACTGCTACTACCACTGCTACCACCACCACAACTGCTACTACCACTACTACCACCACCACAACTGCTACTACCACTACCACCACCACCACAACTGCTACTACCACTGCCACCACCACCACAACTACTATACTACCACCAGCACCACAACTACTACTACCACTACTACTACCACCACAACTGCTACTACCACTACTACTACCACCACCACAACTACTACTACCACTACTACTACCACCACCACCACAACTACTACTACCACTACTACTACCACCACCACCACAACTACTACTACCACTACTACTACTACCACAACTACTACTACCACTACTACTACTACCACAACTACTACTACCACTACTACTACTACCACCACCACAACTACTACTACCACTACTACTACTACTACTACCACTACTACTACTACCACTACTACTACTACCACTACTACTACTACCACAACTACTACTACCACTACTACTACCACCACCACCACAACTACTACTACCACTACTACTGCCACCACCACCACAACTACTACTACCACTACTACTACCACCACCACCACAACTACTACTACCACTACTACTACCACCACAATTGCTACTACCACTGCCACCACCACCACCACAACTACTACTACCACTACTACTACCACCACAATTGCTACTACCACTGCCACCACCACCACAACTGCTACTACCAATACCACCACCACCCCAACTGCTACTACCACTACCACCACCACCACAACTGCTACTACCACTGCCACCACAACTACTATACTACCACCACCACCACAACTACTACTACCACTACCACCACAACTACTACTACCACCACCACCACAACTACTACTACCACCACCACTACAACCACTGCTTCCACTAACACCACAACCACTACCATGATTACCAACACCACCTTGAAAACATCTATCATGGGAACAACAACCACCATCACTACTAATACCACCACCACCACCAAAACAAACAACAACAATGTTACCTCCAGACCACCACCACCACTGACATTGTCACCATCATCGCCAACACCACCAACAAAACTAGAAAAATAAACATCAACAACAACCATTGTTATTTCTCCAAAACATCATCTTGACAATGACATGTATACCATGCATGCCATATAAAGTACAATCTATAAGTTAAGATGCCAAAAAAAATCAATGGTTATTTGTAGACCTTCCATTGATGTTAGCCGTATCCCAAGTTTTCGATGGCGCCATAGAGCCCAAGTGTCGATAATGTCGGCAGAATAATTTTGAGCATTTTTGTCAATATTATGGTCTTACAGAGGTCTGGAATAGGCAGTTGCATGAGACGTCGAGATATAATGGTTGTGTATGGCGTAAAAGCAACGACGGAAAAAGATTGGAGTATAATGTTTTGTATGGTGTTGAAGCAACATTTAAATAGAGAGGCTGGAGATTAATGTTTTGTATGGTGTTGAAGCAACATTGAAATAGAGAGGCTGGAGAATAATGTTTTGAATGATGTTACATGAGTGACATTATGTTTTGAATAGACTATAGTGTTTTTGGCAAAGATGCAAGATGTGTAATGCACCTATCAATATTTTCCCCCGGGGGGGGGAGCGGCGGGCCATCCCAGGGGAATTTGACTAATTGTATTTTGGGGAATCTAATTTCCCACCCTAGAGCCAAGCATTTTTTGTCTAAATCCCCGCAATGGGGGGTGCTTAATTGGTTTATCAAATTGCCCGGGGGCCAATATTACCGCGATCTAAATTCCGAACAAAGTCTATCTCCAGGGACCCGGAATCAGTCGGCGTGTCTAATTCCCCCCTGTCAGGAATTTGCTTTCAGTCTAAAGTCCCGTATATGCCTGCCGCTCCCCCCTGGGGGTAAATATTGATAGGTGCTTAATAAGTAGGTGTTATAGGATGCTAAAAGTGCAACAACATTATGTGTGTACAGTTAGAATGCTTCGTTGGGTGTGAGCTTTATGTGATGCTATTTACTGTGTATGGAAATTAAAATGAAAGTGTGTATGTACGATCATTCATACTAATTTTTTTCAAAATAAGCAGATGAAAGAGACAGTATAACTTGAAAGTGGACTGATAAACATAAACATGACGAAGGAAACACTAAAATATCGAATAAACCAACAAATATGAGTGTGGAATTTTAGATAATTTATTAGTGTTGTGTAAGCTAAGTCAACTTTCGAGTCAACGTATATACATGTCTCGGAGTTTCCAGCTGCACAGCGGAAAACTAGTCGGTGTTTAAAAACTAGCCACGTATGCGTTGTACAACAATGGTTCTTATTAACTTTGCTTCCTTTTAATATCGAAGTATTGTATGTCAATATATCTGCTGTAAGTGCGTACCTACACTCTGTAATGGACTAGGGTTAATCCGAACAGGGGGAGATACAGTGCTAGATGCACCTACACTCTGTAATGGACTAGGGTTAATCCGAACAGGGGGAGATACAGTGCTAGATGCACCTACACTCTGTAATGGACTAGGGTTAATCCGAACAAGGGGAGATACAGTACTAGATGCAATATGCTTCACCCTATTAAATGGAACAAGGGGAGATACAGTACTAGATGCAATATGCTTCACCCTATTAAATGGAACAAGGGGAGATACAGTACTAGATGCACCTACACTCTGTAATGGACTAGGGTTAATCCGAACAGGGGGAGATACAGTACTAGATGCACCTACACTCTGTAATGGACTAGGGTTAATCCGAACAAGGGGAGATACAGTACTAGATGCACCTACACTCTGTAATGGACTAGGGTTAATCCGAACAGGGGGAGATACAGTACTAGATGCACCTACACTCTGTAATGGACTAGGGTTAATCCGAACAGGGGGAGATACAGTGCTAGATGCAAATATGCTTTTATTTGGCAAGGTGAGTCCTTGCAAAAACTGTCCATATTTACAGGTTTCACCCTATTAAATGGAACAGGGGGAGATACAGTGCTAGATGCAAATATGCTTTTATTTGGCAAGGTGAGTCCTTGCAAAAACTGTCCATATTTACAGGTTTCACCCTATTAAATGGAACAGGGGGAGATACAGTGCTAGATGCAAATATGCTTTTATTTGGCAAGGTGAGTCCTTGCAAAAACTGTCCATATTTACAGGTTTCACCCTATTAAATGGAACAGGGGGAGATACAGTGCTAGATGCAAATATGCTTTTATTTGGCAAGGTGAGTCCTTGCTAAAACTGTCCATATTTACAGGTTTCACCCTATTAAATGGAACAGGGGGAGATACAGTGCTAGATGCAAATATGCTTTTATTTGGCAAGGTGAGTCCTTGCTAAAACTGTCCATATTTACAGGTTTCACCCTATTAAATGGAACAGGGGGAGATACAGTGCTAGATGCAATATGCTTTTATTTGGCAAGGGGAGTCCTTGCTAAAACTGTCCATATTTACAGGTTTCACCCTATTAAATGGAACAGGGGGAGATACAGTGCTAGATGCAATATGCTTTTATTTGGCAAGGTGAGTCCTTGCTAAAACTGTCCATATTTACAGGTTTCACCCTATTAAATGGAACAGGGGGAGATACAGTGCTAGATGCAATATGCTTTTATTTGGCAAGGTGAGTCCTTGCAAAAACTGTCCATATTTACAGGTTTCACCCTATTAAATGGAACAGGGGGAGATACAGTGCTAGATGCAATATGCTTTTATTTGGCAAGGTGAGTCCTTGCAAAAACTGTCCATCTTTACAGGTTTCACCCTATTAAATGGAACAAGGGGAGATACAGTGCTATATGCAATCATGCATTAATTTGGCAAGGGGAGTCCTTGCAAAAAGTGTCCGTATTTACAGGTTTCACCCTATTAAATGGAACAAGGGGAGATACAGTGCTATATGCAATCATGCTTTTATTTGGCAAGGGGAGTCCCTGCAAAAACTGTCCGTATTTACAGGTTTCACCCTATTAAATGCAAATTTGGATGTTGGCTTTGAATTGTGTGTGATGGTCATTTTTGGGTACTCATTATTATAGAAAAATATCACCTATTGGAAATAAATTATATTGGTTGTTAAAACATTTGGAAATATTTGTTCTGGGCAATTATTTCTGTCCAATACTTTCCAAGGCCTATTGCTGCTAATGATTTTGTAATATGAATGTCCATTGCTGAACTATACAGATGTTTGCTGATAAAATCAATGTTTCAGTCGATGCAATGTTTGTTTAAGTGCCATACGCAAATATCGCAATTATTGGCAAAAATCGAGTTCTTTCCTATTTAGCTTTCAATAATACATTTCGAATGGCATATCGTTCAGTTTTAGCAAAAAGCATTGGCTGAAATGGTTTTGTTTTGCAAATGTGTGAATATAATTAATTAGGAACAAGTGACATGTGACTTAACAAATAAATGTGCACAATAATCTCCCTACTCGAAAAAGTGTATTAAATACGCATTTATTGCGCATTAAACACTGCGGTATTGGCACCATATTTTTTCTGCGTTAAATGCACATTAAATACACTTAAAAATGCAGAAAAAAATACACTTATTACCGAAAAACATGTATTTTTTCTGCCTTTTTCCTGCATTAACACACTTAAGTGCATTTATAATGTATTTTTCTCCTTGAAAAATACACTATATCTTCCAAACATACACTTAAGTGTATTTAAAGTGTATTTTTTAATGCATTAATGTAATTTTTTGTAAAAAAAAACACAGAAAAAGTACATAAAAAAATACAGTAAATGTACTAAAAGTGTATTTAATGCGCATTTAACGCAGAAAAAATATGGTGCCAACCCGCAGCGTTAAATTTGCATCAAATGCGTATTTAATCTTTGAGAATGGAATAATCTATTATATTGTTCTTGTCTCTTACTGGTGTAATTCTTATTTACTAATTTTAAAGAAGAAAGAGATGTGCAGAATAAAAAACATGACAAAAAAGTTTTTTCAAAATGAGATAATTTTCTTTCTCGAAAAAGTGTATTTAATATGCATTTAATGTGTATTAAAAGCTGCAGTATTGGCGCCATATTTTTTCTGCGTTTAATACGCGTTTAATACTCTTGCAAATGCAGACAAAATACACTTATTACAGAAAAAAGTGTATTTTTCTGCATTTTTCCTGCATTAACACACTTAAGTACATTTAAAGTGTATTTTTCTCCTTGAAAAAATGCACTTTTTCTTCAAAAAATACACTTAAGTGCATTTAAAGTGTATTTTAAGTGTTTTCTAGTACATTAATAAATTTTTTTGTAAAAAATGCAGAAAAAGTACAGAAACAATACACTTAGTGTACTAAAAGTGTATTTAATGCACATTTGACACAGAAAAAATATGGTGCCCATACTGCTGCTTTTAATACACTTTTTCAAGAAGGGTTTTGTAAACAATGGGAGGTAAATCAACTATTTATGTCGCCCCCAACGTATTGGGTAGGTAGACATATTGATTTTGTGCACGAAAGATGGATGTATATCTGGACTCCTGATTTTTTTTTTTCTATGCTTGTTCTCTGTAAGCCCTGGTCGGATTTTGACGAAACTTCACAAGATTGATCAGTACCAAGTCTAGTGGAGCATGTCATCAGCATGTCGTCATCAGCGGATTATTGGCAGAGTTATGGCCCTTTGAAGTTTTTCATATAAAATACCTTGTCTGCGCTTCTTCTCCATGACCCCTGATCGGATTTTTCCACAGGATTGATCAGTACCAAATCTAGTTGAGCATATCGTCGGGATGTCATCGTCGGCAGATTTTTGGCAGAGTTATGGCCCTTTGAAGTTTTTCTCATAACAGACCTTGTCTGTGCTTCTTTTCCATAACCCCTGGTCCGATTTTTGCATAGGATTGATCAGTACCAAATCTAGTTGAGCATATCGTCGGCATTTCATCGTCGGCAGATTTTTGGCAGAGTTACGTCCCTTTAAATTTTTTAACGTAACAGACCTTTTCTGAGCTTCTCCAAAACCGCTGGTCCGATTTTTCCACAGGATTGATCAGAACCAAGTCTAGTTGTGCATATTGTCGGCATGTCGTCGTAGGCAGATTGGCTGAGTTTTGGTGGAGTTACGGCCCTTTGAAGTTTTTCACATAACAAACCTTGTCTGCGCTTGTTCTCCATAACCCTAGGTCGAAACTAACTGGATTAGTACCAATTCTAGTTGTGCATGTCGTCGGAGGCAGAAATTTTAGCAGAGTTATGGCGTTATGCTCTTTTCCTTAACCACTGGTTAGAATTTGACGTAAACTCCACAGGATTGATCAGTACCGAGTGTGGTTGGGCATATCTTCAGAGAATGTCATGGTTGGTGGATTTTGGATGGAGTTCTGGCGGTGCGTGGGGGGAGACATATGAGGGGGAAAACCGGACTTAATGCATGTGCGTAAAGTGTTGTCCCGGATTAGCCTGTGCAGTCCGTACAGGCTAATCCGGGATGGCACTTTCCGCTTTTGTGGTATTTTCTGTTTTAATGAAGACTCTTCTAAACCTAAATCCACTGTAAAGTGTCGTCCCGGAACTCTAGTTTATTTTGAAAATAAATTCAGTATTGTTTAGGAGTATTTACAACAGATGGTAACAAATAATAATGATTTTGTTCTGCCATTGGAATAAAGTCTTTATTAACCCTTCTCGAAAATGTGTATTTAATACGCATTTAATGCGTATTAAACACTGCAGTAGTTGCACCGTATTTTTTCTGCGTTAAATGCACATTAAATACACTTTAAGTACACTAAGTGTATTTTTTCTGTACTTTTTCTGTTGTTTTTTTTTACAAAAAATGCATCAGTGCAGAAAAAATACACTTTAAATACACTTAAGTGTATGTTTTGAAGATTGTCTTGAAGATATAGTGTTCAAGGAGAAAAATACACTTTAAATACACTTAAGCATATGTTTTGAAGATATAGTGTTCAAGGAGAAAAATACACTTTAAATACACTTAAGTGTATGTTTTGAAAAGATAGTGTTAAAGGAGAAAAATACACTTTTAATGCAATTCAGTGTGTTAATGCAGGAAAAATGCAGAAAAAAATAAGTGTATTTTTTCTGCATTTTTAAGCGTATTTAATGCGCATTTAACGCAGAAAAAATACGCTGCCAATACCGCAGCGTTTAATGCACATTAAATGCGTATTTAATACACTTCTTCGAGAAGGGCAAAAATGGAGATAGTAAGTTTATAAAGGTCAGTGTAATAAACAACACGTTGTAGTGGATGGTTTGATATAAGAAGGCAATATATTTCTGGATTATTTTGCACCAAAAATGAATGCAGTGAACTAGTACAGTTTAGAAATTAAAATAAAGAAAATCTTCTCTTCAAAGGGAAAGAATCAGTGATTTACACCAAAATGAGACAATTTCTTTAAAAACTATGCTTTGATTATCCTTGAACATAATTTAATGACTGATAAATTAACTTTCGTAACAAAGGGAGTCAGTAACTATAATTTTTATGTCAACCTTTTTAACAAAGGGAAGTAACTGCTATCCTAAGGAGCCAATTGAATGCTAATAGTAACAAACGGAGATCATCTGTGAATGGCAACGAACTATGACAATTAAATTAAACATTTAGGAATTACAATATGTTAGCCTTCACAACAAAGGGACACTATTTGTGAATGTCACCCAAGGGAGCCAATTGATAATAATATCAAAGGGAGATAATCAGTGAATTATAACAAAGGGAGACAATTAAATGAGTGAGGATGCAGTGATTATCCTCTTTTAACAACTGAGATATTTTAAATGTCACAACAAAGGGAGATAATCAGTGAATGACACCATAGGGAGACAATTAAATGATAGAGGATGCAGTGATTATCCTCCTTGAACATTTAATAACTGAGATATATTAAATGTCATAACAAAGGGAGATAATTCAGTGAATGACACCAAAGGGAGACAATTAAAATGATAGAGGATACAGTGATTATCCTCCTTGAACATTAATTAACTGATATACATTAAATGTCATAACAGAGAGAGATAATCAGTGAATGACACCAAAGGGAAACATTAAATGATAGAGGATGCAGTGATTATCCTCATTGAGCTGGTGTCAATATGCCTGGAATTTCTGTGTGCAGTTCTCAACATCCTCTACCGCCTTCTCGTGGAGATGCAAATGATTTCTTGCACAACCAAACAGGTTTGTATTTTATCATCAGTCTACCCGCAGTTTGTTTCACAGTTTAATCCATTTATGTAATATACAAGAATGGTAGGGAAAGATCTAGAGTGAAATAGCAGGGTGCTGCACCCTGCTCCTTTTTGGTTCCCTCCTGTTGCCCCTGTGGGCTGGCTGGTCAACACAGAAATGCTGAATATTTTATGAAATTTAAAATATTTCTGCAAATATTCAATGACAAATGAATAGACAATACTTAAAAACCTTATTTAGAAGCATTTAACTCATAAAAACCCTGGATTGAACAAATTATGCGCAAATTACAACAAGCTGTTCCACCTTGCTCCTTTTTAGCAGCACGCTTTTCCTTTTTTGATCCTAGATCTTTCCCAAATAATGGTGTATCACGGTAGGGAAAGATCTAGAGTGAAATAGCAGGGTGCTGCGCCCTGCTCCTTTTTGGTTCCCCCCTGCTGCCCTTCTAAGCTGGTCAACACAGAAATGTTGAATATCTTTGGAATTTCAATGTATTTTTGCACATACTGAATGGAAGATAAATAGATTGTGTTTAAAAACCTGAAGCATTGACTGATAGATGCCACGGATTTAGTATTGTTTACTAATTTATTATAAAATACAGAAGAACTGACATGATTGATCGCCCAAACTTAGCGAATCGCAAAAAATATTTTTTTTGCACGAGCCCTTCGTTGTATGTCACTCCCTCATTCGTGCCACTATAATACAGTATGTAAAAATACGCATCACATTAGTACCGGTACTTGATTGGGATGGATGAGCAGTGCAGAAATTTGGCCATATTCCCCTGCTCAAAAAGTATATATTTTTCACCCATATTTGCCTTAAAATTCCCATCCGAGTGTAAGCTTTATTTTGAAAAAAAATTGACCAAAATCGGACAAAAATTGACTAAGATAGAGGCATTTTCGTAAACAATCCAAGCAATCTTTCATCAAACCAATTTAGTGCATAATCTAAGTTATCATTTCTAGCAAAACAATTGATTAATTTTTTATAACAAAGTAGAATATAAGTATGTAATAATGCTTTTCTAAAAAATGTAGTTCCCCATTTGCCGTAAAATTCCCCATCTGAAGGGCCCCGCCACCTTTCCCCCAAAGGTGAAGAAAATACTGATGAGGTGAAATTCTGATAATTTCCATCTTAGTGCGATTGTATTACATTGTATAAATTCTGATTTTGCAAAAGTACCTGTCATTTTGAAATATTTTTTCCAAGAAAATATACATCATTTCATAAATTTCAGTAACCATTGACTGTTCAGTTGGGGGGTATTTTTATCGCAAATTAAAAAAAAAAATCAGTAAGTATCTGTTTGAACTATTGGTATTGCTTATATTGGTAACATTATAGTTAGCCGTGGTCTATATGTCTAT
Organism: Congeria kusceri; assembly: GCA_027627225.1. NCBI lineage: Eukaryota > Metazoa > Mollusca > Bivalvia > Myida > Dreissenidae > Congeria > Congeria kusceri. The sequence goes on along the minus strand of CM051026.1, from coordinate 20,053,579 downwards.
ATATAGGTGGTCTAGTGGTAATGCACTGGCTTTACAACCCAGGGGTCGCAGGTTCGATCACCCGCTACACCCTAACCTACTAACTTGTCTTTTGCATGAGACCTTAAACTGAGTTTCAGTGTACCAGGTGATTCACACCGGGCACTAAAAGACCCAGGGTCGCCTCTGGAATGGGCATCTCCTGTATCTTGCACTATCCCCCGTTAATCTAACTAACAAGTCTTCTGGGGGCAATGGTAATATGGGAGAGAATCCCGAGTGCGGTGCACTCGATAAAAATTCACTGCACACATGCAGGAAAACATAGTAACTGGCACACAGCTCAATTTGTGAAGCAATTGATATTGAAGTGGATGCCAACTCAGATTTCCAGCTCCATCTACTCCAGATTCATTTCCAATCTGGATGACTCAATGTGCTCCGAGGGTGTTTGTTGTGATGGCTACACCATGCCAAATCACCCTCTCTACACTGTAATATTGGAATATAGGAAACAAGTGACCTGCAGAATGAGGACTGAGTCAGACTAATTGAACATTACTTTGTCACAAGCTCTGTAAAGAATATGGTTACAGGCTGACAGTGGTTCCCATGGGGAACTTTTCTGAGATTGGCTGCAAACCCCATTCATCCCACTATAATAATAAAGGGGCCATTTATCACTGACTCTGAGGTTTGCTGTCTGAGGACAGTTTTCAGCTAGGGTAGAAGTAACTGCCATACTAAACTCCGGGCACAACACTCAAGCCCAAGTAAAATTTGCTGGGAATTCCCTAACATTATGGTAGTGCATGCAGATATAAACTGAATTTATGTAGAACCCTTTCTCGAAAAAGTGTATTTAATATGCATTTAATGCGTATTAAACACTGCGGTATTGGCACCTTATTTTTTCTGCATTTAATACTTTTGAAAATGCAGAAAAAAAACACTTTTTACAGAAATAAAGTGTATTTTTTCTGCTTTTTCCCTGCATTAACACACTTAAGTGCATTAAAAGTGTAGTTTTCTCCTTTAAAAATATACCGTATCTTCAAAAAATACACTTAAGTGTATTTAAAGTTTATTTTAAGTGTCTTTTCTAGTGCATTAATAAACTTTTTGGTGAAAAATGCACAAAAAGGACAGAAACAATACACTTAGTGTACTAAAAATGTATTTAATGCGCATTTAACGCAGAAAAAATACGGTGCCAATACTGCAGCTTTAAATACGCTTATTTGAGAAGGGATATCTTATAAATAGCATCTCTAGAAGTTAATGAAAACTTGTTACATCATACATGAAAATGGAAAATGGTGATACAGTTTTATGCAAATAAAAATCTCAGACATGCATTTGAATGTGTAACAAAAATAAATAAACTTATAAACACATTATCTAATGAAAGAAGGTAATGTTACCGTAATTAAATTGTAATTAAGTGAAATAAAGGTACATATATATAAACACAATATGTGTAGATCTACAATATGAAAAAAAAGTACTGACGACATATATTTTGTACCTTTATTCAATGTTCATATTATGAGTTGTTACATGTAGTTGAGGTACGGTGTTAATACTATTATGTCCACTTCAAATGAAAGTAATAATATCAAATGAAAGTAATAATAAGGGTAACGCATGAGTAATTACTTAACTTAAATCAACTTAAAATAATTACAACTTCGACTGCATTTTTTTTTTTCAATTGCAAAATGTATATTGTATATAGGTGACATGTAATATGGGTACAAATAACACTTTGTTGATTACTGTTACAGCATATCCACTTTAAATTTGTTATTTGATATTGTACATTATTTGAAACACATTATAATTTAATAGGATAATTAACTGATCAATGGTATAAATGCACTTTAGGTGTTGTATTTTGTGCCAAGACGTTAACTTTTTGTTTTAATTACTGGTAAATAAATAAATAATCAACGAAAAATTGGCTTTAAATTCTATTATTTGATAGAAATGCGCTTTACTCTGACATGTGCATTAAATAAATAAAGATAATATAATATACAATAAGATATTTGATGAAAAACAAATTTGCAAAAAAGCCTGAAAAAATTAAAACCCCGAGAGGGTAATGAACTCACGATTTAGGAGCCATACGAAGAAATGACAGTCAACAGCGCTTTAACCAACTGCGCTATCATGCTTTTTAAGGAGTTGTTTGTAAACTATGGTCATACAAAATGCTCACAATTCTAATGTCAAAATGTGAACAAGAAGAAACACGACCTATATTATAAATTGATTTTTATCTCGGAATGCATACACTCTTTTCCCATTATATATACCCAGTTTTAACCGTTATTATATGCCAGTATCAATATCTAAATTTCAGATTTTTAAAAGAAATTGCCCCCTTGAGGCCCTTTTCGATGACATAGTCCCTTTAAATATAGATCGATCCGGGTTTTGCCAAGAATAGTTTAAACTCCTCCCCAGTTATTGTTAAAGGATTAAATTAAATTCATCGAGAATCATGATTATGTTCATTTAAATATCACAAAGACGATTCGGATTCTTTGTCAAAAGCTGTGTAATGACAAGGGTTTAATATTGTCCGTGGATGCAGTCATGGTTGATTGGGAAAATCGTCACTTCCTTGTCTGAGTTTGTTGTTAGTACATATACGTTTAGTTTGTTCTTGGAGTTTTTCACTTTAATGAGTCTCATTGATTAAGAATTACAAATGAGGCGTGTCGGAAAAAAAAACGAGTTGTAATGCAATTGTGCGTAAAGTGTCGGCCCGGGTTAGCCTGTGCTGTCCTCACAGGCTTATCCAGGACGGCACTTTCCGCCTACAGTGCTTTTATGTTTAAAAGAGACTTCCTTAAAACAGAAAATACGATAAAAGCGGAAAGTGCCGCCCTGGATTAGCCTGTGCGGACTGCACAGGCTAATCAGGGACGACACTTTACGCACATGCATTAAGCCCGGTTTTTCCACGACACGCCTCATAATGTACTTCGTCACAGTTAGTTCGTTATTGATAGCGGGGCAAAATCTTTACTTCGTTGTTCTTATTGGTAGTAAGCAGTCGTTTAGTGCCACGTATTCTCAATAACCTAAATACTGTAATCTCTAATTGGTAATTGGTGCAACCGCCATTGTCAGACATCTGAAGTTTGAAATCAGGCTTGCCGTGGGAAAACCGTGCTTAATGCTTGTGCGTTAAGTGTCGTCCCGTGATCCGGGACGACACTTTCCGCTTTTATGGTATTTTCTGTTTCTAGGAAGTCTCTTATAAATATGTAGGTCACCAGAGCTAAAACCGCAAGGCCCAGAGGTTTCATATTTGGTATGTAACATCCTTTATTGGTCCTTTACAAAGTTTGTTCAAATTATGCCCCTGGAGTCAAAACGGGCCACGCCCCGGGGGTCACATGGTTTATATAGAATATATAGCAAAATGACTTTAAAACTCTTCTCCTCTGAAACCACAAGGCTCAGAGGTTTCATATTTGGTATGTAACATTGTTTAGTGGTCCTGAACAAAGTTTGTTCAAATTATGCCCCTGGGGTCAAAACGGGCCACACCCCCGGGGTCACATGGTTTATATAGAATATATAGCAAAATGATTTAAAATCTTCTCCTATGAAACCACAAGGCCCAGAGGTTTCATATTTGGTATGTAACATCCTATAGTTGTACTCTACAAAGATTGTTCAAATTATGCCCCATAGGATCAAAACAGACCACACCCGATTGGTCACATGGTTAATATAGACTTAAATAGCAAAGGCCTAGAGGTTTCATATTTGGTATGCAACATTTTATAGTGGTCCTTTACAAAGAGTGTTCAAATTATGCCCCTGGGGTCAAAACTGGCCATGCCTCGGGGGTCTCATGGTTTATATAGACTTAAATAGCAAAATGACTTTTAAAATCTTCTCTGAAACGGCAAGGCCCACAGCTTTCCTGTATTTGTTACGTAACATTGAATAGTGGTCCTCTCCAAAGATTGTTCAAATTATGGCCCTGGGGTCAAATCTGGCCACCCCCCGAGTGGACGCATGGTTTATATAGACTTAAATAGCAAAATGACTTTAAAAATCTTTACCTGAAACCGCAACGCCCAGAGGTTTGTTCAAGGTTGTTCAACTTATGCCCCTGGGATAAAAATAAGCCATGCCTCTGGGATGCAAATTCCAATTGGGTTACAAGGTCTCAGGTGAGCGTCCTAGGGCCCTCTTGTAGTAATGTTATATTCTCAAACCTACACAAACATTATTGAATCCAATTACAGATAAGTACATAGTAGTTAATGTTGTTTTGTTAGTTAGTTTGGATTTTTCGCCGTATTCAACAGTATTTCAGTCATTTTTGCTGGGTAAGCTGGTTTACCAGTACTGAGTGCACATACTTATGCCAGTAACGGACAACTGCCCTACTTGAATCAGAGGTAAGGGGAGAATGGCCATAGAAATAATTTCATGACCAATCCCCCACAAGTTATGTGGCCAGGCTGGGAATCGAACCCGCGATCCTCGGATTTGCAGTCCAGCGCTCTACCAACTGAGCTAGCTGGCCCGGCCTAAATAATAGTTAATAATAAGTCGATAATTGAACACTTAAAAGAATTGTATGCTCACATGCAATGAAATGCTAAAGAAAAATGTAGATTTAAGGCTAAGGATAAAATTTAACTTATATAGGATCTCACACAAGTTGTCATTTCATACCATATTTTATTAAACGAGTTCAGGAATTTTGTTAGAAAGCGAGCCTTTGGCGAGCTTACTAATGAATTTCCTGGACAAGTTTAATAAAATATGGTATAAAATGACAACGAATGTCAGATCTTTTTTATCACATGCTTTTAAACCAAACAAAAATCTTCAAATTTTACCAAAACATGTTCATGATTCCAAAAAGTTGTGTATTTGATGTGATGTGCTTTCATGTTGACGACGTCATTTCACCAGAATAACGTCAGTAAAAAAATATGTAGCCAATGAAAACGCTCAGAATTTTATCTTACACAGTCATGTGTAAGATAGAAATATTTGTAATGGTTGCATTACACGGGAAACAAGGTATAGCATGTGATAAATGATGTATCTGAAATACAACCTCTGTCTAAAATATACACTGCTTGCTGCACAAGCTTTCATCAGGTTTTAAGGTTAACAGTAACCTCCGCGCAGAGGTTTAACTGTGTCCCAGCATAGCTGGTTTAATTCCCTGCCGGCATGAAGATCCACTTGACCATAGGCAAACACTTGGCGCAAAATAAAATGGTGGACAAGCACATGATAAAAACGTGGACAACGTAAAATCCGTGCGTTGTTATGTTTACTTATTTATTTATTTTTTGTTTTTCATTTTAACTCTTAATATATATATCTGCACCAATAATGCAACATGTCTGTGTCATTGTTATAAACAAATAATGATAAAATTAAAATTTTGTAAAAAATAATTCTTCAATCTACTCATAATCCTCTCCCCTGAAAACTTTTTAATCTGTAGGTTTTTAACTCGTGGTGGCAGTGGTAACTGAGAAGAGTTTCAATGGAGAAGTAACCACTGCGGGGAGTTTGGTTTTCAACTCGTGGTGGCAGTGGTAACTGAGAAGAGTAACAATGGGGAAGTAACCACTGCAGGGAGTTTGGTTTTCAACTCGTGGTGGGGGTGGTAACTGAGAAGAGTAACAATGGGGATGTAACCACTGCGGGGAGTTTGGTTTTCAACTCGTGGTGGCAGTGGTAACTGAGAAGAGTAACAATGGGGAAGTAAACACTGCGGGGAGTTTGGTTTTCAACTCGTGGTGGCAGTGGTAACTGAGAAGAGTAACATTGGGGATGTAACCACTTCAGGGAGTTTGGTTTTCAACTCGTGGTGGCAGTGTTAACTGAGAAGAGTACCAATGGGGAAGTAACCACTGCGGGGAGTTTGGTTTTCAACTCGTGGTGGCAGTGGTAACTGAGAAGAGTAACAATGGGGAAGTAACCACTGTGGGGAGTTTGGTTTTCAACTCGTGGTGGCAGTGGTAACTGAGAAGAGTAACAATGGGAAAGTAACCACTGCGGAGAGTTTGGTTTTCAACTCGTGGTGGCAATGGTAACTGAGAAGAGTATCATTGGGGAAGTAACCACTGCGAGGAGTTTGGTTTTCAACTCGTGGTGGCAGTGGTAACTGAGAAGAGTAACAATGGGGAAGTAACCACTGCGGGGAGTTTGGTTTTTAACTCGTGGTGGCAGTGGTTACTGAGAAGAGTAACAATGGGGAAGTAACCACTGTGGAGAGTTTGGGTTAACAGTACCGCTAATTGTGATATAGCGTGTAACATCCTTCATGACCTAAATACAACGTGTACAGTCATATTCGCAAATACATCCATTATTTCTGTAATCTCTAATTGGGAGATACTGGCAATGGAGCAAACAATTAGCGTAATCCATTAGCTGTAAAAACAATTATATTGCTCTGACCTGTACCTTGTACATAATTCATACAAATATTATTTCAGTATTGCTATGTAATTGTCAGATTATGCTGGCATCTACATTTGGGAACTATTATTGTGTTGAGACAATTTGGGGGAATTGAGATGTGGAATGGAGTGTGCAAATACAGGATGTTATAATGTATGATTATTAAAATAATAAATATAGTAAAATACTTGCTGTGTCAGGGTACCTCAGTTGGTTCAGTGCTGGACTGTCAATCCGGGGATCGTGAGTTCGAACTCCAGCCCGGCCACATAACTTGTGTGGGGATTGCTCATGAAATTATTTCAATGGCCATTTTCCTCCTACCTCTGATTCAAGTAGAGCAGTAAATATTCCAAAACTAAGCCTAACTCTGCCCCTTGTTTTGAAACAAAGTTAATCATTAACTCCCTTCTTCCCTCTTCCCCCCTAGCCACTCCTTCCCTCTTCCCACCTAGCCACTCCTTCCCTCTTCCCCCCTAGCCACTCCTTCCCTCTTCCCCCCTAGCCACTCCTTCCCTCTTCCCTCCTAGCCACTCCTTCCCTCTTCCCCCCTAGCCACTCCTTTCCCCTTACCCCCTAGCCACTCCTTCCCTCTTCCCCCCTAGCCACTCCTTCCCTCTTCCCCCTAGCCACTCCTTCCCTCTTCCCCCCTAGCCACTCCTCCATTGACATTAATGACCCAATGACATCAAAAACTAAGCATAACTTTGTGCTTTGAAACAGTTATTTCCCTTCTTAATAATTAACCCCCTTTTTCCCCCTCTTGACATTTGACACCCAATGACCTCCAAAACTAAGCATAACAATGCCTCTTGAAACAGTGTTGTCCCCTCTTAATCATGAACCCCCTTCTTCCCCCCCCCTCCCCATTACTCCTTTTCTCTCTTGACATTTATGATAAAACTCAGGATAACTCTATCCCTTGAAACAAAGGCCCCACCTCATAATCATGACCCCCAATCTTCCCCCCTACACCTCTCCCTGGATTTTGTGACTGCAACACCCAATGACCTCCAGAAATCTTCCAGACCAGACAAAAACATGTTGCACAGCTTCTGATTTCATGGGGGGTGCAGGAGAATTACAGACTGATAATGCTTACCCAAATTACTGGCTGTAGTCATGGTAACCCAATGAGAAAAAGTGAAGAAGGCATCAGAACCCTGTGTGTGCAGTTTGGAACCTGTTCAAAATAAGTTCTTCTGACATTTGGTGCTATAGCGGCTTAAATTGCCTGGGGTTGGTATTGGAGATAGCTCATTGATGAAATGTCTTCTTCGAAACATTTTGTTTGAACAGGGGAATTACAATGTATATTGTGAAATGTGTAGTGCATAGGAAGTTACCTAAGCTGATATACCTGGATATTACAACAAAGGGGTGTTTATGGAAAGGAATTGAATGAAAATGAATGATATGAACCTGTTTGTTTGATTGAGAAAATAGAGGTTTTGTTATTCTTGGGAGATTTTGTGGAGTGTTTTGATCCAGTGGATTTTGTTTGTTTTTAACACTTGGTTTTGATTTGAATTGATTTGCTGATAGATTGGAATTAAGAATCTTTGAAGAATATGAAGATATTTATTTGAGAAATGTTGAGGTTTTAACATAAAATTGTTAGCTTGTGTTATTTTTTAGTTGATTATGCAGAGTGTTTTGATAAGTGTATTTGTTCGTTTAAAAAAAAGGAATTTTGCGAAAATGAGCTTCTGTGATATGACAAGAGGTTTAAGTTTTACTAGCGGACAAAGGACCTTTGTGAAGAATTATCAGAAATTAATGTATTGAATTTGGAGTGTTACTAGGGGATATAAGAACTATTCCGAAAAAGCAGCATTTATGTGATTTTCGTCAGATATTATTTCAGTTGAACTGCTGAAACAAGTTTTTAGCACAGAGGAATAAATATGTGGTCTTTTTTGTCAGGATTATGGGTAAGTAACAGGTGAAGGATGGTCTTAGAAAACTTTTATAGGGCCTGCACAAAGCTCCTTCCCTTGTCGAAAAAGTGTATTTAATACGCATTAAATGTGTATTTTTCTCCTTGAAAAATGCACTTTTTCTTCAAAAAATACACTTAAGTGCATTTAAAGTGTATTTTAAGTGTGTTTTCTAGTACATTAATAAACTTTTTTGTAAAAAATGCAGAAACAGTACAGAAACAATAAACTTAGTGTACTAAAAGTGTATTTCATGCGCATTTAACGCAGAAAAATTACGGTGCCAATACCGCAGCTTTTAATACGCTCATTCGAGAAGGGATTGGCACCTTATTTTTTCTGCATTAAATGCGCAGTAAATACACTTTAAGTACACTAAGTGTATTGTTTTTGTCCTTTTTTTTTCCAAAAAAGTTTATTAATGCACTAGAAAATACACTTAAAATACACTTTAAATGCACTTAAGTGTATTTTTTGAAGAAAAAGTGCTTTTTCAAGGAGAAAAATACAGTTTAAATGCACTTAAGTGTGTTAATGCAGGAAAAATGCAGAAAAAAATACACTTTTTTCCTGTAATAAGTGTATTTTTTCTACATGTTCACGTGTATTAAATGCATAAAAAATATGGTGCCAATACCGCAGCGTTTAATACGCATTAAGTGCGTATTAAGTACACTCTTTCGACATGGGTGTATTCACAAAACTCTTAAGGGAATTCTTATCTTAAGTTGCACTTAAGTGAAAATTTCAGATACAATTTTCTGTTTGAAATTCAATGATTTCTGTTTACAAAAGGGTAAAATACTAAACGTCTAAGCAATATTTACTATTTTAAAACATTTTAATGTTAAATGTTATGAACAGAGACTTAAGGAATTTTATGAAGGAAAGAAATGAACTTAAGTTTTCTCTAAGAATCTTTGTGAATACGGGCCCATTTCATTATATTCCAGCAGATTAATGGAAAATTATCCTTTCCCAACAAAATTATGGCGGAGGTTGAGTGTTCTATTGTATCAAATGTTGTTGAAAAGAGGGTTGGCTGTATTTAAGGCCGACTTGAATGCAATTAAAATACACTTATATGTGAAGTTAGAATTAGACATTAAGCGTAAAGAATAGATTCATTTATTTCACTCGTGATGATAGAAAATAGATATTTTCACTCAGGCACTCGTGAAAATATCATTTTCTATGATAGTGAGTGAATTCAAATCGATATTCTACTACCCTCTATATATTACAGCAGTGCTTTACAAGCAGTACCTTGTATGCAGTGTTTTTTTTAATGACCAATTTGGGGCCGAAATTCGGCCCCATTCCCCTGCTTAAAAGGTATCTATTTTTCCCCTATATTTACCTTAAAATTCCCCTCAGAATGTAAGCTTTATTTTGAAAAAAAAAAGAAAAAAAATCGGACAAAAATTGACTAAGATAGAGCAATTTTCGTAAAATATCCCAGCAATTTTTCATCAAACCAAGTTAAAGCAAAATCTAAGTTATCATTGGTAACAGCAAAACAATTGATTAATGAATGTTTTATAACAAAGTAGAATATAAACATGTAAATTTACTAATAATGCTTTTGTAAAAAAAATCCCTTTTCCCCACCTGAAGGGCCCCGCCACCTTTCCCCCAAAGGGGAAAAAAAACACTGGTATGTTAAGACAAGGTTTTTCAAAGTTAAGAATTTTCCAAACTTACAGTGGGGTTTGTGGGGGGGGGGGGGGTAGATTATGAGAGCGAAGCAAAGTTTGCCAAAATATTGTTCCTAACAGAAAATTGTGAGCATATTTGCTGTGGTGGAGCTTAGGCCAGAGTTGTTTTATTTCGTGGTTCTCTGACATTTTTGGAAAAGTGTCCGGTTGGAGGAGGGAAAAAAATAAAAATAAAAAAACAACAACACAGAATTTAGTAAATTATTGACGAGAATTTCACAAATGGAAATGGGCATTGATATTAAAATTGTTATGCATTATTACTTACAAAAAACCATATTACACAACATTAACTTAATCACTGCATGATAACCATGACATTAATATATTTTTTGCATTCCGTGTAACACTGTAACAGGTGGATACCCTTTCACAAGGTCGTTTTGATGATAAATTTACATTCTACAATTTTTTTTTTGCTTTTTTTGGAAAAAAATCAGGTCGGCGGATCTGAGAACCCAGAAATAAAAAAACTCGCCTTATGGAAGTATAGTCAGTTTAAATTTTGTTGGTAATTAGGCGTAAAAAAAAATTATGTTTGTTTCAGGTAACATGCCCAAAAAAATTAGGGTAGGTAAGTCGGGATTTTTTATTTTATTTTTTTTTGGTAAATGGTCAAATTGAAGATTCTAAAACTGAATAAATATTCAAAACGTATCAGTAATATCCTTAAACATTGTTTATAAGTGGTTACTATCAAAACAAAACACTTATTTATCCAAAAACACATTTAATTATTGAAAAAGGTAAATAAACAAAAATCAATCTGACAAACCCAATAAAATGTTCTAGGTTCGGGGCATTTTTTTAGGGTAGGTCGGGTAACCTGAAACAAACATATTTTTTTTTTTACGCCTTAGGGGATTAACCATTTACTGAAATAAGGGGGAATCATGATTTTCTGTGGGAATCTCCATTTTCTGTTTATAAACACACTGCAATTGTCTGTATTTATAAATCATCTGATTTACCTGTTTGACTGGCCCATGTTTATTACCATTCTCTGTTGAATTTTACAGACATCTAAGGTTTGAGGCGTTGTTTGTAATCGGGAAGCATTAAACTGTAGACTGGTTTTGTGTAGACTGTAGACTGGAAGCGTTAAACTGTAGACTGGTTTTGTCGAAATGCCAATTTTGGTGTCCAAGTTAGTTTTGTTGACGGTACATTAATTACGCATAGAAATCATGTATTTACTAAGGTCGTAAGGAATGTATTAAATGAAAAATATTATTTGCAAATTACAAAACAAATATGAAACGATAAAGAAAATAAAATATATGATATCGATTTCAACACATCACTGACATATTTCGTCAAACTCCGTTGTAAAAGCGGTTAAAAAGGTATTGAGCAGACATGGTGGACAAATGCCCGGACAGATGGACGAACGTACCAAGCTTGTATACATGCTTGTATGCAAACTAATTATGCCCCCCTTCGGAGAAGTGGGGGTATCTTGCTTTGCACCTGTCCGTTGGTCGGTCGGTCAGTCAGTCGGACGGATGGTCGGTATGTCCGTAGACCATTTCGTTTCCACACGATAACTAGAGAACGCTTTGACCTAGGATCATGAAAGCTGGTATATTGGTTACTTGGGAGGAAAGGAAGACGCCTATGCATTTTGAGGTCAACAGCTCAAAGGTCAAGGTCAATAACTTGAGAACGCATCGAGATATTTTAATGAAACTTTATACATAGATACCTTATATCGAGACCTCGCTTGGAATTGCATATGGGGTGGGTGGGGTCAAGGTCAAGGTCACCGTTACTAAAAATAGAAAAATGGTTTCCGCTCAATAACTTAAGAACGCATAGAGATATTTTAATGAAACTTCATACATAGATACCTTATATTGAGACCTCTCTTGGGATTTCATATGGGGTGGGTGGGGTCAAGGTCACCATTACTAAATATAGAAAAACAGTTTCCGCTCAATAACTGGAGAACGCATCAAGATATTTAATGAAACTTCATACATAGATACCATATATCAAGACTTCGCTTGGGATTGCATATTAATTTTTTTTCTAACAATTGCACATATTCACAACTTAGCTGCAAGTCGGGGGGCATACATGTTTTACAAACATCTCTTGTTAAGACTAAACTTCATCGGGCGTTTACTGATTTACGGAGGCGAGGATAACATTCTACTTTGTCTTTCGACAAAAATAGCTTATCAACGAAAGTAGCTTAGGGTTTAATATCTCCGTTTGTAATCAGTCAACAGGCGCTGCTGCCAGCTGGAAAGTACTGAGAAAATGTGTGCTACGAGAACTTGCTCTAAACATTCTATAAGGCTATGGAAAACATCCATAAATGGTTAGAAAATTATGGTTAGGGTACATCTTGGGAGTTTTTGTCAATCACCAAAATTAATGCAAATTACCCCCCCCCACCCCCCCCCCCCCCACCCTCCCATGCTTAGATTTTTTTGTCCCCATGAGCAAATTCTCCCCAACCCAAGAACAAAAATGTTTGTAAGCATATCAAGTGCAGTTTAAATCTTCTGCGTTCTACTTCTAGGTATTTCACACATGATGTTCTTTTAGAACTTGATATGTTACCGAATGATTTGTTTTGTTTCAAATCATTTAAAATATTTTGCTTTCTATTTCCAGGGTGTATGGAGGGGCGACAGCAGAGCATGTGAACAAGGGCAGGTAATCATTCAAGGACCAACAGTGAGAAAACAAGTCAACATGAATGATAAGCAGTCCACAGGGCAGCCAATGAAAATTGCCGATACAGCCACTCAGCCAATCAGCAATGCTGTTACTGTTAATGACAACCAGTCTGCTTGCCGACCAATCACAGGCTCTGATACAACTGACCAGCCAATCAGAAGCCCTGTTTCATTGAATGATAACCAGATTCCAAGAAAAACTGAAAATGAGATTGAATCAAATCAGAATGAGAGCAATCCAGTGAACATTCCACCAGATAACACCAAACCTGAAAGTAACCAATCAAACGCTAATTCAAATTCAAATCAGCCAATCAGATTCAATATTTCCGGAAATCAACCAATCAGATTATCACTTTCATCATCATCTGATAGCTCAGATAGTTCAAAGACAACAACATGGGGGAAAGTGAAAAGCGGATCACCCAAAAAATCCAAAAAGGACTCAAGAGATTTAAATGAAAACATTTCACCTGAAAGTTCACCGAAAAGAAACAAAAACAAAACAATGACCTCGTGGAAAGATATTTCTCCCTCAAAATCTTCTTCAGGTTCTGACCTAGAAGGGAGCCATCAAAGCACTGAAGGTCATCCACGAGTGTTTAGATTCAGTCGCTCATTTAAGGACTCAAACGATTCTAGTCTTACGTCAAATTCGGACAACAATGTGTACGAACATCCAAATGAAAATGAGGATATGGAAAACAGAATGACCAATCAGAATTCAGACAAGCCAGTAGCCAATCAGAATTTAGAAAGAAAGTGTTGCTGCTCAAAAGAGACTGGATCACCCTGTAAAAGTTCAAAATTGTGCAAATGTCCCAAAAACTGTGCGTTATGTAACAATGATACTCAGAATGGGTTAGAAAGCAGTAATAGTTCATCAAATGACAATGGGTCTCCGAAGAAAGAAAAACGTGAAATCGGTGATGATGGTGACAATGATTATTTCTATGACGAGGATTTCAGCGTTCAGTTTGACACTAATTTGCGTGAGACATCGGTCACCCCTATCGATTCAGATCCAAACACCACAATTCTGGACTTTCCTAACATGGTGACTGGGAGCTATCTTAGATTCAATGGTGGCTCTTCAAACGTAAGTTTCAATAATTCCAAAGCCTCTTCTCAAAATGCCAGTGTAAACACATTGAAAGTTTCTCTTGTCGATAATGCGGATTTACATAATAACCAATATGACGCGGGACGCTATGATTCTGAGGCATCCGGAAATTCTGGATCACGAAATTCAACGATGGAGATATCATCAAGCGACCAGAATTTGCTGGGATCTAGCGATTTGATTGATTTAAGTGATGGTCCATTGTTTACTCCAACTCCCTCGCATAGCCACATGCTCGGCTCTGGTGACAGTTTAGATGGAAAGCCACAAGAAGGTGAATGTCAGGAAAAAGATGGTGAAATGATAGAAAGTGCTGATTCATCGGACACAAATTTAAACGTGAACTGTTGCCCAAGGAAAGATGACTATTTCCTGTCATTTGATGGTTCGCATTCTAAGGTTTCCGGTTCAGAAACGGACATTTCTCTTTCATTCACTTCTCATGATTCATGTCAAGGTCATTGGTCCGAGAATGGTACAGCTTTGACCTCTAATTGCCATAGCAACTGTTGCCATGGTGAAGCTCATGATGCTAGTAATGAACTCTCCAGCTCTGAAGGTCAGGATGAGTGTACAGACAGTTTTCACATGTGTTTTAACAAACTCTCGCCTCGTCACAAAGGTGGGCAGTATGTTGCTAGGGAAAACTTGACTGGTCGTGTACTCAAGAGACTGGTTCCTGTAAAGGAAAACGCTTCTGAATTCTGCGATTCCTCGGAGGATGAAAACACCAAAACCAGTACCACCTTGACTGCTGGGAGTAAGACTGTGTCCTCTTCCAGCCCAGTTAGTTCACCGAAAAAGAAAATCTTACGGCAAATTAGTGAACCAGTCCATAAGCATTCTCATGAAGGTCACGAAGGTCATTGTCATGGCAACAGGGTCAAAGGTCAAGGCAAACCTGAACAGCTGTTTTTGGTTGGAATCAGAAAACCGGTTGAAATACTGCGAAAAGCTCGTGTTCATAGTCATTCTTTGCCGAGGTCAACAAAATTGGTGTCATGGAAACAGTTGAAATACATCAGAACTGATCAGGCATCTAAGAAGTGTCAGAGTTTGCCAGAATTACCTACTTGCACAAGTTGGGAGAATATTGCTGCTGGAAAAGGTCCAAAATTGTCGGATGTATGTGAAAGTTTTCATAATAAAAGACATTCAGCTTCATTGCTTGAGTTTTACCAAAGAATGAAAAACCAGTCTAATCCGGTTTCACCAGAGACAATTAAAAATCTGGAGCAGATATTTTGGCCGAATTTTGTAGGGCAGAAGTTGCGAAATTCAGAAATTAGTGAATCGTCTAGTTCCTCGAAAGAATGCCCCCATTGCATGGGCAAAATTCCAGCCAATGGGTTACCAGACAGCACAACCACCAAGGCTTATGCAAATAAGAGGATCTTTGATTGGTTGAAAATGGAATATTCGGGAAAAGACACATTGCGACCGAGTTCCCTGGCATGTCAGACTGGCCTATCGCCTGCAGAGTGTCATAGCAAAGAAACCTTGATATCGCCGCAGACAGTGACGTTGTGGGGCGGAACGAAAACTGTGGGTATGCAATTTCCGCCTTCTACAAAAGACTGTTCCATGCAAACTGTGGTGAATCAGCTCCAAATGTCTGCTGAGAATTTGAGCAATGCGTTTTCCAGCTGTTTGAAGAAGGATATAGCGCTGCAGACGTCAGATTTTGAGGAAGAGGAGATTCTGTCAATTTTGTCAGACAATTTTGAAGAGTTTGGTTTTCTAAGGTCGAACGAAGGCATCGCAAAGGAACTTCTTAGCTGTCCAGATTTTACACCATTGGAAACTGGTACTAAGCACCAAACTGGCAAAATACATCGATCAAAGAGTGCAGACGGGTACAAAAATTCCTCAGATAGGCTAAACACCAAATCCGAACAAAATATCCGGTTTGGCCGATCCCGATCAACAGGTCGCTTAGGTGATAGATCTTCAGTGAACAGGCGCCGAATGGGTCTGAGTCGACATTATTCGCACCAGTCACTGCCAGACATTGCTTTCTTGACCTCTTCAGTGACCCTTGAAAAAGATGAAAGCAAAGACTCCTTGTTCGATGCTATGAAATTAGATCTTCCATACCCAGTTACTATAGCAACAAAGACTGAACTTGAGCAATTTAACATCTACAAACAAACCTCAGCCCCCTGTCAGCATATTGACAACAAAAAATTGAACTTGCAACTTCAAAAGTGTTGCCATGTAAACATAGCTAAACCTATCAACAAAAATGACCCAGATGTTGCTTCTAGCAGTAGTGGGATTTCAACAAGTTCAGCTTCTTCTGGCATTGACCCGGGCTATTGTGAATGTAGGTCAAGGGCACTTGAAAGCCCAGAAAATGACCTTGAGAGGTTAATATTTTTCCCGCCACACACGGAGAAGAAGATCAAATTAGCAAAAGATTGTTGCAATGCAAAGCGAAGGGCGCAGTCTATGCCGAGTAAACTTTCTGAATGTGCAAATGGTGGTGATCCAAAGCTGAACAAATATGCAAATGAGGTGCGACCTTTGTTGAAAGGTCAGTTGCAAGGTCAGGGGTTAAAAGTTCAGTGTAAAATAAGTTCGAAATGGATTAATGGTAATAAGAATGCTGACAATAAGGACAGTGAGAATTTGTACGCTTTGGAAGAAGAACAGACCCCAGTTGCTTCCCCTGATGCTCCATGTAACCATAGCAACCACAGAGACAGCGGTTGCTATGAGAACAGTTGCCATGACACCAGTTGTGAACATGACAGTAGCAGCTGTGAAATGTACCATGGGGGTGGGGAAAGGAATTTCACAGAAAGTGACTTCTATCGTGCTGTGGAGAGTGATCGTATCATCGTCGTTGGAAACGGTTGCTATGGGGGATTATATGCAGAAATGGATTCAAACTCGTCCAGTGGAAGTTCCATTCCAAATGGCGAGAGAAAGCCGCTGAAGTCATGCTTGCGGAAGCGAAACCGAAGCTTGCGACCTACTAGGTCGATGTCGGCAACTGACACGATGACCTTGAACTTTGATGACCTTGAAGCGAAAGTAAGTACACTAGTTGTATTTGTTGTCTGTTGTATTGAATTTTTATAAATATGGGTTTTCCTGGTATAAAGTGTTTTCAGTTTTGGGTTCATTGTTTTAAATATTTTTAGCATAATCTTCAAATTGGGTGCTGTATTGTGTAACTTTATGCATAATGATATGTCACAGTAATATTCTGAACATGATGGTGATGATGATAGTCATGATGATGATGATAATGAACAAGAAGAAGATGGTGATGATGATGATAATGATGAGGATGATGATGGTTATAGTGATGATGATATGGATGCTAATATGATGAGGATGATAGTCATGATGATGATGATGGTAATGAAGAAGAAGAACAAAATGGTGATGATGATGATAATGATGATGATTATGATGGTCTTAGTGATGATGGTTATGGTGATGATGATATGGATGCTAATATGATGATGATGATGATGATAGTCATGATGATGATGATGGTTATGAAGAAGAATAAGAAGATGGTGATGATGATGATAATGATGATGATGATGATGATGGTTATAGTGATGATGGTTATAGTCATGTTGATATGGATGCTAATATGATGATGATGATAGTCATGATGATGATGATAGTCATGATGATGACGATGGTAATGAAGAAGAAGAAGGAAATGGTGATGACGATGATAATGATGATGGTTATAGTGATAATGGTTATACTGACGATGATATGGATGCTAATATGATGATGATGATAGTCATGATGATGATGATGGTGATGGGGAAGAAGAAGATGGTGATGATAATGATGATGACGATGATGGTTATAGTGATGATGGTTATAGTGATATTGATATGGATGCTAATATTGATGATGATGATAGTGAAGTTGATGATGATATTGATAATGACAATGATGATAAAAAAAGTTCATTTAACACAGGTACGCAACCATCGACACTCGTTTGGTTGTGATGAGGTTTACATTGTGTCAGATGAACATGGCCAGCTGATGATGTATCAGGCAGATGACAGTGCGGAGCCTGTGATGTTCTACTTAGGTCAGTGAAATATTCTACTTAGGTCAGTGAAATATTCTATTTATGATGTATCAGGCAGATGTCAGTGAAATTCCTTCTTTTTTATATCACAGAAATCATACTGGTTGGCGAGTAGTATCTGTGAACTAGCAGTATCCGTGATTTGTATATTAAAAGGTGTAAAAGCCCTCCAGCATTGCATGTTGTGTTTACACACATCACCTAGCAACTGTTCCAAACGCAGAATAAGTTGAAGTCAGCAAAACTTCATATTTTTCAAGATATTTACATTTTTGTTAAAAAAAATCTAAAAACAACTTAACTCCTCGCGTGGCATTCACGCGCACGTCTTTGCGCATGCTCATAAATATATAATTGAACCCCTATTTTTATCTTGCACTTCCCTGTTTTTGGTTTACCAAGGGTGATAGCTTGGTTATTCACATAAAGCAGCAATTTTAGTATTCAAACACCACCATTCATATATTCAACACGCATTTTTCGTGAAATAGATTTTGTAAAGAAAAAGATGAATTGCAATTGAAAAATGTTCACTAAAAGCAAATATTAACAAAGAATTGCAATTTTAAAATGTTTACTCAATTATACGGATAGTTTCGGGACGATTTTGACAAAATTTCAATGCAGGAGGGATGTCTGCTTCGATAATAACATGGTTATCTCCCATTTACTATCAGCAATTTTTCAAGGGGCGACAAAGGGGTAATCAAAAGACCATTTTCCGGCATTCACTTATGTTAGTAATCGCATTTTCGCCACTAATCTGGCATAGAATTTAATAATATTACATCATTATGATGTAGGTAATATAATGTAGAACAGTATAGAGCAATTAAAATCTTGAGGTGTGTACCACAAAATTTGCATTTTCAACTGAAAGGAAAGATCACGGATACTACTAGTTATATTGCTTCAAGTAATGCTTATTGATTACCCCTTTGGAGCCCCTGATATGGAAAAAAACCATATGATGTCGTGACAAGATATTTACATCCTCGTAAACAAAAGGAGCCGAACTTTGTACTGCAGCAAGCTTTTCATTAAAAGTATTACTTACGCGATTGAAAATAAAGAAAAACAACTAAAAAATCACGGATACTACTCGCCAACCAGTAAACATCGTAAAAATTATTGCTTTGAAATGGTTCATTGTGAGGTGGTATAGAAACAATTTTCATATAAAACATATAATTGAGAAGTTGATTTTTAGGTCTATGTCACTTTAAAATTTATCTTCCAGGTAAAGACGGGAAATGTCACATGACAGAAGGACATCGCAATCACGTCGAGAACTTTGGCTCGCTTGCTAACTTCAACATCCAGGCTACAGACAGCATTCATGCCAGCGACAGTTCAACAGACAGGTAAGGCCTAAGCAAACACGACCTTACCTAGCGAAAATTCCCTGACCCAGAAGTTTTTCAGCAATGATTGTTTTCCGTGAAATCCGTATTCATCAGATTTAAGATGATTTTCAATGTTTTTTTACCGAAATGTGTCTTTTTAAAAATAGTTAAAAAAAACCATCAATACCGACCCTACCTTACTTTCTTGAGACCGTTGCCCAAAACATACCATTAATTTTTTTGGCCTAACACATCTAATAAGTTTGAAATCTAGGTTTAGTTTGAATATAGTTCAGTGTTTTTTTTCACCTTTGGGGGAAAGGTGGCGGGGCCCTTCAGATGGGGAATTTTACGGCAAAAGGGGAATTATATTTTTTTAGAAAAGCATTATTACATACTTATAATTCAACTTTGTTATTAAAAACTAATCAGCTGTTTTGCTAGAAATGATAACTTAGATAATGCACTAAATTGGTTTGATGAAAGATTGCTGGGATTTTTTACGAAAATGCCTCTATCTTAGTCAGTTTTTGTCCGATTTTGGTCAAATTTTTTTCAAAATAAAGCTTACATTCTGAGGGGAATTTTAAGGCAAATATAGGGGAAAACTATATACTGTTTAGCAGGGGAATAGGGCCGACTTTCAGCCCCAAATTAGCCCTAAAAAAAACACTGTATTTCATGTGCAGTGGTCAAAATTTGCGCAAGCCCATAAGTAATGCACATGTAAATTTGGAATTGGGCTAATTTCAAAGACTGCATTTGGGCAGAAAAAAACTAGGTCACTAGGTCAAATAACATTGTTTACACTCTGAAAGCTTAACTAAAGTTTGTTATCCAACCAGGTGTAAATGTGGTTAGATTGATGGCCTCAATAAAAATTAACTTAAAATTATTTAAGTTTATTTCGGGTGCATATCACATTAGCCACATCTGTTCGTCTTTTTGTCCGTTCATTATGTTTGCACAGATTGATTTGACTATTGAAGATTCAAAATCATTAAATCCATCATAGGTTAATTCATATCCATCAACCTGCAAAAGTGTTGTTTATTTACCAATAAACAATTAAAGAACGAAATTTATTTCTTAATTATATGAGGGGCGTCGTGGGAAAATCGGACTTAATGCATGTGCGTAAAGTGTCGTCCCGGATTAGCATGTGCACTCTACACAGGTTTATCCGGGACGGCACTTTCCGCTTTTATGGCATTTTCTGTTTCAATGAAGTCTCTTCTAAATATAAATTCACTGTAGGCGGAAAGTGCCGTCCTGGATTAGCCTGTGCGGACTGCACAGGCTAATCCGGGACGACACTTTACGCACATGCATTAAGACCGGTTTTCTCACGACGCGCCACATATATGGTTTGTTGCCATTTAAGCTGCATCTCTGATTTTATGCACCTATCAATATTTTCCCCCAGGGGGGGAGCGGCGGGCAATCCCAGGGGAATTTGACTAATTGTAGTTTTGGAGATCTAATTCCCCACCCTAGAGCCAAGCATTTTGTCTAATTCCCCTCGATGGGGGATGCTTAATTTATGTGTCAAATGGCCTGGGGGTCTAAAATCCGAACAAAGTCCATTTCCCGGGACCCGGAATCATTCGGCGTGTCAAATTCCCACCTGTCGGGAATTGCTTTCAGTTTAAAGTCCCGTATATGCCTGCCGCTCCCCCCCTGGGGAAAAATATTGATACGTGCATTAGTGTGTATTAATTTGTTGCCATGGTGTCTATTTCAGGGAGGGTAACTGCAAGAGAAAGTCTGTGAGTTTTGCCTCCGAGGTTTCCTTCCAGTCCATAAGCCCCACCCCGTCTCCTAAGAAACAAGGTCATGTGACAGGAAGTGGAGGTGAGAATGAAACTGAGGCTGGGAAAGAGAAGCAGGAAGTGACCTCACAGAAGACAGATGGTAGTGGCACAAGTGAAGAAAAGGGAGACAACTCTACTGAGAAAGGTGATTTAAATTTGAAATATGATGACAGCTGGTTATTTATGAAATAATTTTATATTTATCATTGTTTATTGGCCAATAAACAACGATGTAGAGTTCTGATGCATAGGAATTTAACCACGAGGGTGTTAGCTCGTGTGGTTTAATAGCCACGCATCAGAACGAACAAAATTTGTTTATTGGCTGATAAACAACGATAATGCGAAAGATATTTCGATTCTAACACGATTTGACATATATTTTTGCAGTTGTAATTGGAACTACTTTTTACTATGCTCCGCTGAGAATCAGGACTTCTTTTTGCATTGTTTATTGGGTAGTTTAACAACGATAATTTTGTTCTTTGTCTATAGAAATATTCGCAAGTATAGTGGTTGAATAATCCATTTTGTATGAGTTCTGAATTGTTTTTCATCAATGTATGCTTTTTCCCACGCTCGCTCAAATACGCTATGCTTCTTGATGGACCATGGGCGATTAGGCTATCAAAACTTCGTACTCATGACTAATTAATTAGTAGGGATGGCAACGATTACCAAAACGCTGTTCGAATATTCGAATTCAATATTCGAATAATATTTGAATATTCGTTCGTTTTTTTAAATGTCCGAGTCTTTGCATTCTATACATCGAGTGAGACGTTACTGCGTTTGTCTGATCTCTATACTAGGAACTGATTACTATCCATATTTGGCTAAATGGTACATACAATGAAATATAGGCCGCGGAGAAATAAAATAATTTCCAAACACGGACAATGTCCGTATATTCTGATTAAAACCATGTTTAACCATGAAAACTATATCATCATTATTAACTTCATTTTACTTGCGTTGTCATGCAGTTTATACTTTCACTTTCGTACACTATGTACAAGTGGGCAAATAGAGATAAAAACTGTTTTAATTTTGAAAACAACGGCGGAATATATTTTCAAATTGAATTAAACGATGCACAGATTGCGTTACTTGCACCAAGTTACATCCTACAAGGCTGTATGACGATTTTGTTAATGTTTAAGAGAAGCGTCTCATGCTCCAGTTTAATCGGGAAACACAGAATATATACCTGTGCGGTTTTACTCATTTTTGTTTGTTATATTGAGCGAATAAATGCTTTAAAGTCGGCATGAAAAATGTTGTTGTTAATGCACCGCTAATTAAAGGAATGAAATTCAAATTAATAGTAACACCTAAACCGCATAATGCACCATACATTGTTCAAACATTTGTCTCCAATAAGCATCAGTGTGAAAACATCGGTCTCCAATAAGCTTCAGTTTAGCACCCAAATAATGTTACGTACAAACTGCGCAAATGTCGGTCACTATTAGGGTCCGTTAACGACTCGATTGTCACAGTTTGCTTCAAACCCCATCGCAGCGGTTACCTCCCCTATCGGTTAACAGTAACCACTGCCATCACAAGTAAAATCCTTCCAGATTTGGAAGGATTACGTGTTTGTAACTTTTACCTATTTAATTAATCTCAGTGCAATTTTCTACATAATTGGACTTTTTATATATCGTTTGCAGTCAATAATGAAAACAGAAAAAGATAATAACTAATTAAAACCATAAATAATAATTCTAGAAGATTTAAATCGATCATCATCACATGGTTTGTTATGACGGCAGGGATTTGATTAGTCTCTGCCCGGAGGTTGAGTTTGCTTAATCTGTTATCTCCCACTGTGCATACGGGTATCAATGGTGTTAAATAACATGTCAACGTGTCAAATTAGTTAACTATGAAAACATAATGATCGCGGATTGTAGAATTAAACTAGTTTATTATGGATAATTTTTTTTTTGCCATTTGAATACTCATTTAATATTTGAATATTCGGTCAAGTATTCAAATATTTGATTATTCGTTGACATCCCTATTAATTAGACATCTCATTGGTTCCATGTCTAAGTCTGCACGGAAAATTCAACCAATCGAAACGACACGGTATTTAAACAGTCACATGTAGGCGGTTTTTGCTTTTACCGTTATCCTGCGTGTGGTCGGTTTTTTAGCGATGTGTACTCAATGACTTAGTAACCGGTCAACTGAGAACTGTTTTCCACACTTCATTCGAGGAGTATTCAACGTTACTTAAAATTTCAGTGTAATTTCATTGGCCAGCAGGTGGCTCATCAATATTCATGAAAACGAACTTTTGACAGTCAATTCTCCCGCGGTACATAATGTGGTGATAACAAGATATATACCGTGGGTTTCGACAATGGCTTTTTCCTACAGTTGTGTCATATTCTAACACGGTATGCGGCTAGTTTTCCATAGATAAAGAAAGAAATCAACCATGGGTTATTCTGCAATAAATTGTGGGTGGAACCTAATGTTTTGAAAATAGTTCCGGAAATTTGTAGAAATTGTTCTGTAAAATGCACGTTGTTTAACACGCGATAACTAACTTGTGACAAACAACTCATGTCTGCATTATGTAGCGCATTTAAACCACATGTTCACTGTATTTAAGTATGACATCACATCGATTCTTTGATTTTTATCTGATGTCATTCGCTCAATTTTTATCAATGAAGCTGACATCATATTGCATTGTTTTGATGTACTGACGTCACTGAAATGCACGGGTGAATGTACTTTGTTCCGATGCTGGTTATCAAACAACTCAGGTTACATCCACTGTGGTTTACGTCCTATGCATTGGAACTGCAAACCATTGGTTATTACCGCAAAAAACAACACTAACCCGTGAAGTATTTTTTTAATGTAATATATTATTTAGTTTAATACATTGCTTGGGTTGCACTTAATTACTGGTAACATCCTGTAATATATTATGTTTAAGAACTTTGTTTGGATAGTACTGCATGTATTCACTTTAAACATGTGTATGCTATACTTGTTCAAAATAAACAATAACATGTAAGCGTGGAAATTAATTACACGCATGTTGACAGCAAACGGAATGCAATTAATTTATTTAAATTCGTAACTAATAACAGCTGCATGTTTGTGAATTAGTGATTACATTAGTCACTAATGGAGCAAACGGAATGCAATTAATTTATTTAAATTCGTAACTAATAACAGCTGTATGTTTGTGAATTAGTGATTACATTAGTCAATTATTAGTTTAGCTTAAACTTATTTACTTTAGCTCGATTGAGTCGAAAGTTTGATGTTTATTAAGACACTCTTGAGTCTGTTTCCTGGGTAGAACCAGAACTTGGCGTCTTTTGAGAACGATCCTTTGAACGCTCCCCATGTAGGGATCAAACTTACGATTTGCCAATCGCAAGGCAGACGCCATATCCAGTACAACACTGGGAACTCAATATTTAATAGTTAACTTTTACGTAAATATACATATACATGTATTCTATAGTTATGCAATGACTTAAAACTTTGCTGCGACTTTATGGACCATTCCATAGGTTTGTATTAGTACCATATTTATTAATGTATTTATTTTTCACATCATTTTGTTACCCCAAATAGAAAGTGGTCATGAAACAAGGGAGACTATTCAAATGATAAAATTTATACATCACTGTACATGTCTATGAATGATTATGTCCCTTAGTAGATTAGGTTGAAACACAGGTCAAAGATTAAAATTAATCACATAAACAAAACGGAGGTTTAACAACTCTATTGTAAACATTATTGTAGACAGTGTAGTAATAACCTTCCATGTGTTTGGGTTTTCAGTAAATGGCTTGTATGTTATAAGCATTTAAATATACCTGTTTTAGTAAAAGAGAAATAAAGAGAGAAAGTTTAAAAAAAAGGAAAAGTAACTTTTCAGGATTAAATAATAGGTAAGGGCTATGTAAAATTATAAATGGATTTATTTAATGTAATATGTAACAAACATACGAAAAACAACTATTATACAATTATATCAAGAAACATGTATGCATATGATGAGAAAACTATTCATTGAAGTATAATATTACGTATCAAGCAAAATGTTGTATCCTGTAACAAATAAATAAATGTTTGTATTTAGTGCTGGCTAGCTTAGTTGGTAGAACGCTGGACTACAAATACGAGGATCGCGGGTTCGATTCCCAGCGCGGCCAAATAACTTGTGTGGGGATTGGTCATGAAATTATTTCTACGGCCATTCTCCCCCTACCTCTGATTTAAGTAGAGCAGTTGTCAGTTACTGGCATAAAGTATGTGCACTTAATACTGGTAAACCAGCTTACCCAGGAAAAGTGTGAGTAGGTTAACTGACCGCCGTTATATAACTTAAATACTGTTGCATACTGCTAAAAATCCAAACAAACAAACATTTGAAGTAAATTTGTTTGATGTTACGAATAAAGAAAAAACATAATTTGTCTGTTGAAAACCAGAAGTTGTCATCAGCGTACGTGCAAAGAAAGCTGATAGGCCCTTCTGGCTTTCAATGGGTGATATATTACAACTATTTAAGATAACTTTACATATAAAATTTGTTATAATTTATTGATTTAATAGTTAGTTCTTAGTTAGTTAATATAAGTATAAATTTCTATTTATAGACCCAGAAGCTGGGAGCCAGTCATTTAGTTAGTATAAGTATAAATTTATATTTATAGACCTAGAAGCTGGGAACCAGTCAAAACCAGCAGAGAAGATGTGGCCTGATTTGATTGACAGCTGTCAGGGTGACAGCTCCAGCTCTGGCTCTGCCCCCACTGAATTCCATGTTGCCATGGATA
Source organism: Congeria kusceri (assembly GCA_027627225.1). Lineage (NCBI taxonomy): Eukaryota > Metazoa > Mollusca > Bivalvia > Myida > Dreissenidae > Congeria > Congeria kusceri. The sequence continues at coordinate 20,027,597 of CM051026.1, read as the reverse complement.
CAAACGACAACCTCTGGTTTGAGGATACCATGCTTGAGAAGATCGGTAAGTTTTGTTTTGATTGAGTTAATGTCCAATACACGCATGCCACAGTGGGGTGGTACTTCCTTCTTTCACCTGATTTTCTCCTGCCAGACTTCTCCTGTCTACAAATGTGGTGTGTCGTGGGAAAACTGGGCTTAATGCATGTGCGTAGTGTCATCCCGGATTAGCCTGTGCAGTCCGCACAGGCTAATCATGGACAACACTTTCCGCTTACATAGGATTTATGTTTAGAAGAGACTACATTGAAACAGAAAATACCTTAAAAGCGGAAAGTGTCATCCCTGATTAGCCTGTGTGGACTGCACGGGCTAGTCTGGGACGACACTGATGGGGTAATCTGGGACGACACTGACGGGCTAATCTGGGACGACACTGATGGGCTAATCTGGGACGACACTGACGGGCTAGTCTGGGACGACACTGACGGGCTAGTCTGGGACGACACTGACGGGCTAGTCTGGGACGACACTGACGGGCTAGTCTGGGACGACACTGACGGGCTAGTCTGGGACGACACTGACGGGCTAGTCTGGGACGACACTGACGGGCTAATCTGGGACGACACTGACGGGCTAATCTGGGACGACACAGACAAACTAATCTGGGACGACACTGACGGGCTAATCTGGGACGACACTGACAAACTAATCTGGGATGACACTGAATGGCTAATCTGGGACGACACTGACGGGCTAATCTGGGACGACACTTAACGCACATGTGTTAAGCTTAGGTTTCCCACAACACGTCTCAAATAGAGATTAAATAGAGATTAAATAGAGATCAAATAGAGATTATATAGAGATCAAATAGAGATTAAATAGAGATTAAATTTGTATTCCAACATGATACTCACTAATAGAGAAAGAACAAAATTATTATTGTTAAACTACCAAATAAATAACGCAAAACGAAGTCCCGATTCTGAGCGGAGCATAGTAAAATGTAGTTCTCATTATTTGTCATATCATGTTGGAATCAAATAATTTTCGCATTATCATTTTGTTTTAAACTGATGTTACAACAGAAAGTATTGTTTATTGTGATTATCTGACATACAGTTTTCATGGTACCTCACTCAGGCTATGCAAATTTGATTCTATGTTTAGTGTCCCCATGATTTTTAAAACCTACCAACCAGGCAGGAAAAAACAAACAACAAGTCAATAAAAAACATTTTTCAAAACAACTTATTCATGGCAGTGGTCCAAGCTTAAGCAAATGTTTATTTGCAACACTGTTATGTATCATTTTAATTTTGGGAACCTACTTTAACACAGTATTTTGACTGTGTAATTTGACAAGTTGCACACTATTTTTACAAATATTGGTAAAAAACACACAAAAAATTCAATTTTTTGTTCAAATATTGTATACTTTTTCCGATTTTTCGCATTGTCAAAATCGTTTTTTTTTTTTTTCGTTCAGGCATCCGAAAACCTACCAGCCCGAGGACGCTAAACATAGAATCAAATTGGTATGGCCTTACTGTGTACTTGTCCAAATCACCATATTCTACAAAACGTTGCGAAATAACCTACTGGTAATACTGTTCATTAATTGAAATAAATATTTCAGGTCTGCTGGAGTCAGTGTCAAAAGCCTCGGATGTTCTTATAGCTCATTTCGCCACGTCCCGAAGTTTCTCTGATAAGGTAATGTGTGTTATTGAGCAATATACCATGACATTTAACTGCACACTTTTATGTGAGTTATTGAGCAATATGTCATGACATTTGCCACCTGATTGCATATTTTCCTATACAAAGTCACGATTCAAATGACATTGACTCTGTGCGTAAATGAGCAATATATCTTGACATTTGCCACATGCATTATCCTATAAGGAATCGCTATAGATGAAAAATTCCAGCTTCTGTTGATCCTAAAACTGTGCATTATTGATATAACATATCATGACACTATATTTTAAAAGAAACCAATGAACAAAAAAATTCTGTTCCGTTTTTTTTTCAGCTTCGTCTTGGAAACACGGCAGAGACTCCAGTTCTGGGTGACATCATCTTGACGAGACTGTGTACAGCTCTGACAGCTGTACTATCAGATGGGTTGAAACACCATCTTGCTGGGTAAAGAAAAGTTCGCGGTGGCGTAGTGGATATGGTGTCCGCCTAGCGATCGGGAGGTCCCGGGTTCGAACCACACTGGGAGCGTTCTCAAGATCTCCCCCAAAGACACCAAGTACTGGTTCTACCCAGGAAACGGACTCGAGAGTGTCATTATAAGCCTTAGGCTTTCGATGCAATCGAGCTAAAATAAATAGGTTTAAACTAAAGAAAAGTTTCTTCACTGCAAGCTTGTCTTAATCATCATTTGTCTGACATTTTGCATACATGGTAAAAAAATATATTGTATAAACTTGTTATTTCTTCAGCATTTGATATTTTACTTATGTACCTTAATGATCAGATTGTTGGTTTTCAGAAATTGAAATTGGTATTACCAGTATTTAGTTACGCCCCTTTCTTACAAGTATGCCGTTGTTTTTGTAGTACTTAACAACAAGAGTTAAGTTTTTCCTCTTACTTAAAATTTGGCATTTTTCAGTAAGGCGTAAAAAAAATAAATGTTTATTTCAGGTAACCCAACCTACCCTAAAAAAATGCCCCGACCCTAGAACATTTTATTGGGTTTGTCAGATTGATTTTTGGTTTATTTACCTTTTTCAAGAATTAAATGTGTTTGGGATAAATAAGTGTTTTGTTTTGATAGTATCCACTTATAAACAATGTTTAAGGATATTACTGATATGTTTTGAATGTTTATTCAGTTTTAGAATCTTCAATGTGACAATTTCCCCCCCCCCCCCCCCAAAAAAAAATAAAAAAAATCACGACCTATCTACCCTAATTTTTTCGGCATGTTACCTGAAACAAACTTATTTTTTTATGCACTGTTTTGCAGTTTCCAGATGTTTGGAAGTGTTCAGCTGACAGTGTGGAAAGTTCAGGAGGTTGCTGTAGAGATTGGTGAGTGTGTTATCTCCCTTTGTTCATTATACCCCATTGTTCATTATACCCCACAAACAAAGTTTAGTGGGGGGGGGGTATATAGGATTGAGCTTGTTGGTCCATTGGTCTGGTGGTTTTACATATTCAAATAATTTTTGGTACACATGTGTATCATCATAAAATACAGGTCAAGTTCGACTTTGGTTACTAACCACCTAATGTTGACCAAGTTACTGCCCTTTTTCGACTTAAAATCCCTAAAAACACAATTTCCAGACAATATCTCATGAAAGGCCTCACATATGTAAATTATTTTAGGTACATAGGTGTAACATCATACATGTTTAAAAGCATTCTCTTTGGGTCCATTTCTTTCAAATGGATGCTATAGTTTTGTGACAAGGCCACAGTGTGGGGATATGTTCGTCACTCTTGTGTCAATTCTAGTTGCATTTATTTATTGGATAATCTCCCTTTGAATATCTCAGAATTACGATGTATCATTGTAAAATCTTTTGTAGCGTTTTGTCTGATACTAATCTGTGTTACGTTATATGCCTTTATGTTTCTTAGTTTCGTAGAGAGTAAACTTTTACTTATGTCTTATAAAACTTCCATTTTGTAATGTTCCGCAAGTAAACTTTTGATACATTTATGATTTGTTAATGTAATTATGTTTTATGTGGAATAATATGTGTTTCTCTATACTTGGAGAGATTTAATATGTATCTAATATGTATTGTTTATAGTATCTTGGAACAATAAAAAAACATATTATCTTTAAGTGTCTGAAAACATGAATTAAATATGACAGTTTAAAATGGGTTATAAACAATTGATGACAGCAATTATAGCTCACAGACATTAACCTGACACTGACCTTTATGTATGAATAATATTAACCGTTACCATTAGTGTATTAGTTTCCATACTGAAACGTGTTAGGGTTAGGGTTAAATCGATAAGAGTGTCTCACTTAGGGCAAGATCCAGGGCCAAATAGCGGGGTGCTGCACCCTGCTCCTTTTTGGTCCCCCCCTGCTGCCCCTCTGGGCTGGACAATATAGAAATGTTGAACATCTTTTAAATGTCAATATATTTTTGCAAATATTTTTCAACAAGAAATGAATGGGCTATGTTTAAAAACCTTAATTAGTCCTCAAGTCACAAAACCCTTTGATTTACCAATTTATTAGAAAATGTCAACAACTTGGTCCAGCTTTCCCGCCTGCTCCTCTTGTGTAGCACCCAGTCCCTTTTGTAGTCCTAGATCTTTCCCTAAGTAGCACCCAGTCCCTTTTGTAGTCCTAGATCTTTCCCTAAGTAGCACCCAGTCCCTTTTTAGTCCTAGATCTTTCCCTTAGTAGCACCCAGTCCCGTTTTTTGTCCTAGATCTTTCCCTAAGTAGCACCCAGTCCATTTTTTAGTCCTAGATCTTTCCCTAAGTAGCACCCAGTCCCTTTTTAAGTCCTAGATCTTTCCCTAAGTAGCACCCAGTCCCTTTTGTAGTCCTAGATCTTTCCCTAAGTAGCATCCGGTCCCTTTTGTAGTCCTAGATCTTTCCCTAAGTAGCACCCGGTCCCTTTTTTAGTCCTAGATCTTTCCCTAAGTAGCACCCAGTCCCTTTTTTAGTCCTAGATCTTTCCCTAAGTAGCACCCAGTCCCTTTTTTAGTCCTAGATCTTTCCCTTAGTAGCACCCAGTCCCTTTTTTAGTCCTAGATCTTTCCCTTAGTAGCACCCAGTCCCGTTTTTTGTCCTAGATCTTTCCCTAAGTAGCACCCAGTCCCTTTTTTAATCCTAGATCTTTCCCTAAGTAGCACCTAGTCCCTTTTTAAGTCCTAGATCTTTCCCTAAGTAGCACCCAGTCCCTTTTGTAGTCCTAGATCTTTCCCTAAGTAGCATCCGGTCCCTTTTGTAGTCCTAGATCTTTCCCTAAGTAGCACCCGGTCCCTTTTTTAGTCCTAGATCTTTCCCTAAGTAGCACCCAGTCCCTTTTTTAGTCCTAGATCTTTCCCTAAGTAGCACCCAGTCCCTTTTTTAGTCCTAGATCTTTCCCTAAGTAGCACCCAGTCCCTTTTTTAGTCCTAGATCTTTCCTAAGTAGCACCCAGTCCCTTTTTTAGTCCTAGATATTTCCCTAGTAGCACCCAATCCCTTTTTTTGTCCTAGATCTTTCCTTACTCACTAAAATGCTATTATGGTATCATTAAACTCGTGAGACACGTGCATGAATAAAAAACCGAGTACAGGAAACAAATCAAGCACGTAATTTATGCAAATAGAGTTCACGACTGTCAGGTTAATGATGCCAATCTATATCACTATTGGCTCCATAAAGTTAAAGAATGCTTTACCTCCCTTTATTCAATAAAATCTCAAACAAATTCACCATCATTGCCTTACAGTTCCCCAGACAAGGGCTCTGTGTGATCTCATTCAGGAAGTGAAGAAAACGACCTACCTTACGACGCATCACCACAAGTTTCACGCTTTTGTCTTCGGGCTCCTTAAGTAAAGAGATTTCTGTTGACTCGATTCAATTTACAACTGTAGATCCTAGGTTTGGGTACAGTCATGTAACTCAGATTGTCATATTTAACATTTATAAAAAAATGCATTATGAATTCTTTAATTGGGATTTCAAATTGTAAGACCTTGATTGTCCTAATTTGGATTCATATTTGATAAGTTTCAAAGTAATCACAAATTTTTACCCCATTGAATTCATTGATAGGGATTTCAGACTGTTAAAACTTGATTATAATAAGGCCAACCTTAAAAATGTTTTGTTTGCCATTGCCTACCCAAGGTTGCTGGTAATGGTTAGGTAGGAAGGCATTTGTTTTGTTTTTTTGAAAAAAAATTGCAAATTTATGATTGATTCAAATATTAATAATATAATCAAGTGTCTGTGGGTATAATGCGAGATTGCTAGCAATCATCTTTAATAAGACAATGAAAGCTGACAAACTTCCCCTTGTTTTCACAAGTTTGATAAAACATGATTAGAATTGAATTTTGATATGGCCAATTATTAATTATTTATTGACCCAATGGAAAATGATGGTAATGAAAGAAGAGCGAGCGTTTTTTTTTAACAAAGAAAAAATCTTTTGTGTAGGGACCTTTTCGTTGGGTATGTAAGCAATGGCAAACTTAATTTTAATTTTGGCTTAAGTTAAGTTAGATTCTTCATATGTGGCAAATTAATTCTTGTTTAACAGTCGAAGAGTTCTCGACTTCTGGATGGGCTATCTGAGGGAGAAGGAAGGGCAGTTATCCAAGTTCTACAACTCTGGTGCTATCCTGGTTCACTCCCCTGCCTCATTGAAGAAGCACTATGATGACATGGTTACCTCCCTTCAGAAACTCGCTGTACTTCCATTCAACCTTGAGGTGGAGTTCATCAGAGAAAGAGCATTAACTGGTGTGTATTTAAGATTTAAATTTAAAATTTACATCGAAGGGTAGTAACTTTTGTTCATCAGAAGGCACATTTTGACAAGTTTGTGTTTGAAATAATTGTTCAGGGGAGACAACTGTAATTTATTAGGAGGAACATTTTGTCATATTGGCAACTTTGTATAATAGATTTACATTAAGTACAACAGTGGGTTTTTTAGGGCCAATTTGGGGCCATTTGGGGCCGAAATTCGGCCCCATTTCCCTGCTTAAAAAGTATATATTTTGCCCCCAAATCTACCTTAGAATTCCCCTCAGAATGTCAGCCTTATTTTTAAAAAAAAATACCAAAATCGGACAAATATTTACTAAGATAAGAGGAATTTTCGTAAACAATCCCAGCAATTTTTCATCAAACCAAATTAGTGCATAATTTATGTGATCATTTGTTGCAAAACAATTGATTAATGTTTTTTAACGAAGTAGAATATAAGCATGTAATAATGCTGTTCTTAAAAAAAAATTCCCCATGTGCCATAAAATTCCCCATCTGAACAGCCCCGCCACCTTTCCCCAAAGGTGAATAAAAACACTATCCCATCATCATGCCTGCATTGATGAAATAACATCCCGTGGGATAAACTTACCTGTATTCCACCTTGTTGAATACATCAAACACGTGCATAATAATGAGGTCATGTTTTTTATTTTCGTGACATCATTTGATGCTTTTCATGTTATTTAGTGATTTAATATCGTTTATTTTCAAAATTAAGAAGACAATGATGGGATAAATAGAATACTAGGTAAGTGTTGAATACAGATACGTTTATTTGCTCGGCACGAAAACTGAAAAGCCTCGCCAAGGCTCGTGGTTTAGGTTTTCTAAGCCTCGCTAAATAAACTTATCTGTATTCAACACTAACCTAGTATTCTCTATGTACAAGGGAGTCAAATCAGAGAAAGGACATCAACAGGTGTGTATATTTCAAGGGTTGAGCGTGAAACTGTTGTATCTGCTTAACATTTTTATATCAGATACAATAGTTTTGCCCTCAACCCTCGAAAAAAAAAATTTAATTACCAAAAAAAAATCTTTCATGCTCAACCCTCAAATTTACTTCATTTTTTTTATTATTAAAAAAAAATCAATAAACAAATTATATTAGAAAAGGAAATAAATAAAAAAAAGTAAATCATATAAAATTAAACATGAGAGTTAAAGTACTATGAAAGGGAAGCAAATTTTGTGAGAAAAAGAAAAAGAAGAAGAAAAATTTCATACAACACGAACACTTGCATTACGCTGCTAACAGCAATGTTAGGGATTCCAGTTCAACAAAACGACAACAATGACATAATCAGAACTTAAAATAATAATTTTACCGCAGAATTTCTAACTTTAGGTATACCCTCTTGTTTCAGACTCAAAGTTCAAGTCACAGGAGATGACCAGTTCAGATTCCAGCATGGGAAATGTGTCGACGGATCAGAGCAGAGCGTCTGAAATGTCAATCAATGAAAAGCTCCGAAGCACCAGTGTCCTGGACTTCAGTGCGTCTAAAGCCCTGAATTGGCTGGCGAACGCTACCCTTCCCAGAAAAATGAGCTCGGCTGAAGATATTGGCAAAAAGAGTCGAGTAACCGAATCGACCAATCAGATTACAGAGTCTAGCTGCTCTGCCAATCAGGTTTCTGGGTCGTTCTGTTTGAATAATAACTCAGAGGTGGAAGCCGAAGTGTTCAGGTCATCGAAATTTGAACTTTCCGAGGCCTGTAAACTATTGTACAAGGATGCCAAAATGTCCGTTATAGACTGTGACCCGATTATTTCACAGGCGGAAAGCTTCCGGTCGAGTCTCAGCAGCCAGACCGGTTTTACGTCGCTTTTCTCCACAATGGCTGCCAGATTAGGTGAAAATTTTGTGTCCCAATCGAGGCTAAGTGATTCCTCAGTAAGCCAGTGTCTGACATCATCGATGACATCATCAGCTTCGAGCCTCGTGACTCGATTAACTGGAATAAAGCTGGGAACCAGTCCGAAGGTGTACAAGAAAGGTAACTGGGGGGTTTTGAAGAATTTATGCACTGTATTTGGGCCATTGCGTTATATGGGCTTATAAGAAACAATAGTTGTAATCTGCAGAATGTTTATTGAAGAAATAATTTTGATTTAGAGTTCTTTATCAGCTAATAAACAGCGATTTGGAGTTCTGATGAGTATGACTAAAATCACGAGGGCGTTAATGTGAAAATTAGTTCGATTCGTACATGACAACATTTTCCGCAATTACAATGCAAACTATGTGTTACAGTTTCGGAACTATTTTTCGGGTTATTTGCGGGTAGTTTAACATCGGTAAATTTTGTTCTTTGATTATATAAAACTCTACCAATGTTATGATCAATGTTAATTCTGCATTATATGGACTTATAAGAAATGACACTTGGGTACTCAAGTGTATTCATTCAGTTTTTATAGCATTTTGAATTTATTTCGGCTTATATGAAATGACAGTTGTGTAATGGAGAATTTACAGCATTTTGCATTATATGAGGCGCATCGTTGGAAAACCAGACTTAATGCATGCGCGTAAAGTGTCGTCCCGGATTAGCCTGTGCAGTACGCACAGGCTAATCCGGGATGGCACTTTCCTCTTTTATGGTATTTTCTGTTTTAAGGAAGTCCCTTCTAAACATAAATCCACTGTAGGTGGAAAGTGCCGTCCTGAATTAGCCTGTGCGGACTGCACGAGCTAATCCTGGACGACACTTTACGCACATGCATTAAGTCCGGTTTTCCCACGACGCGCCTCATATGGGCTTATAATACCCAGTAATTGGGCTACAGTTAGGTTACAGAAAATGTTGAAATAAAATTTGGGGCATTTTACCCTGCATGGGCTTATTAGAAATAAAAGTTACATGTAGGTTAAAGGGACTGAACTCCTGATGGTCCAATCTAAAAAACTTATTGTCTTACATAATTGCATACAACCCATTAAAAAATTAGACACGTATGTGTTTATTTACCTTAATAACAATGATTCAATATAGTTTTCTTCCTTTTTGCTGTCCTAAAATCTTCAGCGTCTGCGTCTCTTCAGCATCTGCAGACGCTATAACCAATCGAGTAATTTAAAACTAGCGCCGTTTATATTTAGGATAATCATGTGGCAGTTTAGTTTTGTTAAGTCGCCCATGCGCACACTTAAATCAGGTGCATGTATTGGGGGAAAGCCGCAGTATTTTTAAATCCAGAATATTGGGTTCAAGAGAAGTGTAAGCTTATTAAACTTCTATTTTTCCATGAAATATACAGTTTATGACAGTATTAGACTGTGTTCTATACAAATAGTGATGGTTTTACACATGGTTTTTACCGTTTAGGCATTACTACAACAAAACACACATTTTATGCTCATATGGGTCCAGTTTCTCGAAAATTCTGTATTAAATGCAGAAAAAATATGGTGCCAATACCCCAGCGTTTAATACACATGAAATGCGTATTAAATGCACTTTTTCGAGAAGGGTAGCTTAAAGTTTGGATGGCTCGAAGTGTCCTTGCTGGTCCCTGGGACTTCGAGTCATCGTGAGTCGACTGTAGTCCCTTGGTTTAAACAAATATTGGCAATAGTGTATCCCTTATCGAAAAAGTGTATTTAATACGCATTTAATGTGTATTAAACTCTGGGGTATTGGCACCATATATTTTCTGCATTTAATACGCGTTTAATACACTTGCAAATGCAGAAAAAATACACTTATTTCAGAAAAGTGTATTTTTTTCTGCATTTTTCCTGCATAAACACACTTAAGTGCATTTAAAGTGTATTTTTCTCCTTGAAAATTTCACTTAAAAAAAATAAATACACTTAAGTGTATTTAAAGTGTATTTTAAGTGTATTTTCTAGTGCATTAATAAACTTTTTTTGAAAAAAAAAGAGGACAAAAACTATACACTTAGTATACTTAAAGCATATTTAATGCGCATTTAATGCAGAAAAAATAAGGTGCCAATACCGCAGCATTTAATACGCTTATTCGAGAAGAGCTTGGTATACAAAAATATTGGCAATTATAGTGTATTGCAATTGGATAATAGTCACACAAATTGCCTTGGATTCGAAAGTGTACAGACTCTAAGTGCATGAACTAAAAAACACTTCTTTATTAGTACCTATGCGAATTCCACATATTTTCTTTTGCAGGCGTTACTGAATATCCATTCATAGCGGAAACCAAGGAAACTGCAGAAGGTCAGCAAGACAAACAAAACACAGTGACAGCTACCCCCGAGGCAAGCAAGACTGTCATTGACGCCGTTCCTAGCTTTGCAGACGTGAAATTACGGGAAAAGAAGCCGGACACCCAGGCAACTGAAAACCGCAATAAACGAGTTTCCTTCGACATCGTTAACTTGTTCGACAAACTTCTACTGCCATCTGCTTCCAAATCTGACGTCAAATTAACGCCGAAGCCCGTAAGTAAAATTCCTGTTCCTAAACATAGATGGAGCTGGAATTTTGGGATTTCTAAACCGTCTGCTAGCAGGGCACAGTCCAGCAATGTTTTACCGAAGGCTTCTACTGACACTGATCTTAAAAAGGGAAACCAATCAAAAAAACTTTCTAAAGTTGGTGCTGATTTGCAGCAGAAAAATGAACATTTTCCTAAAACTGGCTCCAAAGTTACAAATGGCAATAAGCAAACTAAGGGAAGTAAGTCATCACAGCCTAAGTCATCAGGAGTTAGTGCTCCTCCCAAACCACCTAGACTGGTTCAATCTGACACTGAAAGAGTTACCAGTCCACCTCAAAAAAGCAAAAATACTACAACATTGTAATCTGTTTTTGTTACTTAATTATGTCACATAATGTTTCTTCATTACATGAATTACTTCATTACATTAAACATGGACTGTGTTGTGAGAAAGGAAACCTATGTGCATAATATCTTAATCATAATTTTCATGTGAGTGTCATAATTTTCTTCTTTGTAGTTTTTGGGGTCATGTGCCCAAAATAGTTCGTGCAATGCTGATATGTGAAAATGAGTTTAATATTGTCACTGTTATTAATTTAAATAACATCTATTTATAATATAATATTGTGTGTATTAAAATTAATGATTTATTATTTATAATGCATTAATTTGTACTTGGTCCATTTCTTCAAACCTTCAGTGGCAGTTATTCTAATAGCTGTTAAAGCTTTAATTAAGTATTTTGAAAAGCCAATTTCAAATCATTAAAATGAATTTACAGTGAATAAATCTTCATTATTCATTTATAAAGGCATTTTGAATAAAAGAGACTTTTATAAATATTTGTATTAAATGTTAAAATTAATTTGCTTTGAATTTTTGAAAAACTGGGCTGGTATGTTTAACGAATCTTAGTCGAAAGTTAAGAAAATTTTTAAAATTCTCAATTTGTGGCGCGTCATGAGAAAACCGGTCTTAATGCATGTGCGTAAAGTGTCGTCCTGAATTAGCCTGTGCAGTCCGCACAGGCTAATCCGGGACGGCTTTTTCCGCTTTTATGGTATTTTCTGTTTCAAGGAGGTCTCTTCTAAACATAAATCCACTGTAGGCGGAAAGTGCCGTCCTGGATTAACCTGTGCGGACTGCACAGGCTAATCCGGGATGACACTTTACGCACATGCATTAAGTCCGGTTTTCCCACGACACGCCTCATTTAATTATTGGATTTTCTGACAAAGTAATGCATTTCTGGAAGATTTTGACACTTAGTTTGCAATATAATTCAAAGTGTATTAATATCTAGCATGAGTTATGCAAATGTTCCAAAGCATAGTGTTTTAAACACCAATTCTAATTTTGACTTATGGTCAACTTAAGTTAAGAATGGCTTAAGAATCTTTATAAATATAGGCCCAGGACCTTGTAATATTTTCATGTCATTCATTTAATGGTTTAATTTGCAGACAATAATAGAGAATACATATTATAATACGTAATATAATATCAATGCTTTTGGCTTGTTGAATGTAGAAGAAGCCATGTAGCCCAAAAATTTACTAACAACTTTCGCATTTAACCAAATTTCATTCCAATAAATGTGTCAAATAATAGCCACAGTTAATGTCTTTATGTCAAATATATATTTGTAAGAACACCTAAACATATTTGTGGCGTGTTGTTGGAAAACCGGTCTTAATGCATGTGCGTAAAGTGTCATCCCGGATCAGCCTGTGCAGTCCTGTGCACAGGCTGATCCAGGACGGCACTTTCCGCCTAAAGTGGATTTATGGTTAGAAGAGACTTCCTTGAAATAAAAAATACCATAAAAGCGGAAATTGCTATCCCCAATTAGCCTGTGCGGACTGCGCAGGCTAATCCGGGACAATACTTTATGCACATGCATTAAAACGGGTTTTCTTACGACATGCCTCACATTTATTTTAGGCAAACGAGGAACTACGTATAGAAAGGTGTATGCATAACACATTTGTCTCCCCTTTTACGAAGGTTTTGGACACCATTTTAGGGTTTGGAATAGTGATTTTCATGTTCTTTGCATTTTTCAGAACAAGGCAGGAAAAAGTTATGAAAATGTAAATGATAAAACGACTATTCAATTTCAGTTGAACATTGTGTAAAGATAGTCATTAGTTGTATTGCTTTGCTTTGTTTACAGTCACCACAGTTTTAAAGGGACCCGTTCACAGATTAACGATTTGACAATTATTAGCTCACCTGAGCACGAAGTGCGCGGTGAGCTTTTGGTATAGGGGACCTCTCCGGCGGCGTCCGGCGTCAATGTGCCGTCAGCTATTTGGACCATTATCACGATAAAAACTACATTTTTTATTCAATCTTGACCTAACTTACACTTATGTAAGACCATAAAATCCCAGATGGGATTGTTATTGGGTCAGATCACACCAGTAACACCAGAGTTATTGCCCCTTTTTCATGCAAAAAAAGTGCAAAAGTGCCCTTTTCCAACGTATAGACTTTATTTTCCATTCCAATCTTAACCAAACTTTCACAGTTTGTGTATAAACATCAGATCTCAGCAGACGTCAAAAATGGGCCAGATCGTGTTTCAAACACCAGAGTTATTGCCCTTTGTTAATTAAAAAAATGTACAAAAATGACATTATTCAGGATAGAGACTTCATTTTTCAGCCAATCTTTACCAATCTTGCACAGTTTGTCTATGACCATAAGATTAAAGGTGAAGTCGAATATAAGCAAGATTGGACCAGAAACACCAGAGTTATTGCCCGTTGTTTGTGAAAAACATATGCAAAAATGGACCTTATGCAGGATAGAGACTTAATTTTTCATCCAATCTTCAACAATCGTGTACAGTTTGTCTATAAACGTAAGACTACAGGTGAAGAGGAATATAAGCATGATCGGGCCAGAAACACCAGAGTTATTGCCCCTTGTGTTTGGAAAAAAACATCAACAAGTTATCAATGATTGGCTTGCACACACGATTTTTTATTCAATGTTGACCAAACTTACACAGTTTGTTCATGACCATAAAAATTGATTAATAAAGTTTGATTTCCAACAGTTGCAAAACTTGCATGCAGTTATTTGTACATGCAAATTGATGTCTTTAGAGCCTGCATTAACATCATTTATCATTATTGGAAAGAAAATTATCAAAGAAAAATTAAAACTTTACCTTATAGCACAGCCATTGCAATTATCACATTGCAACTAGTTTTCCAAAACTGTTTGCGAAAAAGACATCACAATCTACTGTTTGTTCATTTTTCAGAACTGTCAATGACTTAATGAAAAAGGGTCAGGTAAGAATATGGAGAAAAATGATTTGAGAACCATTAGCAAAAACATGCACATCCACTACCCAACTCATACTTTAGTGAGCCCATTGCACTTACCGATGTTTTAAATCAAAATTGATCCTACCCCCACTGTGTATTGCTCAGATACCTTAATTTTCAAACCTGTCACAACAGTATGGTCTTCATCTGTACCAGTTCTCAGGTTTGCGCTTTGGGCCATCATGGCCCTCTTGTTTAACTTTTTGTCACCGATTCCAAAAATAAAAGAACAGTGTATACGAGGGAGCAAAATAACACTATGGTTCTTGAAATATACTGTACTGTAAAAACCGTTTCGATTGTCAGTAATCATCAGTTGAAATTGATAAAATTATAAATTGTTTGTAAACCTAAACGATGGAATAATTTGGATTGTTTTTGTTGTTTTCGTTGAAACTGTTGACATCACGTGGAACACTTACATGAAGTCAATAATGCAGAATGAAATATAGAAATCGAAATGTCCGAGAGGTTACGGCGATAGCCTTTTAATCCGGAGGTCCCGGGTTAAAACCCTGGTGGGACCAAATTTTTTTTTTTTTTTTCTAAATACTTTTCTTGTTATTATACTTGAGCTTTTTAGTTCCGATGCTTAAATCTGTCAAGTTAAGGCATTTAATGGCATACTTCAAAAAATGCGAACATCTGTGAACAAGTACCTTTAAGACTCCTTTGCATATACCATTTCCTTAGTAAACCCCATTAATTATTTGTTTATTTATCCAATCCTTTTTTTACACATATGGTGTTGGCATACTAGAAAATATATCATTCATGTATACAAAAATTTTGATATTAGCTGTACTACCAGTATATAGTTGGGTTTTGGGAAAAGGAAATTTCTAGCCCTAGCAAATTTATATTATCGTAAATGTTTTATGTAACAACTTAAGGTTTGATGTTAGAACAAAACATGTCAATAAAATCTTCCAGGAAATACCAGTTTCAAGTGAATAACTATTTCTTTGATATCACATTGACTTCGTAAGGATTCTGTACTTTAACATTCTTTAACATTCTTTGTGTATAATGTATAATATTATATATTATGACTTATTATTGTGTGAAAGATTATTTGTGAAAAATGGCAAAATGTGTTCCATAATAATGTGAATGTATTTAAATGACTTTGTAAGACACTATTATGTGAAGTTAGAATGAGACATCAAACATGTAATAAACTGATTTTTAAACCAATGTTTTATATACCATTAACTGTATGAAAATTAAAGATTTTGCAAATTCATTAGTGCAGTGGACATCTGACTTCATGACTACATCAATGAACTTGATTTTACCACAATACTGTATTTTTGTATGCACCAAAACAATTTTCACAATAAAATAGGACCATGTTCATGCATGCATGGACACAGTTTTTCAGGAAAGTGAAAACCATCAAAGACAAAATGTTTTAAAGGAAAAAGTAAAGAAAACATGCATAAAATACTGCAAATAATCTGTGAATTCAACAAACATACTTAACCTTCATGAATTGCTCAGTAATATATGAGCCAAGAAATATAGCAGGCCCATTCTATGTTTGATGTCTTATTCTAACATCACATAATGGAGTTTTTTGTGTACTCTTATTTAGGAAAAGAAAATCTTGAATGCATTAACCATTAAGTTAAACCTCAATAAAAATTGTGAAGTTGTGAAAAACTAATCACATATAATATGTACAAGTGGTCAGTAATTTGAGAAATATGCTAAAATGTTACTTTTTTTTTCTTCATTCATTGATGCAAATACATAGCTTACCCATGGTTGAAAATGTGGTTTTGTCTGTTGGTCTTTGACAATAACATTAGAGGTAATATTTTATTGTCTGTTAGTTGAATGTCTTTGTAAAATTTTTAATGTTAAAAATGATGTGAATATTATTAAAACTGTTTAAATTGGTTAGTGTAGTTACTGTAAGTTAATTTTTTATTGGCTGCAATTATTTTGAAATTTATATAAACTGCCATTTCATTGGATGTTGTGAAACTATTGAATGTTATACATGTTTTTATTGGTTGATATATTTAGCTGAACTTTCATTGGATGCATTTGTGATGTAGGGACAATTTTCATTGGTGGATTATATTTAGTGCATTACATTTGTTGTGATAGGAGAAGAAACTGTGTTTATTTCATGTGAGCAACTTGTAACTGTGTGTTAAACATTGTCTTCTTTCTGTGATGTAAGATTGATAACAATGGCCTCATATTCAACAAAACTTAAAATAACTTCATTTATCACATGCTATACCTTGTCTCCCGTGTAATACAACCATTATTACGAATATTACTGTCTAACACATGTGTAAGATAACATTTTGAGCGTTTTCATTGGCTACATATTCTTTGACTGACCAATCGCATGACGTTACTTTGGTGAAATGACGTCGTCAACATTATATGACGTCATGCCAATACACAACTTTTAGGATTTATCTACATGTTTTGGTAAAATTAGACTTTTTTTCGTTTAAAATCATGTGATAAAAAAGATCTGACACTCGTCATTTCATACCATATTTTATTAAACTCTCCAGGAAATTCATTAGTAAGCTCGCCAAAGGCTCGCTTACTAACAAAATTCCTGATCTCATTTAATAAAATATGGTATGAAATGACAACTCGTGACAGATCCTGTATGTACAGTATAGTTAAAGTGAATCAAATATGTTACTAGCTGCCACGGAGTCAACATTTTCTATAAACGCCATTACTTTGCGCATCTACCCAGAGTTACGCGAAGTGGAAGTGATGCGCGCTTTGAAATCAAGCAGATACTTCGATTGCTGATGCCATTACTTCTCAAATAAGCGTATTAAATGCTGCGGTATTGGCACCGTATTTTTTCTGCGTTAAATGCGCATTAAATACACGTTTTGTACACTAAGTGTAATTTTTCTTTGTTTATTAATGCACTAGAAAATACACTGAAAATAAACTTAAAATACAAATATTAGTGTATTTTTTGAAGAAAAAGTGCATTTTTCATGGAGAAAACTACACTTTTAATGCTTTTAAGTGTAATGCAGGAAAAATGCAGAAAAAATACGCTTTATTTCTTTAATGAGTGTATTTTTCTGCATTTTCAAGTGTAATAAACGCAGAAAAAATATGGTGCCAATACTGCAGCGTTTAATATGCATTAAATGCGTATTAAATACACTTTTTCAAGAAGGGTATGTGATGCGTAGACTATATCTGACAATATCGTCAAAATACCATGAATCCCGAAATATGTTTGTTTCGCCAGTGCCGTACTGTATAGATCTATAGCCTTCTAGGCAAGTATTATTTTGGCGGCATAAACATTTTATGTTATAAGTCTTATTTAGACAAAATTTTACATTTTATGCTTTTATCCGTTAATACACTGTTGTATAAGTCTACTGTGACTTAAGTCTTTATTGTGCAATACAGTTTAATATATATGCTCTGTTCTTAAGATACCGTTCCTCTTAATGACACTATGAAATCATACTTGAAATACATTTGACCATACTCATTTTTAAAACATTAAATATTAACAAAATATCTATCTTCAATGTCAAAATACAAAATCTGTAAAATCTCACTTTTATAAACAAATGACAGCACTCAGAACAGGTCAACCATAACGCTCTCCAATAAAAAACAAAAACGTCTTTTTATACCGTTTCTTGTCTTTGTTTGGGTATGATGTCATCAAAGACTGGTGCACGCGCTATTGTTCTTTACTTGAGCAATTTATTTTAATATGAATTTTAATGAAATTCTTTTCAGTTTAAGTTTGAACATTGAGTGGATATCGATGGAAAAGAGGTACTAGCACTGTTGTTAAACTCAAGACCAGAATATGAAAGTATCGTATTAAATACGTGATTATTTTGCTGATTTAACATGATTTTGTGGCTTGTATTTACTGAAAGACGATGTCTGCATAAAAGCATATATTTCCGGATTGTCATGATTTCGAAAACGCTGTTATTCTAGAGTAACTTGCGAAGAAATGGTATCTAAGATAGGACGGTATCTGAAGAATAAGGGACATTCTACTTAAATTTAAGTATATTTGTGGCACGTCCTGGGAAAACCGGACTTAATGCATGTGCGTAAAGTGTTGTCCCGGATTAGCCTGTGCAGTCCGCACAGGCTAATCCGGGATGGCACTTTCCGCCTTTGTGGTATTTTCTGTTTCAAGGAAGTCTCTTCTAAACATAAATTCACTGTAGGTGGAAAGTGCCGTCCTGGTCTGCACAGGCTAATCCGGGACGACACTTTACGCACATGCATTAAGTCCGGTTTTCCCACGACGCGCCACATTTGTACTCAGCTGACATTATGGATAAGCTAAACTTCGTTATCTCGAAGTCAAGTTGAAGTTTTTGCGTCTTTTGAAGGAGTAAATGGTCCTGTTCATTTCTTTTCAGTGTATGTATGTACAGTGTATGTATGTATGTATGTATGTGTATGTGTATGTGTGTATGTATGTACAGTGACCATTTTCAAGTAAGAATTATGACACTTTGAACCTAACACATTTGAGTATGACGAAGTATATATCTATATATGACTTGACTTTGAGGTAACAAAGTTTAGCTGAAAAGCATGGACAAATGGTTGTGAAACTTGAGATTTGGGTTGTGTTTTGATATTGCTGCACTAAATAATGTTGGGCCATTTTTAGGGTTGAATTCTGATCTACCAATCAGAATTTAAATAAATGGCCCAAAGTTATTTAATGAAAGTAAAGAAGAGATCTTACCCAAAGAAAATAAAGTAATGCAACGGTTAAATTGGGCGAATTAATAAAAGAAGCCAAAAGCAAAACTGTTTTATTTAAAGAAAAGTTAAAAGAAAGGACAAAAAAGATGCAAATATATATTTGAACACTAGTTTTACTGGAATTTGCAGAAATACATTTAGGTTCAATTTAAATCATTTCTATTGATTAGCTTCAATTTTAGAGATATTTTGCATTTACATGTATTGACCATGACAATATATTTGTGTCTGTCTCAATTCTAGTCAAAGTCTCAATACGGTTTATCATCTTTACATTCAGTTCACAAATATACATATTTGTCAAGAAAAAACATTGTATTTATTTCAGTATTTATTGTTTTCAGTAATGTTATTGTTACAATTATGTTGCCACAGAATTTCTGTATATAATCGGTGCATAATTTATTTGTTCTTCTTTCCCCATCTTGTGTGATAGTTATGTTGTGTATTTCTTTCTGTTGTTCATGCAATTTGTCATCTATATTATCTTTCTCATCTGTATTATGGGAATTTTAAAATCCTTTTGTTGTTTACTTGCTTTATTGCAGTTGTACTGATTTTTTTTTGCAACTCTAAATATTTCCAGATTTACTAAAAAGTTTATTTTATAATTATGAAATTTTATCCTTTTGATTTTAACCAATGTCAACACACTTGATTTTAAATAACAAATAGTTCAAACTTGTGTTATTTGTAGGAACTTTTGTCTGAAATTATTTCAAAATTCTGGACTTCCAATAATCTAAGCTATGTGTGCATCTTTTTTGTTTCCTTATATAAATAAGTTTTCAGCTGATTTTAAAGGGACTATGTCAACGAAAAGGGCCTCAAGGGGTAATTTCTTTGAAAAATCTGAAATTAAGATATTAATAATGGCATATTATAACAGTTAAAATAACGTACATATAACGCGAAAATAGTTTTCGCATTCTGAGATAAAAATCAATTTATATTATGTGTTGTGTTTGTTTGGCCCTTTTCGTGTTTACATTTTCACATCAGAATTGTGAGCATGTTGTATAAACGTAGTTAACACACCATTCCTTGCAAAGTAGAATAGCGCGGTTGATTAAAGCGCTGCCTACTGTCGTTAACTTTGTACGGCTCCTAAGTCGTGAGTTCGAGACTCGCTCGGGATTTTAATATTTCAATAATTTTGCCATATTTTTTTAATCAGATATCTCATTACGTATTATATTATTTATATTTATTTAATGTACATTTCTTAGTATAGCACATTTGTATTATCTTATATAATTTATATGTATTATCTTATATCATTTATATGTATTATCTTATATAATTTATATGTATTATCTTACATAATTTATATGTATTATCTTATATAATTTATATGTATTATCTTATATAATTTATATGTATTATCTTATATAATTTATCGTGCAGTTGGAAACCATTTCTTCGTTGACAAAGTCCCTTTGAATGTTTAAATGTACGTGTTCATAGTATTATAATACCGGTACTTGTGTACCGCTTGTGTACCAGTAATAAATAGATATAACTGGTATTATAATACCGGTACTTGTGTACCGCTTGTGTACCAGTAATAAATAGATATAACTGGTATTATAATACCGGTACTTGTGTACCGCTTGTGTACCAGTAATAAATAGATATAACTGGTATTATAATACCGGTACTTGTGTACCACTTGTGTACCAGTAATAAATAGATATAACTGGTATTATAATACCGGTACTTGTGTACCAGTAATAAATAGATATAACTGGTATTATAATACCGGTACTTGTGTACCACTTGTGTACCAGTAATAAATAGATATAACTGGTATTATAATATGAAAAGAATGTGCTGTTAAGTTATATCAGCAGGATATGGTGTCAGATTTATTTAAATTATTGGTGTAGAATCAATTACATATTAAATAGACCATTGCTGTAAAGATCAGTGTGGGAATTAATGTAAAATCAATGGAATATTACATCAACTCATGAACAGTCATGTATGTTGTAATATGAAATAAATTAATAATAATTAATTTTCATTGGTGCTATATGTTTGTCACACAACAATACTAAATAAATCATCCGATAAAATATTAAAGTTTATGAATTTGTAATCAGCATTTTACATAATTGTTAGTGAAATGTTTAATAACGATCGTTATTGGTTACTTATACAAAATACCATGTTTGTTTTGAACATAGATCGGTCTCTGATTGTTTAGTATATTTTTGAAGTATGTGTAGTTAATTGAATTTGTTTTAAAATATAATTATTGAACTATAATTACGTCTGCGGGTATAATCGCGATGACAACGCTAATTATGTTGTTAGTGATGCTGTATTTCGTACGAGCATGTTTATCAAAGTATAAATTATAAACAATCGTATTTTATTCGAATATTGGAATATTCATTCGAAAGGGCAGTAACATATTTGAATACCTATTTTGGTGTTTGTTGACATCCCTATTTGAAACTTGTTCAGTTGAAGGGGCATACTGATGGTATTTCCCATAAATATTAGACGCATATTAAACAAAATAATTTTCTATTATCCTTTCTCGAATAAGCGTATTAAAAGCTGCGGTATTGGCACCATATTTTTTCTGCGTTAAATGCACATTAAATACACTTTAAGTAAACTTTCTGAACTTTTTCTGCAGTAAAACAAAAAGTTTATTAATGTGCTAGAAAACACACTGAAAATACATTTTAAATGCATTTAAGTGTATTTTTTGAAGAAAAAGTGCATTTTTCATGGAGAAAAATACACTTTAAATGCATTTAAGTGTGTTAATGCAGGGAAAATGCAGAAAAAATACACTTTTTTTCTTTAATAAGTGTATTTTTTCTGCATTTTCATTGTATTAAACGCGTATTAAACGCAGAAAAATATGGTGCCAATGCCGCAGCATTTAATACGCATTAAATGCGTTTTTAATACACTTTTTCGAGAAGGAATATTTTCAGGTAGCAGCAATATAGCATTAACAAAATTATATTCAAAGACGAAAAATCGTGTTTGGAAATCACGGTTTCACTAGGATTCAAACTTGATATACTTGCACAATTGCGCACTTCAGTAAACAAAAATTCCCTATTCTGTGCAGCATTTATGCCCATACGCGTAACAGTACGTCATGTACATTCATTCTTATTGATTTTACTACTACTACTTATATTCCTGCATGCCATTCATGACCACTCTTTAAAGTTATATATGTTTGTTATATGTTTATATATGGGTTTTTTAATAAGCACTGCAATCATATTTAATAATGCTTAAATATTAATTCTCTGTACAATGAACGTTACTTCGCAAATGTTTTTGTCGCTGTGACGTCCATAAGCTCCTTTAAGAGTTGTGGACATGTTTATTTAACAGTGACAAAACTATTTTCCTTTGCTCGCAGCTTGAGTTTCGCTTTCGTTAACCCTTTGGTTAAACCTAAAGGAAGTCCATATTTACGTTAAAGGGACTGAACTCCAGATGGTCCAAGGCCGGGCCCGGCTTGCTCAGTTGGTAGAGCGCTGGGTTACAAATCCGAGGATCGCGGGTTCGAATCCCAGCCCGGCCACAAAACTTGCGTGGGGATTGGTCATGAAATTATTTCTACCGCCATTCTCCCCCTACCTCTGATTCAAGTAAGGCAGTTGTCAGTTAAGTAACTATGTGCACTTAGTACTGGTAAACCAGCTTACCCAGGAAAAGTGTGAGTAGGTTAACTGACTGCTGTTTTATGACTGAAATACTGTTGAATACGGCGAAAAAATCCAAAAAAAAACAAACTCAGATGGTCCAATCATTATAACGAAAGAACATTATCACAAATACACGATTTTCTTACATAATCGTATAGAACACATTTTAGAATTAGACACGTATGTTTTTATTTACCTGAAAAAAAATATTTTATATAGTTTTCGTCCTTTTTATGGTTTTTATGGTTCTGAAATCTATAGCGTCAGCAGACGCTATAATCTACCAGTAATTTAAAAATAGTGCTGTTTATATTTAGGATAATCATTTGGCAATTTCGTTTTGTCGAGTCGCTCATGCGCGCACCTGAAAACAGGTGCATGTATTTGGGAAAGTCGTGGTATTTTTAAATTGGGAATACCATGTTCAATGAAAGTGCGAGCTAACTCAAATTCTATTTTTAATGAAATATACAGTTTGTGACAGTATTTGATGGTGTTCTGTACAAATAGTGATGGGTTTACGCATGTTTTTAGCGTGTAGGCATAATTTCATTTGCTGCCTATCTGGAGTTCAGTTCATTGTCCATTCACATTGATATGGTTTTAGTTTGCCTAACAGAAAACTTGTTTTTTGTTTAAAAGCTCATTTTAACTTTCGGAGCTGAATGTTCAAAAGGCATTTTTCTGTGCTGCTAAACTATGTGTTGTACTGCATTCAAAAAATGCTTTATAAATATTAACAGTATCTGCATGTTTTGAATTTTGTTAACTATGTTTACATGGCTTGAGTTCTTGACCTACCGGTAAGTGTTTTGTACGAATTGAATGTAATGTAAGAATTCCTTAAATATTTTGAAATTATTCTTAAATATGACTTAGTTTTCGATGCAAAATTATATTTGATCTAGTCAGACTAAAATATTATTCAGATTCTTCTAGTTATGATTGCAGCCAAAGAACCATATTTATTTAATGTCACTGAATTTGATTTCGTATATTCACCATTCTAGTCCTCGCTGTTCATACTGCCTTGAGCAACTTCCATTGGCCCATGGTACATGTACATATGAGGCCCGTCGTTGGAAAAATGGACTAAATGCATGTGGGTAAAGTGTCATCCCGGATTAGCCTGTGCAGTCTGCACAGGCTAATCCGGGTCGGCACTTTCCGCTTTTATGGTATTTTCTGTTTCAAGGAAGTCTCTTCTAAACATAAATCCACTGTAGGTGGAAAGTGCCGTCCTGGATTAGCCTGAGCGGACTGCACAGGCTAATCCGGGATGACACTTTATGGACATGCATTAAGTCCGGTTTTCCCATGACGCGCCTCATATATACATGTACCCAGTATGTGTTTGGCTGTTTTCAGTCTGATTTTCTGCAAACAAACATTTTGTGTGAACATAACTGCAGATTAACATTATTATTATTATTATATAATTAAGATATTCTGAAAAATACTGTTAATGGTACTAAAAAATTACGTGATTTAAAAAAAAATGACATTTTCATATTTTACCGGGTTTTTTTAACTTTGTCTTAATTGTTTGTCATTGCATTATTTTTTCAGGTGTTTTTGTTTACAGAATGCTAAATCTATTTGTTGAACATATTTGTCCTTCATTACAACTGTCACCCATGAGTATATGTTTTATTGTTGATGAAAAGTTTATCATTTTATTGCCTTTAGATAACTACATGATTTTGTGTTCATTACATGCAATCATATTATAAGACATTGTGAAAATGTTTATGGTATTCTAAACTGTTTCTTTTACAACTTTTGAACACATTTTGTTGTTGTTTATCACCAGACCTGTATTGTAAAATTTCTTAAATTCATCCTAAACTATTTTAAAATATAAAGCTTTTTTTTCAATATCACCATAGCCACTTTTACCAGTTATTTTTTTAGCTCACCTCAGCACAACGTGCTCATGGTGAGCTTTTGTGATCGCCTTTTGTCCGTCGTCCGTTGTGAATTGTGATCGTTCGTCATCAACATTTACCTTGTGAACACTCTAGAGGCCACATTTAATGGCCAGTCATCATGAAGCTTGGTCAGGTCATTTGTCCCAATGATATCTTGGCCGGGTTTGAAAATTGGGTCATGTGGGGTCAAAAACTAGGTCACTAGGTCAAATTGAAGAAAAAGCTTGTGTTACTGGAAGTCAGATTCTTTGCCCAATCAACATGAAACTTGCTCTGAACATTTGTTCTAATGATATCTTGGCCGAGTTCGAAAATGGTTCCGATCCGTTGAAAAACATGGCCGCCAGGGGGGCGGAGCAGTTTTCCTTATATGGCTATAGAAAAAGCTTGTGAACACTCTAGAAGTCACAATTTTTGCCCAATCAACATAAAACTTGCTCAGAACCTCTGTTCTTATGATATCTCGGCCGAGTTCGAAAATAGTTCCGCTCCATTGAAAAACATGGCCACCAGGGGTGGGGCAGTTTTCCTTATATGGGTAAAGAAAAAGCTTGTAAACACTGTAGAAGTCACATTTTTTGCCTAATCAACATGAAACTTGCTCAGAACACTTGTTCTTATGAAAATTCAGCCAAGTTCGAAAATGGTTCCGGTCCGGTGAAAAACATGGCTGTTTTCCTTATATGGCTATAGGAAAAGCTAGTGAACTCTTTAGAAGTCACATTTTTAGCCCTATCTTCATGAAATTTGGTCAGAACATTTGTCCCAATGATATTTCGGATGAGTTTGAAAATTGGGTCATATGGGGTCAAAAACTAGGTCACTAGGTCAGATTGAAGAAAAAGCTTGTTAACACTCAATAAGTCAGATTTTTTGCCCAATCTTCATGAAACTTGGTCAGAACATTTTTCTTAATGATATCTTGGCCGGGTTCGAATCTGGGTCATGTGGGGTGAAAAACTAGGTCACTAGGTCAGATTGAGGAAAAAGCTTGTTAACACTCTAGAAGTCACATTTTTTCCCCAATCTTCATGAAACTTGGTCAGATCATTTGTCCCAATGATCTCGCGACCGAGTTCGAATCTGGGTCATGTGGGGTCAAAAACTTGGCCACTAGGTCAAATTGAAGAAAAAGCTTCAATTTCAATATGTACTTCAAAATTTTGAATGTCTTTTGTCAATTATGTTTTTCAAACCATGATGATTAAGGCCGCATTTCCAGCAGTCCATATCAGTATATCCATATCCGTATAAAAATCTAACGCATGGAAAATTGTTCGACTTATGAAACTCAGGTAAGCGACCCAAGGCCATTTGGCCTCTTGTTGTATTTAATGAATAATTGTATTTGCTTTGTGAAAGTCAAAGTGCTTATAAGTAAATTTGAAAACATCAATTTATATAATAATTGTGCACATTTAATTCATGTTAAAATGGTAGTTGTAAAATTTGGCTTCTTTATAATATAATCAAAGTTATTTTGTCATTATGATAAAATGGTCTAAGATTATAATTATATAAACGCAGGTGTATTTATTTCCAAATTGTTCACATATTTATTTCATCGTTATTAACATATATTTACCAAAAATCAGGCAGATGTATTATTTGCATTGTTCACCTAATAAAGGCAGGTATATTTATTTCCGCGTTGTTCACATATATATTCAAATATTGTGAAATATTTGTGATGCTTCTTTAATTATTGTTTATTCCGTAGAATGTATTTATTGGTGTTTTGCTTAATGTTTTATTTCATGTCAGAAGGTAAATACTAATAAACTGGCTTACATTTGTTGTTGAACTTGTTTTGAATTTGAATCCCAGTCATAGTTCATTTCAGAGTGATCCTTTTTACAAGGATCCTTTTTAATCATGACCCTGTTTATCATCATTTTCATTCTCACCATGATATTTTCACCTTGATCCTTTTCGTTGTGATCCTTTTTATTATGATCATTTTCATCGTGATTCTTTTACAACATTTTTAGCTCACCTGTTATTGAACAGTTTTGTGAAGCAATTTTTCCAGTTGTCCCTTGCATTATTGTTCGATATACTACACATTTTTATTCTTTGGTGCAAAATGTTCACAATAAAACAGACCAATATTCATGCACACATGAAAACAGTTTTTCAGGACACAGAAAATTGTCCAATACGCAATAAGTTTCGAAGAAAGAGTAATCGGAAATGCAAATAACAAATCAGTATTTGTAAGAATTTAACAAACACGTCATCCTAATGAGTTGCCCAGTTATATGTGATAAGCAAAACAGGACAGGTCCATTCTGTTTGATGTTTTGATTCTAATTTTAGATTTATCGTTGAACTTGTTTTGAATTTGAATCTTAACCATGATCATTTTGTCGTTTTCCTTTAGCTCGTCTGGGCCCTTGTTCACAAAGCCCCTTACATGAATTTCTTAAAAGCATTAAATTCCCGAAATCTGTGGCTGGTTCAGTTAAAGTTTTTTATCTTGAATGGTTTTATTTTCGTACAAAATCAACTGTCAGATACTTTTTATTTCCACATGTTTAAAATATACACTGTTTGCAAGGAAATTATCATGTTTTATACCCCCACTTTCAAAGGGGGGGGGGGGCATATATATTTGCCCTTGTCCGTCCTTCTGTCAGGTTTTTGTGCCGCGCGTAACTCAAAAAGTATAACTGCTAGAGCAATGAAACTTTATAGACATATTCATCATGTGAACTTGTGCACCAGGGTATTTTGGTGCATTTTTTTTTCGATGTCAGCAGAATTACGGCCCTTTTTTATTAAAAAATATACATTTTTGGACTTGTGTCACGTGTAATTAGAAAAGTATAACTGCTAGAGTGATGAAACTTTATAAACATATTCATCAGCATGTAAACTTGTGCTGCTAGATAGAGTCATTGCATAGGTTTTGTGACAACCAGCGGAATGTGGGGGCCTCAGTGTCCTATGGACACATGTCCAGTTTCACTTAAATAGGACTTAAGTTAAGATTGTCCTTAAGCGCTTTAAGAATATTGCCCCCGAAGACGAATAGAGGGTACCTGTCCTGCGACTCCCGCCAACTTGGCTTAAACAGTAGCTGTAGTTTCATAACTGTTTATTAAAGCTCGAGTGTATCTAACGCCACGAGCTAATTGAGGCATTTTCGAGTCTGTTTCCTGGGTAGAACCAGTACTTGGTGTCTTGCGAGAAAGATCATGCAAATCCCCCCCCCCCAGTTAGGGATCGAAATCCCGATCGCAAGGCGGACACCACATCCATTCCATTTTGTAACTTCATTTGCACATATTGTATATACCGTTAACCACCAAAATCTTTGACAAATTCAATGATCGGAGACTGTTGTTATGCCCCCATAGGGAACTTCAGGGGTATAGAGTCATCGCATCGTCCGCGTGTCCGTCCGTCCCGCTTATTGTGCGGAGTATAACTCAAAAAGTATTGAAGGGATTCAAATGATACTTCATATAATGATAGAGGGCTTTGAGAGGATGTGTAGAGTACAAGGACCATAACTCTTTCTTCAATATTTACAGAGTTATTGCCTATGGCTTAGTTTTCTTGTGCAACGCATAACTTCAAAGTGTAATTTTCTTGTGCGGAAATAACTCTAAAAGTATTTAAGGGATTCAAATGATACTTCATTATAATGATAGAGGCCTTTGAGAGGAAGTGCAGAGTACAAGGACCATAACTCTTTCTTCTGTCATTCTTTCTTTCCATACTAGATTTCGTTAGTTCATTACAAGAAATTTGTAAAATGTAAAGCATGCCTTTTGAAGAAAACACCCCAAATATACGTCAAATTTCACCCTCGAAAAATTGCGGGGCAGCATACCCCCGGATCTTCCTAGAAAATATTTGCCTTGGTGCTTTTTCGTCCCTGGAGCCGGCCCTGTGATTCAGTATCATCATTATCAAAGCATCTTAAGTTAAATTTATCCTTATCCTTAAATGTGGAATTGTGCTCAACTGTATAATTCCATACAGAAACAGTTTTTCACTAAGTTATACTTGAAAATAATATCATTATGAAAATGTTATTGTAGGAATATCAACAACATATTAATCTGTTTATTAAGTAACGTAATATAATACATTCAAATTTTTTACTTAAGTGAAAATATTTAAGAAATGATTTAAGATGCTTTGTGAATACCAGCCGTGGTTATGTAGAGGATAAGTGTTGGATTATCGAATATAATTCACGAGTGATCATAGAAATGTATATTTTCGATGATCGCGATCGATAGAAAAGGGTCAAAATTTGAACAATCTATATTCTACCGAATGAACAATTTTTATTTTATGCTTAAAATTTGATATATAGGTTTTTTTTCGACTTTCCAGAGAAAAAGTAGTTCCATTATCAAAAAATTTATTTTTCACTGTTTTAAAACAGTGTATTACAAATTTGATTTTACTATTATTTCCCTAAAATTACCAGAAAACATAAAATAAAATACTTGTCTAGTACACAACATAATGTATACCGGTATACGATAAATTTATTCACAAAAAGAGCTAGAATAAAATGTACACAAGTTATACACAGTCATTGAAAATAATATAGGAAAGCACATTGTAAGTAAAGAAAACATATTGTTTGAAGGGACTGAAGATAGCAGTCAGGAAGTCGTGATAAATACTGATGAAAGATGATTATTGCTGCCGCTGATGATGACGACATCCTGGTGAAAGTTCAGTGCTGCTGATGATGATGATGGTGGTGATGATAATGATGATGGTGACATTGTGGTAAAAGTTCAATGATGTTGAGGATGATGATGATGATGATGGTGGTGGTGGTGGTGGTGATGATGATGATGATAATGATGATGATGATGAATTTGGTAGCAATACTATCCTACATTGACATAACTAATATAACTAACAACATATCGGATGATAGATAAATGAAGGAAGTATTAACCACATACAAAATCTCTTATAGGTATCTCCCTTGCTATTAGCGGAGCAGGGGGCACAAGTGTAACATTTGCAAAATGTTTGCATCATTTCACATACACCAATGCTGACATAATGCACCTATCAATGTTTTTTTCCCAGGGGGGAGCAGCAGGCATATATGGGGCTTTAGACTGAAAGCAATTCCCGACCGGCGGAAAGTTGACATTCCGAATGATTCCGGGTCCGATTTTTTAACCCGGTAATATAGGCACCCGGACCATTTGATAGACATATAGCATCTCCCACTGAGGGAATTTAGACAAACATGCTTGGTTCTAGGGTGGGGGATTAGACCTTAAAAAATAACATTTGTCAAATTTCCCTGGGTCAGCCCGCCGCTCCCTCCCCCCCAGGTGGAAAATATTGCCCGCCGCTCCCTCCCCCACTCCCCTACCCCCAGGTGGAAAATATTGATAGGTGCATAATATTTGTGTTCCGTGCATGTATTATGCACTTTTTATAGTTGTGTGTACACTGCTTACTCATTTTAAACGATGTTAATGTATGTATAATAATTATATAACTTCAGAAACAATTTGCTTTATATTATTTTCCAAAATAGATCATATTGACTTCCGGCAACATTTCATTGAACAATTACTGACATTTCTATTTTCATTATCAACTAAAACTGTTTACAGATATCAAAATGTACGTTTTAATAATTTCAGTAAGGACAATCAACTGCACAACGCAATTAATAAAAAAATCAATCAATTAATAAATCAATCAACCTGTATATAATATATGTAGAAAAGGCATATAATATATATATATAATATATGTAGGCAGCAGAATATTAAACAATGATAAATTGACCAATGAATAGGCATTTTACGAAGCACCAATCAGATAAAAGTCATCAAAAATACTGTCCAATGAAATATCGTTTTTGAGAGTATCAGTATACAGTGCAAATATCGTTTTTGTGCATCCAACTTCCCACAGCGATCTGCCTTGCTTTTAAACATAGCACAGATGGGGAGACCGCTGCGATCAAATGTCTTATCAATTACTTAGTAAACAAACATAATTTTGGATGTTGAATGTATTACGATTGATATAAGAATGGTATAAATCACAAAAATCGTTCTAGATAGACAATATGACTGATGTTTTATTGTATGCTTTCGAGTGATTTATAGGTAAATATTAGTGAACTAAAACTGGTAATTTACTGTTTTCAAACAGTGAAGATTACCATTTTGGAAGTTCAATGATTCTCGATTTAATACAGTAAATCGAAATTGTGAAATGACGTCATCGGTTTGACGTCCTGACGTTATGGGTCCAGCGAGATTTTCCCTTTCAAAACCCAAATAGATAGCAATTAAAATGTTGTTTTTTATAAATGGTGGAATAGTGCATGAAAATAAACAGAACATTTGTTGATTTCGGTGCCACTAGACTGCTTGAAGATTTGCATTTGAACAGAAAAAAAGACTAATAGAATAAGATTAAATGTGCTAAAATCACACATGCGCATTGTGAAGTGTTTTTGTAGAATAATACATAATTTAAGCGTACCCGTAACAAGAATACATGACAACAGAAATAAACATGACTAATAATAAACAACACAAAATGTGATGACGAAATGTCATCAAAAAGGCCTCAACAAACACAGTTTATACACAGTTCAAAATGAAACTTGAAGTGCAATTTCAAATCATGTAATTTTATAGAGATCATACCCATTTTTGAGGTCGTTAACGTCCGCAGATGTCCGAACAATGAGTTAAAGCGCGTGGCACGAGAGCTGTAACGCGTTTTAAGGGACCTCTACGGACGTTAACGATTGAAAACCGGCGTATTGTCGCTATTATAGCATAAATAACATACCTCTAGAGTAATAAAACCGAAACAAATCGGTCATTTACTATAAAATCGTATTTTTTAAAATAGAAAGTGTAACCAAAAATGACACTCCTATATGAAGTTTTAATATTACATTACCAGGGCCGCGTTCAGCCGAGCTGGAGTCGCACTAGTTAGATTAACGCATAAGTAAAACACTTCACCGGTCGTTATTGGCGGGTGACTTTACTGAATAATACACATTTTTTGACGATAACCGACCGCTTTTTGTTCATTAACTCGCCCCTACCAACGGACTGAAAACGGACTTTGTATGCTATAATACGGATTTATACATTAGACAGAACAATCGGTTACAATTTAACATACAAATCTACCATCATTATACAACAGAGACTAGAACTGTTTACTTGTAACGTACGTCTCTGTCACAATTAAGTTTATTTTCTAAATAGTGTCCTTTAAAATGTAACATATTTAATAATGTTAGATCATCATGAAAGTGCTTAAGAAAAAATACACAACGAAACAAATAATACATGCATTAATGAACCATTTGTTGACGTCGTGTAATGAGTAGATCTAATGACGCCATGATGCACACACATACTTACATGACATCATTATATTGAATACGACCTTTCCTCCACAAACAACTAATACATTTCCCTCCAAAAACATACAAACTTACGCGAACACATATTTCGATGTCGTCACGTCATGAGTGATGACGTCACGCCAGTTTTCCTCCACTAACAAACAATACATATTAAGCAACAATATTTATATAATTCGGCTACGCCACATTATGAGTGATGACGTCACGCCATGACGCAGATGAGAGCTTTTCCCTCCACGATTTCCTCCTCCACCCGTCGGCTGGTGGTGGCGTGATCGGCACCAATGGATATAACCGAGCAGGCGAACACGAGCAGAACGCCGACGATTGCCATGTAGAATGACCAGCCTGAAATGAGTGAATGTGTCCTTAGAATTACACCTTTTTTCTAGAATTGAAAGAAATAAGAATACACATGTAGATCTACTAAGTCTAAGAACAGTCTGAAATAAGTAGATCTACAAATGTACTTAGAATTGTATGAAATAAGTACAATTGTTTTTAGAACAGCATCAAATACACTGCTTTAGGGTAACATGATATACATAAAAAATACCTTCAGATTTAATGAGATGCCTGATGTTTGTACTAGACTGTGTGGTCATTACCGTTGCAGATTTTAATCACATAACCACATTCTCTGCGCATATCTCGTAATCACGTGACTGCATGCTCTTCGCAGATCTATTCAATGCGCAGATCATGTAGTCACGTGACAACATTCTCGTTTCACGTGACCATACTTACCGAAACTACACTGGTCGTAATAGAATGCGGAGGTCTCTTCCCCGCAGTAAAACTTCACCTTGTCGGACGCCCAGCCGACCGGATACAGTACCACTCCTATGCTGCAGAAGACGCCTGTAAAACAATAAAGAACTATGTATACACTATACAGAGTACATTTGTTTTAATGTAAACGAAAGCGCAAGACACAAACACAATTCGAGAGGAAAACCGAACCTACATTTCTTTTTTAAAAGCTCTGCAAAAAGCAGATGCCAAAATGAGTGTGCCATTTGCAGAAATGTATGCCAAGCGATCTTAGGGCGGTAAATGTGATATAGTTTGGAATTCCCAATGTTGGTGATGCAAGGGAGATAACGCCAATTGGAGATAACTGACGGGGATTTCTACAAAAGTAGTCAGTTTTAAGCCGGGTTCGGCTAGCTCAGTTGGTAGAGCGCTAGACTGTCAATCCGGGGATCGTGAAATTATTTCTACGGCCATTCTCCCCCTACCTCTGATTCAAGTAGGGCAGTTGTCAGTTACTGGCATAGGTATGTGCACTTAGTATTGGTAAACCGCTTATATCGACTAAGCTTGCACAGGAAAAGTGTGAGTAGGTTAACTGACCGCCATGATACGACTGAAATACTGTTAAAAACGGCGAAAATCCCCCCCCCCCCCCAAAAAAAAAGTTTTAACTGCTCAGATGACAGAAACTGCTACCAAACGTAACAAGGGGAGTAACTGGGATGGAGAGATGCAAGAGTGATAATAGTCAAGAAATCGTGTGGTGGCATAAATCTCTACCAACTGATCGCCGCCACGTAAAGCAGGGGGGACGCGTGCGAAGGCATTAGGTACTACTTTCAGACGTAAAGTTGCGTCAAATTTTGGCAGTGGCCCCAATGTTTATCAAAGATTGCAAGGTTGATTAGTGTGAAGACATCCTGGTATTGCCAGTAATGCACCTATCAATATTTTCCCCCAGAGGGGGAGCGGCGGGCTGACCCAGGGGAATTTGACACATTTTTTTTTGGGGGGGGGAGGGTCTAATCCAGAATCATTTGGAATGTCAAATGCCCGCCTGTCGGGAATCGCTTTAAGTCTAAAGTCCCGTATATGCCCCCCGCTCCCCCCCCCCCCCTTGGGGAAAACATTGATAGGCGCATAACAACTTACAGAAGTCGCAAGGGGAATAACTCTGGATAATTCTGACTTTTGAGTTGGCCAAAATTTGTATAAGATCGACACAAAAGGAAGCCAAGCGGTATTTGTAATCTTTCCAAAAAATAGACAGAAATTCTTGCAAACATGTCTGTAGTGTGTCGCAATCAAGAGAGGTAAATGTGGAAAGCTCATTTCGCTCCAAGGGAGGTAATTTTGAAATTGCTTCATACGTTACTTACCTGCAATGCTTTGAATGAGTCCTGAGAGTGTGAAAATACTTTTCCCGCACATCGACTGCACACAGATACTCATGACGGCGGCTCCCATTGTGTACACGAGCAAAACGCCTCCGATACTGAAGAAAATCAAACTCGCTTTCCAAGCGTCTGGGAACTGTGAATTTGGCAATCCGAATTCTGTGACGTAAGTCGCGCAGTTATCCCTGTTGAGAATTTCCTGGAATTTCCGAAGTCGCGTGCAGCGGTTAATTATTCCGATCGTGGGACTGAACGGTTCGGTGTCGTGTTCTTTGTCAAGGGTTCTACCCACAACTGTGCGGTTGTCTAAATCGGTCAAGGACGTTATGAGAGAGGGTGTGCGCTCGTAACCAACCAACCATGTCGGCGAAAATACGCTGGCGATCATTATCTGGGTCGTTGCTATTGACAACAGGGTCCAGAAAAGGGATCTGCAGGTAATAATTACTTGGCACATGTTGCAACCTTTTTACAAGCACCAAAATAGAAGTTTCGTATTTCACTGTTATTTTAATCACCGATTTTACCACTAGACGGTTCCAAAACACGTCGTTGACAGTGACTTTAAAGTGTATTCCAGCGACGTTTCAATTAGCCAATCGGTATTTTCCGTCAATGATTGCAATCAATGCCTCGTACATTTCCGTAAAAAGTCGTCGGCAGCCGAACAGCTCCGAAAATAGTCGCTTTCCAACACGTGTTGTACAGGTTATATTTGTATCCGAGAAAACTATTCCGGTTTGTTTTTGTAACTATTTTCAGGAAAGCACTTGTCTTTGATTGAAACGATGCTGCTGACGTGTTCTGTCTAACTTGGAATGTATGCCTGAAAAACAGAAAATATATAGTATATTAGATCTAAATACAGTAGAGATGAAATATGATAAACGACTGCTACTGTTGACGATGTAGTTGATGATGATTATGCTGTTGCTGCTGCTGCTTGATGATGATGACGATGTCATAATGATGATGACAGGATGATGACAATGACGATGCTAATGACGACGACGAAGATGATGATGATGATGATGTATATTAATTTATTATTATCATTATTATGATGATGATGATGACGCTGATCCTGCTGCTTCTGTTGATGATGATGTTTTTAATGTTGATGACGGTTATGATGATGACGATGACGATACGCATGATGATGATCATGATTATGATGATCATAATGATGTGATGATTCTGATGATAAAATGATGATGACAATAACGATGATAATCATGGACGGATCCATGACGACGAAGGTGATGATGATAATGCGGCTGCTGCTGCTGATGATGACGTACAATTATGATGATGTCGACAATGGCAACGATGATGATGATATACACGATGATGATGTTGATGATGATGATTATTATTATTAGTAGTAGTAGGAAGAGGAGGAGGAGGAGGAAGACGATGATGATGTATATGATGATGATAATGATGATAATGCTTATGATGACGATTTGGAATGCAAATTTTCTTTAAAACAAATGCACATAATTGTCTCCAGAGCCAGCCCCCCCGCCCCCAGCCCCACCCCCAGCCCCTCCCCCCCCCCCCCCGCGATCGACATTTTTACACTAGTACAACTGTGTACTTCACAGAATTTTCAATAAGTTGTTTTTGGCATCAAGTCAACTATTTAAACAATTGCTGTGTCTGGTTAAACGATAGCCTTCAATTTTCTTCCCTTGTATCTGCTGGAGTCTAAATTCTATTCCGCTGTTGGCGTTTTGAAAACCAGGAAGCTAAAATCTGGTTCTACATGTTTCCACTGATACTTGCATGTATAGTAGAAATTCCACTGAAATCTCTGTTTCTTTTTTCTTGTTTTCAAATTAAGTCAATTGATTTTCAAATACAGGAAGATAAAATCGGATTCTTCATGTTTTAAACTGCCTGGATCTATCGTAGGAATTGTATTTTGCTCTTTCATTCTAAGGAAGATTAAAAATGATTTTACACGTAGTCAGCACATCTAAAAGTTCCGCAATAAATTCCATTCTACATTGTTCTTCATAAAATTATGCATCCCCACGACACATTAATTTTATGATTGACAGCAACACAGACGCACTTCTATACTTTGAAAACATAAATCATCATGGTCTTTCAAACAGTCCGGGCAATTCTTATGAACTAAACGTATGATACAAATGATATTTTTGTTCACGATATATGCTTTCAGATATTAATTTCCTTTATAACCTATTAACTAGTAAACCTACTTCTATTTAGAGTACTTTTTTGCTGCTACTGTTATTGCTACTGCTACCACTACTACTTCTACTACCACTGCTACTGCTACTGCTACTACTACTACTACTACCACCACCACCATCAACAACAAAAACAGCTACAAAAACAACAACATTACCACCACTAGTAGTATTTGCTCTTTAAATTACAAGAAATGCCACCAACACTAATGCTGTTGTTGCTTATATAATCCCTGCCCTATGGGGATATGTTCTGTAAACGAATCACCGTTCACATCAAGACTTCAAAAATAGCAACGCTCATAAAAGGTTCATTATTTGTATCGACGCAGTCCAACATCAAGAAATTGAACGCTTTGATAACAGGATTAACTCTAATGACCTTATCTAAAAGTACCGATAAAGTTCGGTGTTTACCGGGGCCTAATTAGACGTAAATTATCAGCAAGCAAATCGCATTAGTTATGTGACGTCTAATTACGTCATATCCGTGTAAATCGAGACTAGGTCTCTTGCGATAGTGACCAACAAATTTAGGCTGCTCTGAACATGTCTGTGATAGAATTAACAGAGTATTGCTCGCAATCACCTCGACCTCCAAACTCTTCGCAGTGGTTAATAAGTAAACATAATAACGTAAAGATTTTACGTTGTCCACGTTTTTATCATGTGCTTATCCACGATTTTATTTCGCGCCAAGTGTTTTCCTATGGTCACGCGAAACTGAGGACCGACAGGGATTTAAACACAGTGAAAAAATTTGAGAATAAATAGGTTCGGCTGATATTATATCAAGCGTATATTGTTTCAAAGGGTTATTATATATCACATCATGCGTTTATATCTCATTTATGTGGGTATAATGTTGGCAAATGACAAAATTACCGCGGAGGGTGATGATGATGACAAAACAAGCCATCATAAACAAAATGTCACGGGTTGGCCCTTCCCTTTCAAACTGATCTCGTCCGAGTACTGTATTGCATGCCGCAATCATCTCTGATTAAGTGTATTAATATGGTGTTCTATTGGGGTCACTGCTCCAAAAGTCTATTTCAGTGCTACGTTAGTATATTTCATTGTTCGGTTGTCTATTTCATTTCATTGCTCCGTTAGTCTATATCGCCGTTAGTCTATTGCATTGCTCCGTTAGTCTATTTCAGTGCTACGTTAGTATATTTCATTGCTCGGTTTTCTATTTCATTTCATTGCTCCGTTAGTCTATTTCTTCGTTAGTCTATTGCATTGCTCCGTTAGTCTATTTCAGTGCTACGTTAGTATATTTCATTGCTCGGTTGTCTATTTCATTTCATTGCTCCGTTAGTCTATTTCTCCGTTAGTCTATTGCATTGCTCCGTAAGTCTATTTCAGTGCTACGTTAGTATATTTCATTGCTCGGTTGTCTATTTCATTTCATTGCTCCGTTAGTCTATTTCTCCGTTAGTCTATTGCATTGCTCCGTTAGTCTATTTCAGTGCTACGTTAGTATATTTCATTGCTCGGTTGTCTATTTCATTTCATTGCTCCGTTAGTCTATTTCTCCGTTAGTCTATTGCATTGCTCCGTTAGTCTATTTCTCCGTTAGTCTATTGCATTGCTCCGTTAGTCTATTTCAGTGCTACGTTAGTATATTTCATTGCTCGGTTGTCTATTTCATTTCATTGCTCCGTTAGTCTATTTCTCCGTTAGTCTATTGCATTGCTCCGTAAGTCTATTCCATTGCTTTTTTTGTAACTGGCTTTTTACAATACAGTCAATTAATGTATTTCAGAATTCTTGTGTTCTTTAAGTTCCAATGATCAGTTAAGGACAAAAATATGTTAAGGACTAATACTCCAATCAGAAATATTCGGAATCGGCAGGAATTAGACAGAACCAGTCGGAAATATTCGGAATCTGCAGGAATTAGACAGAACCAGTCGGAAATATTCGGAACCGGCAGGAATTAGACAGAACCAGTCGGAAATATTCGGAATCGGCAGGAATTAGACGAACCAGCCAGAAATATTCGGAATCGGCAGAAATTAGACAGAACCAGTCATAAATATTCAGAATCGGCAGGAATTAGACAGAACCAGTCAGAAATATTCGGAATCGGCAGGAATTAGACGAACCAGTCGGAAATATTCGGAATCGGCAGGAATTAGACAGAACCAGCCAGAAATATTCGGAATCGGCAGGAATTAGACAGAACCAGTCGGAAATATTCGGAATCGGCAGGAATTAGACAGAACCAGTCGGAAAGAACAACACAAAAACAAAATTCGTGCTTCATTCGGGAGGAAAAGTCAAAATCTTAACAGTTTTGTAAAAATGCTGTTGGAATACTTAAAGTACTTAGAATGCTCTTCGAGCTCGCCTTGAATTATTCTTGCACATTCCGGATGTATTAGCTCTTAAATGCTGTTCGATTGTAGTTGGAACATAGTAGGAATATTTAGAAGGCTGTTAGAATGCAGCCCTAATAGTTAGAATGCACATCAACTGCCCAACGAATACCGTTGGATTGTCGCCCGATGTCTGGATATACGGTGTCTTGAATGCGGTACGAATCCACTTCAAATGCAGTCACAACACTTCAAGAATAGGCTCCAAATTCGGTTAGAACGTTCAAGAATTGAATCAGAACACAGCTCGAAAACTTAAAATGTTCTTTGAAAGTGACAGAAATGTCTCGAGCGTATTAGGAATGCCGCCGGATGGTTTCCTAAAGGGTATTAATTACATGCTGCTAAATCTAGCATTTTGCCCATCTCAGTGGCCTTCTGTTCCCGCAGTGCATCTCGGTGAATTTGGCCATCACAAGCTTTCCTTTGGTGCTGCCGCCCCACTGTCAGGAAGTTCATCATTATTGTCAGAAAAGGGCTGAGATGCAGGCTGATGGACCTCGGCCACTATGTCCACTAGGGAGGCAGATAGAAGCGAAGGTGGCTCTGTAACAGACTCCGAAGGTGTTGTTGCATTTTCAAGAGGAGCTGCAGCTTCTCGGGATGAACTGCCCCGCTGATGACATTTGACAGAGCTCTTGACTCTACGCGATTTTTAGGCGGCATAGTGTGACCCAGGCAACTGCTATATAGCAACTGATGTTTTTGCAGCAAATGGCCGAGTATTTATACAAATGTTTATTTGGGTTTTAATTCGAATGAAATCAAAATGTTTAGAATGTTGTCAAAATGCCGTAAGTCTATTAAGAATGTAGTCAATATGGTGTCAGAATACACCTCAAATGCGGTTCGATATTTCTCCACTTCGAATGCTTCTCGAAAGTTTTGAACATGAGCAAAACATTCGTACTGGACCAAAAGAATGGATCAAAGTAATCGGAATGCACTTGGAATGCCGGCAGAATGTGTGGAATATACTTCAAATTTCCATGAATGTAGCTCGAGTTTTCATTCTGACGACATTCCTGCTCATTCTGCCACTAGTGTGATGGGGTATTACATATGATTATTACAAGAATGCACGAACCAGAATGTTTATTATTGGTTGCCAAAATGCGAGTAAATTGAGGAGTCGTTTACACCATGTCTTGTAACGTTGCATCATCGAATCATCGAGTTTTCAAGTATTCTAGTTTACTGTCCATAACCTCACGTTTTTTGGCTTATCAGTCAGTGGTGGAATGTCTTAGTTAGTGCTTGCATGCCCAGTTTCTTACGTCTTAGAGCTTATTAAGTACATGTTCAAACAATTTCGCTCTTTTAAGTTCGTTCTATCCTATTCTTACGACTCCACCGATACATTTGCGTGGAAAAGCACAGCAAATGAAGTGATACAAATAGACTACCGTACATTTAGACCTACAAAGACGCACGAAAATGACACGGACAACGAGACTGTCCCCTGTGGGTGTACAGATTACGTTTCTTCTAATGATACACCCGCCCCGCCCACGCGAAATATGATGTGACACTGGTACAGCTGATTTATGTTGTATAATCATCTTTTGTTTTCACTACATTCCCGTTACAATACCTATACCTTTCACCAACGTTGGTGGCTGAAAGCTAAATAAAGCGTCAGGTTTATAATAATAATAATAATCATATATACGCGGCAGCAATATTTGTATTTGTATATTGAATGTGTACATGTACATTACTATAGAAGCAACAACAATAATTATATTGAACACCAACACAATCGTCATCCTCCTCCTCATCATCATCATCAGCAGCAGCAGCATCAACATCCATCACCATAAGCATCATCGCTACCAATATCTCTATATTCTTATTTCATCACCATTATCATCACCACCACAACCATCATCATTACCACCACAACCATCATCATCATCATCATCATTGCTACTAACATCGCTATATTCTAATTTCATCACCATAACCATCATCGCTACCAACATCTTTATATTCCAATGTCATCATCACCACCACCACCATCATCATCGCTACCAACATCTCTATTTTCACCACCAACATCATCAAATGATCAGATATTAAACATTACACCGTAAAAACAAAAACAGCTGTTTCTAATTCACAGCCTATCTGAGTATGTATCGCATGCCAACTGAAAACACGATAGCATCGTTAGTAACCCTGGAGCGTTCGTACATCTTAGAACACCTGTTCAATTTCGGTAACAAGCTAAATTAGTGAGCAACACCATCACCTCTTGTTTCTTTGTCTGTGTAGGTATTATATTGCAGTGGTATGCATTTGGTTTAGAGGAAACGTGTGTTTGTTGATTTCTATTGTTTTGTCCGTTGTT
Source organism: Congeria kusceri (assembly GCA_027627225.1). Lineage (NCBI taxonomy): Eukaryota > Metazoa > Mollusca > Bivalvia > Myida > Dreissenidae > Congeria > Congeria kusceri. The sequence continues at coordinate 19,986,434 of CM051026.1, read as the reverse complement.
GTGTATTTTGATGTTGTTAGCGTCATCAGTAAGATCACCATTATGCACATCCAACATCGCAAATGGGTGTAAAATTCATAATCATTATTATAATCATCATCATAATCATCATCAGCAGCAGCAACAGTAGCAACATCATGTTTTATGTTGAAACCACAGCACAATTTTAAACAACAAAAACAGCTATAAGATTGTATTAAATATAATTCATTTTTATTAATATCTTTTCAATTTATATAAGTACCAGAAACAAGAAACGTCACTCACTCACTACCCCCGCCCTCAATAATCATTCACTCAGTCAGTCACTCACTCACTCATACCCCGCTCAATATCCATTCACACAGTCTGTCACTCTGTCACTCACTCACCCCCTCTCTCAATATCCATTCTCTTCGTCACTCACTCCCTCATCCCTCCCCAATATCCATTTACTTAGTCACTCACTCACTCAACCCCCTCAATAGCCATTCACTCAGTCGCTCACTCACTCATTCCCCTAAATATCAATTCACTCACTCACTCATCCCCCTCAATATCCATTCGCTCCGTCACTCACTCCCTCAACCTCCCAATATCCATTCACTCAGTCACTCAGTCACTCATCCCCCCTCAATATGCATTCACTCAGTCACTCATCCCCCCTCAATATCCATTCACTCAGTCACTCACTCACTCATCCCCCTCAATATTCATTCACTCACTCTGTCACTCACTGACTCATACCCCCTCAATATCCATTCACTCAGTCTGTCACTCACAACCCCCCCCTCAATATCCAATCACTCAGTCACTCACTCACTCGTCCCCCTTTAATATTCACTCACTCACTCAGTCACTCACTGACTCATACCCCCTCAATATCCATTCACTCATTAACTCACTCAGTCACCCCCGCTCAATATCCATTCACTTAGTTTGTCACTCACTACCCCAAAATCACTCACCGCTTCAGAGACACCTCACTTCACGTGCATTCCGTCATCTATTCGTTTAAAAAGCGAACGAAATCTCTCTCAGTCTCTCGCAAGTCATTAATACTTCAACGTACACCTTATTAGAAACACTGCATCAGTATTCCTGGTGACTTAATTAACCAATTAGCATGTATATAGTCAACGTACACCTTATTAGAAACACTGCATCAGTATTCCTGGATTACTTAATTAACCAATTAGCATGTATATAGTCAACGTCGAAATGGCCGAAACATTAAATTATGCGTGTACATGTACATATAATTACTAAGTAGAAAGACCATTACGATTTTTAATGAATAACCAACCGAGTAATCGACCGAAGGCCTGTCATTGTATCAACTTGAAATAAATAACATTAATGCCATAAATTTTATAATATATTTATCTATCACCAGTGTTATTTCACTTACTTATTTCAAACACCCATATTCTTAATTTAAATGTGATTTTCTTTACAAAATCTGTACAAAATTTTGAAATGGCCAGCCAATGTGGTGTCAATACACCCTTTTAAGAAAGGGATCAATTTATTGAAACTACGATAACATCGAACATTATCTATTGATGTGAACAAATACTTTTCACTATATATACTTCTGCTTTATTGATGTCGATTAAAAACAAATAAAATAATATATTTTATACAAGTGCAAAGAAGTGAAAATATATTCTGCAATTCAAAAGATTCTATAGTAGTCTTATTCATAAGACGTGTAACGCATTTAGTGTTACTTTTTATATAGAGCTAAATTCGTGGATAAAGTGTATATTGCCCATATAAAAAGTAGCTCAATATACGCCACGCGCTAAGGCGTAAAAAAAAATATGTTTGTTTCAGGTAACCCGACCTACCCTAAAAAAATGCCCCGACCCTAGAACATTTTATTAAGTTTGTCAGATTTATTTTTGTTTTATTTACCTTTTTTTAATAATTAAATGTGTTTTGAATAAATAAGTGTTTTGTTTTGATAGTATCCACTTGTAAACATTGTTTAAGGATATTACTGATATGTTTTGATTATTTATTCAGTTCTAGAATCTTAAAAATGACCATTTACCAACAACAACAAAAAATAAATCCCGACCTACCTACCCTAATTTTTTGGGTCATGTTACCTGAAACAAACATATTATTTTTTTACGCCTAACCAGTTATGTTAGGGTATGGGGTGGATAATGTTCTACGAAAAGTCACTGATCTGATGGTATCAGATGGCATGTATTTTCTTATTGATGCATGCTTTAAAAGATGGTATTTTATAACTGGTAGTGTACATATTATCGTACTTACATTGTTTTCTGAAAACTGTTGTATAACACGTTAACATTTTTTCAGTTTCTTAGCATTATTTTATCGAACAACAAACCCCACATGATCCAAATGCAGCAACCTGTTACTTTATTGTATACTAATTAGATTTTGCATACAATGCATGTATACAAAATAATGTTACAAATAATAAATTGACAGAGTATGCATTTTATTCCTTGGTCGCGGCCCCTAATTTAAACTTGACGGAAGAAAATCTATTATGGTCAGGATATTTTCAGGAAATTATAACAGGTGTTGAAAGCAAATCTGTCTACATGACTTTTCTTGTTTTATTAATATTAATACCTCTTTTATTAAGCACAATATATTTAAATACCCTACCTTTAGCATTTGACATGTACTATAAATCCAACAACATAACTCTATTTTATCTTTGTTAATCACAAAAGAAACTACCATTAATTCCACCACTGGTTTGCTAAATTAAATTCCGATTTTCTGACTGTATTCATTTTATCGTCTGCTTCAATGAACATTTTGGTCTGCATCAGTGTTGCTTTGCTTTCACGCGACTAATATTTTAGACTAGTTGCTGGGACTTACAGTTGGAGATTTTAGACCGGTCGCCGGATTATTATACACTGGTTTGCCTGTAACTATTGAAATTACAGCTATGTCTGACAAACAAAATGTGCATAACAAAATAATATGCCACATTTCAATCTACACACATCATAGGTTAACAAAATAATTATACATTACATGTATTCATTTATTTTATTTTACAACTGGAAACTAATGTATAGTTGTGTGTAACTCGATCATGGAGCAAGATTCTGTGTTTGATTAACACACATGCCCCCGGTTGGTGCTGGGTAGCCCATTTCTTAGTCCAAATTAGGTCAAGATCAAGGTCAAAGTGAGGTTGGGTGATATGGGTGGATTGGGAACGGTCATAAGTAAACACTGTGTAAATATCCAAGTGTTGTAGAAAGCGGTGTTGGTGCTAGACAAAACGGTAAAATCTACTTAACCTTGTCAAAGACGGACGGACGGACAGGACAATCACTATATGCCTTCCGCATCAAGATGCCGGGGCATACAAATATAGTGCTTTGTAACGAAAGTTGTATATCTGGTTTTGACATTAAAATGTTAAGTGGACAGACTCATATTGTTGTTTGCAGTTTATTTAAAGTACTAACACTTTATGTTTTTAGTTATGATTTTTAATATTGTATCGAATACAAATCTGTCAGCTTATTTAGAACTTTTGCGTCGTCATAAATTATCATCAGAATGCAACGGTCTTGAACCTTTTTCATAAAATTAAGCATCGACGCCACTTTTAAAAGACGAGATTTAATACAATGGCCCAGTACGACAATTATACACCAAAACGCATCCCAGAACATAAATGTTACGAACCTCCTTAAAAATAATAAAATTTTACTGTGGTCGTTACTCTGTTGTTTTGTCAAGAATATCAGAAATATCATATATAAAATTCCTTTATAAACACATTTTTGAAGCCTGTATTCCCCTTTAACAACCCTAAAGCAGCTGTCGATAAATTGCGGAAAGTGCCTTTAAGATTACACCTTCTACTGACCGAAACACTACTTTCAACATAATGCCTTAACAACTGGCGTGCTTTATAAGAGATCTCTCGATGCTGAACCATTTCTCTGAGAAAATTGCACGCGCGTATAAATAACCAGGAATTTATCGATATTCCAATATCATTTGCAAAATACAATCCGCTGAATACGCTGACTCATCGAATAAATCAATATTCGCCTGAGGAATGGGAAAATGGATTCAATTCATCTACATAATCCATTCCCCGGGCCTGCGTTCGCGTCTGTGATCGTGTTCGTGTCCGTTTGTAAGTTTCCGTTTTGTGTCCGTGTCAGTATTTGAGTTAGTGTTGACGTCCGTGTTTCCTTTTCTTGTAAGCGTCCGTGTCTTGTCAGTGCTCGCGTATGTTCGCGTTCGTGTTCGAGTCTTCGCATCCATTGTCCGTGTTCCAGTCAGTTATCGCGTCCGTGTTTCCTTTCCTTGTACGTATCGCGTCAGTGTTCGCGTCCGTATTCGTGTCAGTGTTCGTGTCCTTGTTCGAGTCAGTGTTCGCGTCTGTGTTTGTGTCAGTGTTCGAGTCAGTGTTCGTGTCCGTTTTTCCCTTTCTTGTACGTGTCGCGTCAGTGCGTACGTCCGTGTTCGCGTCTGTGTTCGAGTCAGTCTTCGAGTCAGTGTTCGCATCCATTGTCGAGTCAGTGGTCGTGTCCGTGTTTAAGTCAGTGGTCGTGTCTGTGTTCGAGTCAGTGGTCGTGTCCGTGTTCGAGTCAATGGTCTTGTCAGTGGTCGTGTCCGTGTTCGAGTCAGTGGTCGTGTCCGTGTTCGAGTCAATGGACGTGTCCGTGTTCGAGTCAATGGTCGTGTCCGTGTTCGAGTCAGTAGTCGTGTCCGTGTTTGTGTTCGCGCCAGTGTTCGTGTCAGTGTTCGCGTCCGTCCTTGTTTGATTCAGTCTTTGCGTTGGTGTTCGCGTCCGTGTTCGTGTCAGTGTTCGTGTCCTTGTTCGTGTCAGTGGTCGTGTCCGTGTTCGTGTCAGTGCTCGTGAGAGTGTTCGTGTCAGTGTTCGTGTCCTTGTTCGAGTCAGTGGTCGTGTCCGTGTTCGTGTCAGTGATCATGACAATGTTCGCGTCCGTTTTTGTTTCCTTGTTCACGTCCATGTATACGTTCGTGTCTTGTTTGAGTAAGTGCACCAAGTGATCTTTTATATTATATTTATATAGTAAGAATGTAACACTGAAATACCTGTTACCGAACTGAATTCAACGATGTAGCCTAAAATGTTGATGGAATCCAGTAATATTTATTACATATGCATATATACAAATAAATCTGACATTAACATTTACTTTAAACATTTACGCCCTGCAATTCTTTGCCCGAATAATAGGTCAGTATATAAGCATGACAGAATGAAAACAAACTGCGTTGCCATGGAAACACACGATCTGGCATTATAAAAGCTAATAAAACAATGTGTTTTTATCTTCTCCAATGCACACACGCCCTTTTTTTCTTGGAAGAACGGAATTCCATATTCTCTTGTTCTAACAAACAATAGATATGCTTGATTAAAGTCATTTAAGAAGTTAAAATCCGAAAATTGAGGAAACAGGAGTAGATTGTATATAGAAGAGTAGGCTAATCACAATGTATGTTACGGTATGTTGAATTCAGTCAAGTCTATTTGTAGTAGCATTGGTGGTGGCGGTGGTGGTGGTTGTGGTGTTAGCGGTGGTGATGGTATTAGTATAAGTATTCGCAGCAACAGCAACAGCAGCAGAATCAGCAGCAGCAGTAGTAGTAGTAGTAATAGTAGTAGTAGTAGAAGTAGTAGTAGTAGTAGTTGTAGTAGTAGTAGTAGTAGTAGCAGTAGTAGTAGTAGTAGTAGTAGTAGTAGTAGTAGTAGTAGTAGAAAAATTAGAAAAATTAGTATGGTGGTTCTGGTGGTGGTAGTGGTGGCGGTGCTTCTGGTGGTGGTACTGGTGGTGGTAGCGGTAGTGGTGGCGGTCGTCGTCGTAATAGAAAGTACCATAGTTTTGATGAACTACTAGTATATACGCGTAACTTTGTAGTGCATGATATTATCATAAAGTTGGCGTATTAGCGTGACACATTGATTTCGTCTGAGATCTTTCAAGAGCCCTTATCTCTGGAACCTCAAACTGACCCCTATCTGAATATCTCGGGGCCATTAACACCGACTGTGTCGACTGAAAGTCAGATGGGGGCTTATAGGCAAGCAAATAAAAGTGCTTCACTTCAAACAGTATCTTGATTTCACGCCCATTACTCTGTCTTCAGCGTTATGAATAGGTTTGCATTGAGAACATCTGAAGAGAATTAATGCAGGAACCATTAAACGCGCTAGCATGCAAACAAGTTATTATGTTTACAATAAAATGTTGTGAATTACAAGTAGTCTGGTCCAGATAAACATGTGCCAATATTTAGGTTGTCACTCTTTGTGCTTGCGTAGTTCTGGCCGAAGTTCACAACTGGCCGAAAGGTTGATTCATTTGTTCACCTATTACAGTAGGCTATATGTTATGCATGCGCAAATAAATTTCTTCTTCGTTACATATAGAATATTCAATGTTTGATCTCAATTTTCACCATGACCAAGCTACTTTCCAATATATCACCATACATTGTTGGAAAGATGAGGTCATATATTTTTGTCTTTGTGTATATATAGTATTTCTTATCGAATCAATATATATATTTTTGCTACTCGAAAAATATATTCGAGAAAAAAAAAGGAAATTTCCGGTTTTAATGTGTGTATTTATGCAAATTGCCATCGATTTTCCCCTTTAAAGAGATACACCCTCCAGTCCACGTCAGTTATAAATGCATGATACAAACACACTAGCTAAAGTATGTATTTTGTGATAGTATCTAATTACATGTATGTCGAGTACCGTAATAAAATTATTTCCTAAAAATAACATTAAGCTTTGATTCTTGCAAATAACGCAAGAAAACTGGAAAAATCAAACAAAATTACATAAAGGCATTTATGCTTAAAATGAACATAAGCAAATTCAGAACTTACCATTCGAAAAGTAACCTTGTACACGTTTTACCGTATCCGATTTCTTTCATACCAAGAAGTGACTTTCAGAACTGTTTTAAGTCCCAAGGACACACAATGACGAATAAGCTTTTAAGCAATGCGTCTTAAGAAATAAATGTAAATATAAAAAAACTATCCTTTATTTATGACTCTCGAACGCCTAACACAAAATAAACATTCCGGTTATAGTTATGAATATCTGAATGTCTTCAGTGTCTAAGATGTTATACATCTATATAATAAAGTGAAAGTTGTATTTTTGCATTCTTGTAAAGTGTCCTTTATAGATCACGATTATATCGGTAGTGTAATAATACAGTAGAAATCCGATACTTGTTTTCGTTTAAAGTCATTTTCATTGTGCACAGGGACGTAGCCAGGATTTCGACGTTTGCAGAACACCGTCGGCAGAACTAAGACGTGGGGAGTGGAAGTAACAATATAGTTGGGACAGCAGCGGCAGCAGCAACAGTAGTAGAAGTAGTAGTAGTAGCAGTAGTAGTAGTAGTAGTAGTAGTAGTAGTAGTAGTAGCAGTAGTAGTAGTAGTAGTAGCAGTAGCAGTAGTAGTAGTAGTAGAAGTGGTAGTAGTAGTAGTAGTAGTAGTAGTAGTAGTAGTAGTAGTAGTAGTAGTAGTAGTAGTAGTAGTAGTAGTAGTAGTAGAAGTGTTAGTAGTAGTAGTAGTAGTAGTAGTAGTAGTAGTAGCAGTAGTAGTAGTAGTAGTAGTAGTAGTAGTAGTAGTAGCAGTAGCAGTAGTAGTAGTAGTAGTAGTATAAGTGGTAGTAGTAATATTAGTAGTAGTAGTAGTAGTAGTAGTAGTAAAGTAGTAGTAATTATTGTTGTAATAATAATAGTAGTAGTGGTCGTGGTGGTTGTGATAGAAGCAGTAATAGTAGTATCAGAATAAGTAGAAGTGCTATTATTTGTTGTAATTGATGTAGGTCAACTACCTGTCGAAGTAGCGTGTTTAGCATTACTTATTGATGACAAGTGTTGTAAGTAACTAATGATCTCGAACTTTAAATTCACACCTTTGACGGGATACGCCAATGTGACATGACCAAAAAATACAGCGTACTTGATCATGTTAAGTAGTACTTTAATATTGTAATCGGTTACGAATAGAATTTAGGCATCATGCGGTTTTTTGGTGTATTCGTGTACCGAGTCACCCCCTGATTATTTAGATATGAGTGTAGTCGTATTGATCGCCATTCTGAATTATTTACTGGTAGGTGTCAACTCCATAATCAGTGATAGATTCGTCTTCATTTTACTGATTAATGCGTTGAATCTATTTAAAATTGATTTGATTTTATAAGCACGAATTAATGAATAAAATATATGAATGATATTATGTATATTTTTTCTATTAAAAGATGATAATAATTAGTGATTAGTTTGTCAATACATGCTTTTGCTGCTCTAGATGAAACTGATGATGAATGATGATATTGTTGTTGCTGCTGATGTTTTTGATGATGATAATGATGATGACGATGATAATGATGATAGTGATGATGATGTTGACGATGATAATGATGATAGTGATGATGATGGTGATGATGATGATGACGATGGCGGTGGTGGTGGTGATGATGATGATGACGTTGATGATGATGATGACAACGATGGCGGTGGTGGTGGTGATGATGATCATGATGATGATGATGATTATGATGATGACGACGACGATGGCGGTGGTGGTGGTGATGATGATGATGATGACGACGACGACGACGACGAGGGGGGTGGGGATGATGATGATGATGATGATGATGATAATGACGACGACGACGAGGATGGGTGGAGATGATGATGATGATGATGATAATGACGAGGATGGCGGTGGTGATGGTGTTGATGATGATGAGGAAGTGGAGGAGAAGGACGGTGGTGGCGAATACGACGCTAATGCAGCATGTTATAATGATACTTTTTATTAGGGTCTCGCCGGGGATTGACTGTATAAGAGGCTTAAACAATGTCAATATTGAACCAAAGTTCAGTTATAGGTTAAATATTTGCATCGCAAGTAGATTAACATTTTATACAAACCCACTGACCACTTGTCGAATAGGCGACACTCAAGTAGCCATTGAAGTGTTTGGTATGTTATTATTGTAAGTGCATTACCGCAAATACTAAATACGTGATTCATTGAAAGACCATGAGAAATAGGGAACCCACATTGCTAGCTTTGTGATGACGCTTTATGTTAAATTGTCTTTGATTGTAGATTTTGTTGTCGTCCGTTCGTGCAGACATCTTGGCAGATTTTGTTCGTGACAAAAAGGTTTTCAGAAAGCTATTGAGTGAGTGACTAACTAAGTGAGTGAGCGAGCGAGCGAGAGAAGAATAGTGAGTGAGTAAAGAGTTAGTGATAGCGTGAGTTAGTACGCGAGTGAGTGAGCGAGAGAGCGAGACGGTGAGAGAAAGAAATAGTGAGTGAGCAAGCAAGTGATTCAGTGAGTGAACGAGCGATGGAGTGAGCGATGGAGTGAGCGAGTGAGTGATTGAGTGATCGAGTGTGTGCGTGAGTGAGCGAGTGAGTGAGTGAGTGAGTGAGTGAGTGAGTGAGTGAGTGAGTGAGTGAGTGAGTGAGTGAGTGAGTGAGTGAGTGAGTGAGTGAGTGAGTGAGTGAGTGAGTGAGTGAGTGAGTGAGTGAGTGAGTGAGTGAGTGAGTGAGTGAGTGAGTGAGTGAGTGAGTGAGTGGGGGAGGGAGGGGGGAGGGAGGGAGTGTGGGAGGGAGGTAGAAGGGGAGGGATGGGAGTTAGGCAGGGAGGCAGGGAGGGAGTTAACGAGGCTGTGTCTTGTTAATTTTCTGATTCCAAGATAGTTTCATTTCAAAGTTATTTTTTCTAGTAACAAGTGGATATACGTATGCCTTTCATGTGTTCCTATTTTGACTATAATATTTCACATTAGTGAAGATTGTATTTCGATACTTAATGTGTACCAGCCCCGAGATGGTAGGCTGGTATTTAATATGGGCGTAGTTTTATTAACCAGGTTGCATAATCCAGACACATCTTAAGTTGATCTTAAAATATTTTCACTTAAGTTCCAATTTTTGTATGGTAATATTTTTAAAACTACACATAAACTAATAGAACCAAATTACCGTTAAGTAAATATTAGTTAATAACAACTTGATAATAAATGAACATTTAGCAGAATTTCTTGTATACATGGAATAAAATCCTTAAGAAAAATGACGATTTTAAGGATAAGATTTTACTTAAGATGTTTCTGGAATACGACCCCTGGAGTCTTTTCTATTGGGGCTCTTAAAAGTATATTTATCATCAAGCAAACTAAGGCGAGAGTTTTTTGATGTCTTGGTTCTCGGATCCGCCGACCTGATTTTGTCCAAAAAACAAAAACAAAAATAAATAAATTTTTTAACAATGTCACCGATATGTAAAAATGACCTTGTGAAAGGGTTTCAAACTGTTACACGGAATGCAAAAAAGATAATTAATGTCATGGTTATCATGTAGTGATTCAGTTAATGTTGTGTAATATGATTTTTGTTAGTAATAAAGCATTAAGATTTTAATATCACTGTCCATTTGTGAAATTCTAGTCATTAATTTACTCAATTCTGTGCTGTTTTTTTTATATTATCAATTATATATTTTTTCCCTCCTCCAACCGGACACTTTTCCAAAAATGTCCGAGAACCAAGAAATTAAAAAGCTCTGGCCTATCAGGGCGTTTGCTTCCACACTCGTGAGTCTTAATGCTCATTTTCCCGGTTCTATAGTGCCACTGGAAAAGTTTATTTTTCTCGCCGAAATATATATACTGTGCCATGCTACAAGTGTTTGAGAAATAATGTTCGTATATCGTGGTTTGTTATAAAAACACACACATATAATAAACACAAATAGATACATAAAAAACACAATTAAATACATATAAAACACAATTAAATGCATAAAAAACAAACAAATAAATACATAAACAACAAAAATTAATACATAAAAAACGCAAATAAATACACAAAAATCAAATAGATAAAAACACACATAAATACATAAAAACACAAATAAATATATAAAACACAAATTAATACATAAACCACACAAATAAATACATAAACAACACAAATAAATACATAAAAATCAAATACATAAAAACACACATAGATAGATAGAAAACACAAATAAATATATAAAACACAAATTAATACATACAAATAAATACATAAAACACAAATAAATACAAAAAAACAACAACAACAAAAACATAAAAAATAAATACATAAAAAATCAAAACAAAAATAAATAAATAAAAAACAACAAAAATAACAAAAGCAGCGACATGAATTACACTGGTAATATACTGATGATGTTTCAATCAACTGTTATGTTTTTATCACTATTGTAACATCGTAAAATTCACTTAGCGAGTCATTTAACTGCACGTTGAAAGCAAATCAACTTTGTTTAGCTTTTTACTACAACGACATTTTTATTACAACGAGCTAAAATCATACATACATACATCGTACAGTCATAGAGTCATTATGCTTCTTTTGCATCGTTATTTTCAAGTCTATTTCTTTTCACGCACTGTCAAACACTTTGATCGCGACCTGCACTTAACTCGATAAGTATACTGTGTATGGTTTCCTGCATTTTTTCTTATACTTATAACGATATCAATGGTGTGCACTGAAGAAGGTGGCGGATCAGCGGTCTAGTGGTAACGCACTTGCTTCACAACACAGGGGTCGCAGGTTCGAGCCCCCGCTACACCCTAACCTACTAACTCGTCTTTCGCATGAGACGCTAAACCGAGGTGCAGTGTACTAAATGCTTCACACCGGGCACATAAAGACCCAGAGGTGGGGCGTCTCCTGTATCTTGCACTATCCCCTTTATCCAAATAACAAGTCTTGGGCGATGGCCATATGGGAGAGAATCCTGGTGCACTCGATAAAAATGTACTACACACACACACGTGTAATTTTTAGCCGGGCCCGGTAGAGCGCTGGACACTCAATCCGTGTCAATCGTGAGTTCGAACCCTAGCCCGTACACATAACTTGTGTGGGGATTGGTCATGAAATTATTTCTATTCTCCCCCTACCGCTCATTCAAGTAGGGCAGTTGTCAGTTACAGGCATGGGTATGTGCACTTAGTACTGGTAAACGTTTAAATCGGCTAAGCTTGCCGAAGAAAAGTGTAAGTAAGTTAATTGACCGCCGTGATATAACTGAAATACTGTTTAAATGGCGAAAAATCCATACAAACAAAACAAACAAAACACTTTATAGTTGTTAATAAATTGCGGTAGTTTTATTTCACGATAATGATGATTATGTAGGTGTTGATGTTGATAGTACATCCCATTTTTTATGTTTGCAGATGCTGCTGCTGATGATGATGATGGTGATTATGATGATCATGACGACTATGATGATCATGATGATGATCATGATGGTGATAATCATGATGATTATGATGATTATGATGATGATCATGACGATGATCATCATGATGATGACGATGGATATGGTTGAGGTGGTTACAATGATGATGATGCTGATGATGATAAATGGAGTTGTGAAAGTCAAAAATAATGAAGATGATGATGAAAAAGAAGAAGAAGATGATGATGATGAAGAAAAAAGAAGAAGAAGAAGAAGAAAAATAAGAAGACGATGATGATGAAGGATGTATGAAAATAAGGGTTTACGGAAATACAAACGAAATTTAGAATCCCAGTGGGATTTAATTAAAAAGTGAAAAAAGTAACAAGGTAAGGAAAAGAATCGCAATAAATGCTGTTCCACGTGTTACTTAGGCTACCTCCCGTAGATATCAGTTTTCAATGCTTATAGAAATCAAAACGCTGATAGCTTTGAAAGACTGTTGGCGAGACAAGAAACTTAAAAAGACAATCGGCGTAGAAATTAAAAGCTGGTGAATTGCGAGTGAATTTTCCGAGAAAGTATAAACACTTTCGCAACGAGTCAAAAATAACAGAGTGGGTTAATTTAGTGATGAAGGTTAAATAATAAGGCGTAAAAAATATATGTTTGTTTCAGGTTACCCGACCTACCCTAAATTGAATGTCTTGTTTTGATAGCATCCACGTCAAAACAATGTTTAAGGATACTTCTGATATGTTTTTCACATTTATTCAATTTTAGAATCCTCAAGTTGACCATTTACTAAATAAATAAAAATAATTTAAAATAATCACTTCCTACCTACCCTAATTTATTTGGTCATGCAACCTGAAACAAACATATTTTATTTATGCCTAATAAGAAGAATACGATAATAAGGATGGGGAGAAGAAAGACAACGATTATGATGATGATGATGATGATGATGGTGATGGTGATGATGATGCTACAGCCGCTTCTTCTGCTACTGCTGATGATGGTGATGATGACTGATGTGATGTTGATGGTGCTGGTGATGATAAATGAAGAAGTTGTGGAAATCGAGGAAGAAAGAGGAGGAGAAGAAGAAGAAGAAGAAGAAGAAGACGATGATGAGGAGGAGGAGGATGGTGATGGTGATGATGATGATGATGATGATGATGATGATGATGTAGGATGCAGGGAAATAGGAACGAAATAAAAATTTAGATTCCCTGTGGGATTTAATTTCAATTGAAGGGAGGCAATCGCAATAAATAATGTTCAACGTGTTTCTTAGGTAACCTCCCTTAGATATCAGTTTCAATGCTTATAGAAATCAAAACGCTGATAGCTTCGAAAGACTGTTGGCGATACAAGAAACTTAAAGCAAGTGAATTGTGACTTTTCCTAGAAAGTAAACACTCGCAACGAGTAAAAAAACAAGAAATGTCTTTAAAAAAGACAATCGGCGTAGAAATTAATATTGAGATGTTATTTTTTTGCGCTAAATATAATACAAGAGGACCAAGCTGTGACTTCACGGACCCCATATGTTTCGTTCCCTACTAAGGAGACTTCTCGGACCCCAGATTTTTCGGTCCATACTAAGGAGACTTCTCGGACACTAGATTTATTCGGGCACTATAAGAAAACGTATCGGCCCCCAAAATTAAGTTGAGATAAACTCAATAAATATTAATATCTGAACCGTGAATAAACCGATCATATACCGCCCCATGTTTTCACCAGTGATACATGAATAAGCTAAATACTAGTAATTTACGTAAACATAATTGATACATGAATTTGTCATGCACATTTAACAAATTAACATTGACAGAAAATAATAGCGGGAATGAATGAGCAGTAAGTTTATGAATTCCCCATTTATTGCAATTCTCGGGTTTAGGATTCTCTAGACGATAATTCCTGCGTATGTATTAACACAGCTTTACCGCGCACTATTTTTAAAATGACTCTTCTGCTGGAACTGTATTCGCTAGAATTACTTCACGGGGACGACAGTCGTTACAGCGTACAATACTATTTCTACACAATGATAAAATAATAGGAAATTTAAGCTCAATCAAATTTGCTAATATTTGTTTTGCTTATTTATCAGAAATACACCAGAAATTTACCAGTTTTTATTTTGTGCTTGCGAGCTCAACAGGCAATATTGGACGTTGTGACAGACTGTCGTCCCCGTGATTTGTAGCATTGTAATTGCTATTTATAGAGCGCGCCGATTATGTAGGCTAAACAATATAGTTATTTCATTATGTGAATGAATATAACATTCTCATCATGACATACAATGAGTAAAATTTTTCGTAATTATGTTCATTTCTAGTGTTTATGTCGAAGATGTGTTTATAACTTTAATTTAACCGTTTTTGTAAACAATTATGTAAATTGTTAATCCTTAAAAGAATGCAACAGTTATTGGTATACGTTAAACCATTGTTTGAAGTTTGCATTCCCTAAAATTAAGAAATGTGCCCAATTCTGTTGGCATTCAATTTTCCCGCTGCATAATTATCGCAAGAAATCTAGGTCAAAAGTGATCTTAGACAGCTACGCCGAATAATTTAGTGGTCGTGTAGTGGACACTCGGTGAATATTTTGGTTACATACTATACATCTCTATAGACCGCTGGCTTACGCCAACAGTCTCAAACCGATAACAAGTGTTTTTTTTTCCTTTTAGACGCATTGCTAGACGTAATAATATAACAATCCATCTTCATCTCACATATTTACAAAAGAAAGAAGAAAGTAAACCAAATAAATCAGCAAGAACGTGTATTATTAGTATTTCAATCATTCAATCGACGTTTGGTTTATAGTCGGGTTTTTTCATTTGCTCGTTTATGAGTACTTTTGCTTACTCACTCATGCTTAAACATTATTAATTATTTTTTCTTTACCCAGCCAACCTTGCGATGATGATGTACAAGATTTTGATATGTGTGTTGATTACGATGTACAAGATTTTGATATGTGTGTTGATTACGATGTACAAGATTTTGATATGTGTGTTGATTACGATGGAATAATACTAACAAGAAGAATACGACGATGAAAATAAGGATGTGGATAACGAAGACAACGATTATGACGACGATGATGGTGATGGTGATGGTGATAGTGATGATGATGATGATGATTGGGGTGGTGGTGGTGGTGGTGTTAGTGGTGATGAGGTACAAGATCTTGATAAGGATGCTGATGAAGATGAAATAATAATAAGAAGATGATAGTGATGATGATGATGATGATGATGACGATGAAAGAGGGGCGTCATAGTTGTTGGCACGTGTCAAAGCCATGTTGATATCTACAAACATACATGTAAATCATTCGAAAACTAACGTTATTGTCACGTTACGTCACGTACAAAAATAACGTTAAGAACGCCCGTCATTTGTCCGGCTCGAAAACAACACCGTGTTGGCCTGTCACGTTAACGACGTGCATATAATTAACAATCAATAATTGGTGACCACTTAATGACAAGGTACACGCATTTCTGAACGCTACAATATTTGTAAATTGTCATTGTCTGATGTTACCGTATTTCACATAAATAGTTCACGTCGTCGTTGACAAATTTATTTTGATAAAGAGCAGAACTAATAACAATAACTCTGTGTCGTTCTGATGCGTTGGTATGAAACAACTCCGGCTAACGCCCTAATGGTTTAATTCCTACGCATCAGAACTCTGAATCGTTGTTTATTGGCCGATAAACAACGATAAATCGAAACGTATTTCTTAATTATATAACAATAGATATTATATTGAAGTTCGTTTTATTTATTTAAAACTAAGTCGCTTACATTGTTGTTGCTGCTGCTGCTGCTGCCGCGGCTGTACTGTTATTGTTATACATATCTGACAGTTTTACTCACCATAACCAATACAAGCAGTAAGTTATAGAGAGGATATTTGTTGATTTCGGTGTAATTTAGTATATTGTTTCACGAGTGTTTATAGAAAATGATATTTTCACGAGTGGCGCAGCAAAGTTTCTTTTCTTTTTCTCCACCATTTTTTTTTACATCGGATAATTTCGCGAGACTTGTAACGTCATGATGTCAAAATAATGACGCCATCTCACAATTTTGAGTCAGGCATCGTTGACGGTCCACGTTTTATTTAATGTATTAAATCAGGAACCATTTAGGTAATTTTCACTGTTGAAAAACAGTGAATTGCCAATTTTATTTCGTTGATATTTCTCTATAAATCACTGGAAAGCATTAAATAAAATAATTGTTTGTAAAATAATCAACCACAAACATGCACATTTAACGAAACTAAATGCATTGAGAATAAGACACATTTCGCTGTATGAATGTTATATCTATGTAAGATTTTGATCTTCTATACACAATCAAAATTCGTTTAATTAAACTATCTAATTATACGTTCATTTTGAAGATAACGCCCCGCTAAATTATGATCATTAGAGCGCCTATTGGAAGTTATACGGCATTCATAAAGAATCGCCAAAACGCGCAGAAGTCAAATGACTAACTACTTTTATTATCTTCTGTTTTAGGCGATTTCCATACGAGCATTCCTTATCCGTCACCGTTATTCTGCGTTTTTGATAGATTTATTGATTTTCCTTCTGTTATACGGGGTCGAATAATAAATACTAAGGCGTTAGACAGATAATTAGGCACTATTTCGATATTGACCATTGGAGTAAATAGATCGACAATGAACATAACCAAAGTCTGAATATTATTTGTTTCGGTGAATTGACGTCATTGCCAACTGGTGTTTTTTGTAATGGATTGAATACTCGTCGTTATTCTCCGTGTTTTTCGAAATTTCGGAAAAAAATACATTGAATAGTTTGAATATCATTTTGATGATACAATATCAAATATTTTGTTCGACCGTATGTGAACGGCCTTTTTGGAGACTGACTAAGTATTCGTGATAGGATATTTGTTGACTGGAATATTTTTGATTGTGATTGATAATAGCAGTGGTGTAACGATGGTACAGTATTGTTATAATTGTGTCTTCTTCTTCTTCTTCTTTTTCTTCTATTACTTCTTTTGTTGCTGCTTCTGCTTCTTGATTTCTACCTCTTTTCTTTTTAATCTATATTTTATATTATTATTATTATTATTACTATTATTATTATTATTATTATACTTACTTTTTTATAAAAAATTTATATATTATAAAAGCAAACATACTTTTAAATTCCATCATATTTATAACTGGTTGGTGTGTCGGAATAGACATCTTGCAGTCTTTTTCACTTTATTTTTCTTTTTCAGCGGAGGCTATTTGAAATCTTCGTCTTTTCCGTAGCAATCTGCGCGAGTACAGGTATGTGTGCGTGAAACTGTTATTGTTACTGTTGCTTCATGATAATAAAAAACAACATAAATTTATGACAACGCATAAAACCATGCATGATATGAAAAATTAAGATGATGAATCAACAATATACGGTAGACATGATTTGAATAATAATATTCTTAACAGTGCA